>JAXFYN010000176.1:44610-184286 GCA_036172215.1 Camellia granthamiana
TGCCTTAGCAATTTTCTGAACCCTCTACAAGGAAGGGGAGCCCTTCCTTTATAGACAAGAGGGACTAAAGCTTCTCCTAGAAGCTTAAAACCAAGGGCGAACATCCTCCATACACGTGTATGGAGGATGCAGTTTGTGCCTCCCAACTGGCACAGCTGGAATCAACTCACTGAGACAGAACTGATGGGAGCTGGCCGACCAGTTCAAGTGGTCGGCCGACCACTTGCTCTGATCGGCCGACCAGGGTCAAAAGGTTCAAGTGCTCGGCAACCTCCTAGGGTGGTCTTCACATGAAATGCAAGCAAGTGGTATGGTGGGAGACCAGTAAATGTGGCCCAAAAACCAAGGAGACCAGCTTCCTGTCAAGAAAATCGGCCGGCGAAGAGAAAGGTGGTCTCCAAGGAGAAAAGGTGGTCTCCCACCCTTGTACCACCTTCCAAATAATGAAAAAAGGGTCCATGCCAAAAATGAACCGAGACGGATGCAAAACGAGGGTTCGGGGGCCAAAATGCGCAGCCGGGTGCCTCGAAAACTGACTGTTAAGCATCGAAAGTGGCGTGCGACCACGAAGGTGGTCTCCCGGGCCACAGTGTCCCTCTAGAGAGAGGAAACAAGGTGTGTGCCAAAAATCGGAGCAAACGGAGAAAGTTAAGCGGTCTCGAACCGAGGCGCACGGCCGACTGCTCCGAAAACCGAAAACTAATCTCCAAACGGGAACAGTGGTCTATGACCACGAAAAGTAGCCTACGGCCACTGAGAGATGGTCTACGAGACCTCTCCCTCCCTTCGGGAAGAGAAAACAGAACTTGGTTCGCAAACTAAGGCAAAGCACAAAAGAGTCCCGAGGTCCGGAGGCAAGACTCTCAGCCGAAACTCCGTAACCTCAGAATGAGCACAACATGCGCAATCACTGAGCGCTCAATCGATGACGTCTAAGTCTTAAGGTCGGTCAAAAATGGGGTGTCTACAGTTGCCCCTCTTTGACAGAACTCGAAAGTCATAAGTGACGGGAGTGAATGTCAAAGCCCAGAGACGACCCATTTTTGATAAGGCCGAAGACTTAGACAAACATGCAAGATAACAAAGAAATGTGCCCGCAGGTAGGGGCAAAATGAAAAAGATACGCACAAAGTTGGACATAACTTATGATCATGCAAAGAAAGCTTGTAACGAAGCACATCATGCAACAGTTTTAAGCAAGCATATGCAAATCTAACTACAACTCATGCAGAAAAGGGTAAGAGAATTATGCAATCTTAGCGAGCATGTGCGATAGATACACAAAAGTGAAGAGAGTGTGATGGATACACTATACGAATAAAGTGTGATTGATACACTAAGTGAAGCAAAGTGTGATAGATACACAAAACGAAACGAGTGTGATGGATACGCTAAGCAAATACGTGATAGATACACTAAGCGAACGTGTGTGATGGATACACAAAGTGAATGTGTGATAGATACACAAAGTGAGCATAGTGTGATAGATACACAAAGTGAAGCGAGTGTGATGGATACACTATATGAAGCAAAGTGTGATGGATACACAAGGTGAGCATGTGAGAGATACACTAAGCGAACGTGGTGTGATAGATACACAAAGGGAGGCGAGTGTGATGGATACACTATATGAAGCAAAGTATGATAGATACACTAAAAGTGAACACAAAGTGTGATAGTTGCACTATGTGAACAGAGTATGATAGATACACTAAAGATGAATACAAAGTGTGATAGATGCACTATGTGAACAAAGTATGATAGATACACTAAAAGTGAACACAAAGTGTGATAGATGCACTATGTGAACAAGTGTGATGGATACACAAAAGGTGAACACAAAGTGTGATAGATGCACTATGTGAACAGAGTATGATAGATACACTAAAAGTGAACACAAAGTGTGATAGATGCACTATGTGAACAAGTGTGATGGATACACAAAAAGTGAACAGAAAGTGTGATAGATGCACTAAGTGAACAGAGTGTGATTGATACACTAAATATGAACACAAAGTGTGATAGATGCACTATGTGAACAAGTGTGATGGATACACAAAAGGTGAACACAAAGTGTGATAGATGCACTAAGTGAACAGAGTGTGATTGATACACTAAATATGAACACAGAGTGTGATAGATGCACTATGTGAACAAGTGTGATGGATACACAAAAGGTGAACACAAAGTGTGATAGATGCACTATGTGAATAGAGTATGATAGATACACTAAAAGTGAATACAAAGTGTGATAGATGCACTATGTGAACAAGTGTGATGGATACACAAAAGGTGAACACAAAGTGTGATAGATGCACTAAGTGAACAGAGTGTGATTGATACACTAAATAAATAAAGTGTGATTGATACACTAAGCGAATGAAGTGTGATTGATACACTAAGTGAATGATCTTAAACGGAACTTCTTTGAATGAACCGTACATACAATATCGTGCATGAATGAGTAAGAAACTTGATAGGTACAATGCAATACAATGCATGATGTTTAAGGAATGCAATAAACAAACCTAGCGCGCGCTTTAGAAAGCACCTCATGGGGTGAGTGGCGATGAACCGCTCTACTCTGACGGGGATCTCCCCTCGTGCTCTTCGAACACTTACCTTCAACTTACAGTACAAAGGCTCTGAAATACTGACAAGGGTTCTTCATGTAGAACACTTTGGATGCTGCCTTTCTTCCTGATCATATTCACAACTTTCCCTATTCTCCAACAGGGTGACAGACTAGGTTAGTTTAGTATCCAGAATTGAGGTGCATACTCGCTATCTCAACCTATGGGGCTTCCATACAGATTTCAAGCCGAGGACATGCCTTTGGGTATTTAAACCAGACTTTAGTCTCGGAAATCCCGAACCTTTGTGTTCTAGGCAACAGCCATTCGAACTCTAGTTTCCACCGTCGCGGTTGGTCTCCTAGGAACTCATTGCGAACACAGCCAAGATGCCTCTGGCAGGGAATGGTACTCAGGGAGAGCACTTTTGATCGCCATTCTGGCTTGAAGCAGACTTGATCTTGATCTTGAGCTTGAGGTAGAGGCACACTCATATTTCGGAGCATTGGCAAGACTTGAAGAGGTATACACGGAATGCAATCTCGGAACTTACTGAAGTTGAAACAAACTCAGATACCCGACATTTTCCCTCTTTTCTTTTGCTTTGCAGTCTGGAAGCTATATAGCTTCAGATAGGTCCTAGTTTTGCTGTTCCTACATGACCTGGGTTGAACCCTGCGATTTTACAAAAGAACGAATCTTGTTTTGCATAGATGTGGAGAACGGCACGGCACTCGGAGTGCAAAACAATTTTATTTTGAAATTGAGAGTGAGAATAAGTTCTCAACTGGGTATTGAGCCTACGACTAAACACAGCACACCACGACTCCAAAACAAAGAGAAAGACAAGGTAATACAACCTAAACACATTTATAGACACCCGAAACAACTCAAAACAAGAATCGAGACAAACAAAACAATTGACACGACACACAGACGTGTTCCAATGGCAAGAGACCTCTCAGTGCACGAGGAGCCAGTTTCTCCGGGTATTGTTTCCCACCCTTTCTCATTTGTGATTCTCACATCACTTGGCCCTCAGGCTCTGTTTTTCTAAAAAGCCATTTTCTTCACTTTTTCTCTCAGCGCACATCTCTCTATTCTTCAATCTCTCATTTTTTAGCCCTCCCCCTGGATGGTTGATGGATAAACAAGAAGTTGCGGGCTCTTATCCCTAGCATGCTGCTAGATTCTCTTTCTTCCGCTCACAGCCAGTGAGTTCCTCCCACAGAGGGGTTGCGCTAAGACTGGGTGTGTAGCAAATTTGCAGCTGACATCAGTTGACGATACTCTGCTGGGGAGTTTGGACGTGATCAGATCTGTCCAGATGAGGGAGTGGAATATCTTGATCCATTCCAGTTCGTGCTTCGCACTTGGCTCGATACCTCGCTGCTTGGAGGATGAGAGAGCTTTCTGTCCTTTTGTGGTTAGCTTCAGTGGTGCCCTTTTCCGGCAGGTATGATGCCCTTTCTAGCAAGTGCGTTGATAAAGGGAAAAAGACAGAAAACCTGACTCAGCTGTGCCCCTAGTTCATCATTTTGACCATTTTTTGTTTTTGGCTTCTGCTAAAACAATTTTAACTAAAATGAGAGTTAGATTAACACGTTTGTTCGATTTTCTGATTTGAAATCATGCAAGTCAGGTTATGAGCACTGAAAATTTTCCTTTTTTGGATCCAAGAAATGGTCCAGTTTTAGAAAAATGGAATAATTTTTGAGAGAATTAGTCAACCTCATTAAAAATTCTCAAAAACTATTTTTGCAAATGGCCACTGCTCGACCAACGCAGGATTTACTCTTGAGATGCACAACCTCAGATCCAAAATAATAGAAAATTGCCCCTTGTCTGAACGGCACTGCATGGCAACTGAAAGTTGCCCCTAGTTTGAATAGCACCGCAGCACTGCACGGCAACGGAAAGTTGCCCCTAGTCTGAATAGTGCCGCAGCATATGGCAACCAGTCCTTACAGTGACCATTACCACCGAACTCTCGGATACAGAGAAGACAAAGATGATCAAAACCATTACATGGACATAGTCAATTTGGAAGTGTTTATGGCTGGACTTCAGAATGAAGTTGCCTACGTATCCCAAACATAGGAATCAAGCCTGACGTAGTTCCGGATGCAAGGTACACTCGGGTATTAACCTCTCCTTTTGCGCTCTAACTTTTGCCAAGGCCGCCCTTTTTGGGTTTTCAACGTTGCGAGCTTTGTTCTTCTTTTCTTTTCAATTCTTTTCATTTCTTTTCTTCTTTTTTTCTTTTTCATCTTTTCTTTTCACTTTCTTCATTTTTTCTTCTTTTCTTTTTTTTTATTCTTTGCATTTTTTTTTTTTTGTTCTTTTTCTTCTTTTTCTTGCACTAACTTTTGCCTGGGTTGCCCTTCCGGGTTTTCGGCGCAGCAAGCCTCTCAAGGGTAAAAGTTTAGCTTTGTCCATGTTGAATGGTTTGAGATCTCAAAGCCATCTAAATCCAAGAGAATGGCTGCTGTTCGCTGATGATGTAGAAGTCCATCCAATAGAGGGTGAATTTGCCCCTAGTGTTGTGGATAGGAACTTGGTTGTCCTTCAACAATACTTTCTTCTTTCCCCCTTCTAGGATTTGGCATTCTTGCCAATCTTCCCTAGTTTGCAGAAAAGACTCATTTTTGACTCTTCGAGCGCATCTAACATTTTTGCCCCTAGTTCAAGGGCTGCTTTTGATCTAGCTTCGCAAGCTTCCTTTGATCACATCTGATATTCTCGCTCCTAGTTCATGGGCTGCTTTTGATCCGGCCACACGGGCCTTACATTGTGGTTGACCGTTGAACATTCTGAATTAAGGTTCAAGGTTTGGAAGCAAAGGGGTTGAGTCTCGAGGCTGAGAGCGATCCTAAGCTGCACAATCTCAAGAGCGATTCCACACAGGTCTTCGTAGAACCACGCAAAACATTTTTTTTGAAATCTTTTAAGAAAGCGACTAATCGCTCGCGTCGAAGACAATGCAGAACCAATCTGGATCAAGCCAGGATCCTTCTCAGTACTCATATTAACAAACATGATCTCAATCATTAAGGGCTTAGCATACCTCTCTTTCTCTCAATTGATCAAAATTTTTTGCAAATCTCGAGGAATTCCTTCCTCTTTGTTTTCATCACAATGTTCAAAAAGTTTTGAAAAACTCAGGTCAATGTAATGATTTCAAAGCACAGAAAAGACACAGTTTTTTAGTCAAATACTGCCATCTCATTCAGAACTTCTGGCACAACTAGCACAAGGCAGAAGCAAACACAAGAGTGTGAAAATCACTGCTGTTCATTCAAATCTGCTGGCATTACTGGCTCCAAGGCAGAAACAGACTCAAAAGAAAACGAAAAGACAAACACAAAACAAGCAAGTGATGTTCGAGGTAACACCCCCGAAATCACCCGACTCCAACAAAACAGGACTGACTCGATACAACAAGACAGACCTAACTGACTTAGTAAGAAAAGACTGACTTTGTATAAAAAGACTGACTCAATACAACATAACAAGACTGACTCAATACCCACGTCAGAAAGTACAAAAACCAGCATTCGCAAATGCTCAAAACAGTGCGTGTCATGCGCCGCATCTGGAGTATATCGAGCGCCATCCGTAGGTGGTTCATCCCTCGATCACATAGTCACATTATCCCCCATAAGTTCACTGATCAAGTGCCGATAGACTTTGCAAGACTGGTGCGGCGATGACCCTGTTGTCAAACAGATCCTGTACATCATGGCGCAGACGAAAGCAACTGTCAGTGTCATGACCGGTTTGTTGATGGTAGGCACAATACTTAGTCTGGTCATGCTTTGGAGGGAGAGGATCGGGTAGAGGCCGTTGTTCCAACGGTTTCAGATGTCCTTTCCGGAGTAAGACCTCTAGAGCCTTTGACAAAGGCATATAAAGTAGGGTAAAAATCCTCTTGACTTGAGATGGATATTTGGTTTTTTGTGAGCTACTTCCAGGCGCACCGGTGAATGGGGTAGCTATTTTTGATGTGGTGGTGGTGACCATGCCTACTTCAGAAGATCTTGCAGCTGCATCACCACTGGTGGTCGCATTCGAACTGCGGGAAAACGCCCTCTTGGGCTGCTCCTTCTCCTGGTCAATGAGGCGCTGCCTCATAGCGTCCTCGATTTGCACCCCAATCTCATGTAAATCTGCAAAGGTGGGTAGGGGGAGAACGATCATTTTTTGCATGAGCTTGGGCTGGAGGTTGCGCACAACCATTCGAATATGATCTTTGTCAACGGGCCTGATGGTCATCATCAAGGCTTTAGCCCTCTAGCGGGTCACAAAATCGGAGAAGCTCTCCTTTGGCTCTTGGCAAGTGACTTCAAGATCACGAGTTGTGACCTCGATCTGTGTGTTGTAGGAGTATTAAGCAATGAAGGCCTCAGCCATCTCTTCCCAGTTCTGTTTCACAGAGCTCTCCAATTTCGCATACCAGATTGCGGCTATCCTAGACATGGTTCGGCCAAATAGTGACAGCTTTTGGACTGTGGTCAAGCCCATTGGCCTCAGGATATCAAAAAACCGGTGGAGGTGCACCATTGGGTCTCCAAAACCATCGAATCGGTCGATATGTGGCATCTTGAACCGGTCTGGCAGCGTCACGACTGAGTCGGTGTACCCATCCTCAATGTCCGGAATGGACTTCACACCTTGAGATTTCTTGAACAGCTTTTCAAGCTTGCTCACTTTTAATGCTGTGGGGTCCACCTCGAACTCAAAAGGGGAGTCCGGCAGAATCGGGGGCGGAGGTGGCCTCGTTGGGATGTCTGTATCCTCCTGGACATTCTGGACATTTGCCGTCTCCCCGGGTATTGGGACTCTTGGTGGGGGAGGAACCTGGTGTGAAGCAGATGCTCCGGTTTGCTGTTGTAGCCCGGCAATTAACTCTGCCAGTTGAGCCATGACCTCGGCCTGTTGTTTGGCAAATTCGGCTTGACGAACAGCGTCCTGCTGCATGGTTTTTATACTTTCTTGGAGTTGACGTGACGCATCATCTCCTCCATTCCTGCCATACTGCCCTGATCTAACTGATCTATCGGTATATCTGTCCCTGTGGTAAAAGCAGATATCTCAACCCAACTGCACACAGGTGAGATAGATAATGACTGCTGATCTGAAGACTGTTGAACTGATGATCTGTGCCTAACTGGCCTTTTTACCCTGCCTCTGGCGAAGGAACACTGATTTGCCCTTGAACTGAATCTCTGACCTGACAAAGTCTATCAGCACAAGCCCAATGTACTGGGGGATATTGGAGCCTTCTGAAGCTATAGTTCCACGACTACCTCGCAAAAGAGAAAACAGACTGCATCTCAGCTTGATTTCACCAGAACAGGTATAAGCATAGCTGAACGATTGTGCTCTCTACTGAATTCTGCCCAAAACTCTGCCAGTAAGCTGATACCATCAGGTAAAACTGATCCCCAAAATACTGGTGCCTTCAGGCCTGATACCCAGACTTGCAAACTGATACATGCATTCCTGTAGAGGCACACTCTAAAAGCACATAGCAAGCAAGTGAGAGCCAAAACACCCCTATGGTGGCGTAGGGTTTCCCTGTCCTATTTTGTCAAGAGCTAGGGTTTCACTACGCACGCAGTGGTTTCAAACAACCTACAATCGGGTAAGCAACCTGTCCTGGTTTGGAATGGTCACTATGGATTCCGATATGCACTAGGTCGAATGGTTAAAAAGGGTGCCCCGGTAAAAATCGGGGTTTGTGTTCCCATCGTGGCAGAGCCCGTAACCGGTCAGCCTTATGGCACGCTTCTCAAAGCGAGCCTCCGGCAAACCGTTCAGGAATAGCATATGGCAAACACGGTGTCCTGGGCGCACCAATGCAAATGCAAATGCAAAGAGACACATAAGTGTAATCAAAACAAGATATCATGAGTTCGAGTCAAGTACTCGAACTCCCCAGCGGAATCGCCAGAAATTGTAGACGCGCCCGAACGTCCCGGGAAAATCCCGTTTCGTTCATTGGGCCTACTACAGTTCAGATTCAAATGTCACGGTTCTTAATCTGATCTCGCAAAGTGCAATACGAGATTGATAAATCACCAAAGAGTCCAAATTTGGCAAATCGTTTTGAAAAATTGATTTTTAGAAAGAAGTGCCAAACATGGACTGCTTTGCCAGATACAGAGTCGCCACCTAAATATTTTATTTTTGAAAAATTTAGGAAACCTTGACTCATACCTAAGGCCATGTGTTCGTCATCACCAAAGTTGCCTCGGCTCGGGAACTTGGGTACGAGAGGGGAAGGTCATCTATGAGCACCCCCACTCGCCTGATCAAAGATCGGCCTTTACTAAGCATGATATCTTATTTTTGAAAACACATGTGCTCTTATTCCGGTTGTTAATCCTAGAATTACTATGTGATGCGCACAGCATACAAGTATAAACTGGATCGCCTAAGTTGGAACAAAACATCTCATGTTTGTTTTTGAAAGTGGTTTGCTACTCGCAAGTAGGCTAAAATACGGATTTTGCCACGCTCAAGTGGGCTTATAAAACATGATGATTTGCCACTCTCAAGTGGGCTTAAAACTCGCAATCAATGAATTGTTCCAATTCAGGTAATCTAACCTTCACCCACAGACATTCAGGCAATTATATCATATAAGTAAATAGCCTCATGGCAAGCATGCTATCATGGCAGTCACTCACATGCATGCAAGGATACTACAGCATAAACACTTACCGAGTACTCTAAGCCAAAACAAAAACTAGTTAGTAATCAATGCATGATCCTAGTTCATGTTAAGATGGCTAATGCAACACATGCAAAATGCAACTGAAATAGGCTCGGCTATTCTAAGGTGGCATATGAGATGCTACAGATAACATGTATTCAACTCAGAATTGAAATACAATGCAGTTAGTATGATGCGCCGAGCTCGGTGCGTGCAAGACAGATGAATGAATGCAAACATGCGAAGCTTAAGGATGCTAATTGAAACATGCCTTAAAACTAACCATCATAAGCTAGTAAATAAAAGGGAGAAAGAAATAGGGGTTGGAAGACATGCATCACACACATGCACACTTATTATAACAGTTGGCCCTCTCGTCGGAAGGTCCGAATAAATAATACAACACCAACTAGCTAATCTAATCGAGCGAGTTATTACACAACCAAAATGAATAATAAATTACAGCTAATTATTACACAACTCTAATTAATTAACAAACTAACAAAGTAAGCGATTAAACTAGCATGCAAACTACATGAAATAGGCTGCCTCAGCTCTGCTTTGGATGACGAAGGATGCATGCATGCTCAAATTGCTTTGTTCGGAAATCCCTCGCGACGCCCCGACTTGCCTCTGTTTGCAATTGACTTTAGAACACTGCACAAGGCTCCAGAAGGCTGAAACTCTACCCTGGGAATCTGTGGGAAGGCTGCTGACCAACTATTGGCCTTGGAGACCACCTGCCAACCACTTTTGTGGTGAAAAACCAAAAAAAGTGGTCGGCCAGCCACTAAACCTGGTCGGCCGACCAGTTTCTGCCTCTGGTTTCTGGTTTTCTGCAACAGAAGGCAAGAGAGAGGGATGGCAAAGTATTCGCAACACATGTGTGCATGACCACTCTCCCCATCATTGCATAAGCTCTAGGGAGTGTAGCCCTCAACCCTCGGGCCACCGGTCGCGCATCTTGATGCATGATGGCCGAGGAGTCGAATTGCACGACTCAATGTGAAATGAATGCACATACAAGCACCTAAAGCCAACAACTCCGTCATGGGTAGTCAAGAGTGTCGGCGACCGAGAATCGAGGCACGTTTCGTCACTTTGAGTATGGAACTTCCCTCGTTTCCCGTGTTCAGACTAACTCCTATTCCGAACACAATGCAACAAACAATGGCATGCATAATGCGACTTTAAGTATGCAACCTAAATGCTATGCAACTAAGTGATGCAAACATGCAAAGGATGACATGCAAACATGCAACTAGCATAAACAATGCTATGAACCATCAATGGCATACTCAATACACGTGGTACTTAGCATACACAATGCACCTAAGAACTAACATACACAATGAGATGAACAAGGCATGCACAATGCAATGATCAATCATGCGGCAATGTGGCATACTCAATGCTATGGAATACAATGGCATACTCAATGCAAAAATGGACTTAAACCAAGATGACTGGGCCTCAGCCACACCCAAATCAGTGGCCAAACATGATGGAAACAAGACCCCAAAACTCATGCTAGCATACACAATGCAAGGACCTAAGCCCAAGGGCACAAAATGCAACTCTACAAAAGCATTGAAAGGATGAAATATGGCATACAATGACACATGTTCCAGCTCTGAAATGACATACAAAACGGCTCCGAATCATGCAAACAACTCACACAATGCATGTTGAATGGCTCAAGCATTGAAACTAGTGAAGTGCATTACACTATAGGCATGCAAAGCGATGCTCAAATGATGAAACCAACCCCAAACAGACCCTATGCAGGCCTAAAACAGTAGCAAAATGGGTTGGGATGATTGCTTGAAAGGCACAAAAGTGAGGCTCATACAATGGCTCGCAAATAGGGCATAAATGCACAACTCTAAAGAGCACTTAAAGCATGGAAAATATGGAAGTGTAGCATCCCTATAAGCTCTGAAATATCATGCCCAATGATGCCAAAACATGTAAGTAGCTCAAGCTAAGCATGCGAGGGACCTCCAAACTTAAAGCTAGTCAATGCTATTACACAACAAGTTTGCATGGCAAGCATCATTCGGCCAAGAGACCTCAAAACAGAGCTAAAGCAGCCCAAGATATGAACAAAATCAGTTTGGAGCATGGCCAAAATATGCTAGCATGAAGGGCCAAAACAACATGCATTGTGAGCTAGTGAACATGAGTTACACTACAAGCATATGAGGCATGTGAAGGACTACCAAACCAAGCAAAAACAGAGTCATGGAATGCCAAAAGATGGCCAAAAACCCACTGAAACATGACCAATACATGCAAGAATGACATGTTCCTTTGATAAGCCATGAAAGGGATTACTCTACACATGCAAGAAGCAAGCAAAAGGGGACCAAACCAGCCATGGTCAGAGCCTAGGCAGGTCCTAGAAGTCACCAAAAAGTGCCTGAACTAGGCCTCCAAATGGTATAAACATATGCTCTTTCGGTAGGCCAAAAATGCTAGTAAACAAGACAACAAGAGAGAGGGTCACCCCTCTCTGATTTTGGCCCTCAAAACCACATGCCAACCACTGAAAATCCACTGGATTTTAGTGGCTAAAGGGCCAAGCAAAACTCAATACAAAGGTCTCATGGCATGGCTCAAAACAAGGCTAAATAGAGCATGCAAAAGGGTAGATGACCCCCAACACCAAAAGAGCCTTAAACAAACATGAAAAAAACTTAAATGTGAAGCTTTTTTCAGTTGACAACAAAGCTCAAATAAGCATGCAAATGAGGCTAAGAGAAGGATCAAAATAATGCTTAAAAGAGGGAAAAGTGATTACCCTTGAAACTCAGCAAAACCAGCAACTTTTCTGAACCAAAACCTAACTTTTGAGACCTCTCAAAACCCTCCAGCAACTCAGTAACAATGGTGGAGGTGTATGGTTATGAGGTGGTGTGCAATAGGCCAAGAACAAAGCACTTTCTAAGCCTAAAATATAGAGACAAAGAGAGAGATATATGCTTTGCCTTAGAGCAATTTTTCAACCTGGTATAAGGAGAGGAAGGGCCTCGCTTATAGGAAAACAAGGCCAAAGCTTCTTCAAGAAGCTAAAAACAAGGCTCAAGATCCTCCATACACATGGAGGATACAGTCTGTGCCTTCCAGCTGGCACCCACTCAAACAGACAAAACAGGAGGAACTCAGCCGACCAGAAAAGGTGGTCGGCCGACCACTTCCCCTGGTCGGCCGACCAGGGCAAGTGGTCTCCCAAAAAATAGGTGGTCGGCAAGTGCAAATGGTGGCCTCCACAGTGAAAGCAAGTCAGTGGTATGGTGGGAGACTAGTAAAAGTGGCCCAAAGACCAAGAAAACCAACTTCCCGACAAGAAAATCGGCTGGCGGAGAGAGAAGTGGTTTCCAAGGGAAATGCTGGTCTCCCACCCTTGTACCACCTTCTAAACAGGGAAAACAAGGGTTGTGCCAAAAAAGAACCAACACGGATGCAAAACGAGAGTTCGAAAGGCAAAGTGTGCGGCCGGGTGCCCCGAAAACTGGCTATTTAGCACCAAAAGTGGCGTACGACCACGACAGTGGTCTCCCAGGTCATAGTGTCCCTCTAGACAGAGGAAACGAGGTGTGCTCCAAAAATTGGGGCAAATGGAGAATGTTAAGCGGTCCCGAGCCGAGGCGTACGACCGACGGCCCTGAAAACTAGAAACTAGTCTCCAAACGGGAACAGTGGCCTACGACCACGGAAAGTAGTCTACGACCTCTGAGAGATGGTCTACAAGACCTCTCCCTCCCTTCGGGAAGGGAAAACAAGACCTGGTTTGCAAACCGAGTCAAAGCACAAAAGTTCCGAGGCCCGGAGGCAAGGCTCTCAGTCGAGAACTCCGAAACCTCAGGACAAGCACAACATGCACCATCACCGAGCGCTCAATCGATGACGTCTGAGTCTTAAGGTCGATCAAAAATGGGGTGTCTACATATGCCAAAAGCTTATCACTATGGCTTAATTAAGGCTTAGGAATGCCTAAGATACAATGAGGATGCCAAAACGTGAATTGAAACACTTAGTCAAATTTTTGAAAACAGGGTTCCTGCTCGAACGTAGCTTTCCTCGCTCGAGCGGACATGCAAAATGTGAGCAGTCGCTCGAGTGCGGCTTCCTTCGCTCGAGCGATCTGCAAAGATATGAAACTTCTGGGAGCTTGCATTTCATGCTCGACCGGACTTCTGGTCGCTCGAGCGGAAGTGCACGCACTCAGAATGGTCGCTCGAGCGTGAACTCCTACGCTCGAGCGTAGATGCAAATTCTGGAATTTCTAAATTTGATCACCAAGCTCAAAACTCGAATTCAACTCTTCAAAACACATCTCTTGGGCCCCAAAACTTGAGATAACATAGTAAACTTGTAAAATATGAAGAATTAAGGATCATTTCATAAAATCATGGCCTAAGAGTTTGCCAAAAGCTCACAATTCATCTTGAAATTCAAGAAGCAAAACATGCATGTGAAATCTTTCAAACACTTTTCTTCAAAACTCATGAAACTAGCAAATTGAGCTCATAAGTTCCATGCATGTAAGAAATTCCTTCTCAAAACATGAATTCAAGTGATTAACATGGTAATTCTAACATGCATGTACCAAATAACTTATGGTAACAACTTAGATGCTCAAATTAACTCAACATGGCAAAACTCTTCATGTTTATGCATGCATGTAAAATCCTTAACCCAATTTTCTACTAAGACTATATGAGCATGGAATTCACTCTCAAAACTTGGTAAAATGTATCTCATGTTCCAAATTCAACACAAATGATGAAGCTCATGATCAAAATGATGAGGTAACACTCATACTTCCATGCATGTGAGAATTATGAGCAAATTCTTCATCTCCTAAACTAACTCATGTGGAATACATGTAAATGATCACAACAATTCCATGAATTCATCTTTACAACACATAACTTCTTGAATTAATGGTCAAAACCTTACCTAGAGTCTTGAATTACTCTTGTTCTAGCACAATCTTGATGAGTTCAAGCCAAAGCCTTCAATTCTCTTCAATTTCTACACTTTCTCTCTCTAAAAGTGAACTCACTCTCTCTCTAGAATGAAATCTCAGATTTTTCCACTCACTAGGAGCAATAGAGCTCAAGAATGAGCTTAAGAGCTCATATAGATAGCTATGATGCCATAATACATTAATTAGAACATTGTTCCATCCAAACACAACTTAATTAATCGTTCTGAATCAATTTTTAATAAAACTTGCCAAATGATTCTAAAAATTCCAAATAACATATTGATGTAATCAATTTCGGTTTCCGATGCCGATAAGGCTTTCAATGCTCATAATAAAGCAGAATTCCAGACACATATTTCTACAAGTAACAGATAGAAAGCCAAAGATCATGCAAAATACATAAATAACCCATAATTTATTTTATCCACTTAATTAACATCCTTGATTACAGATTAGTGGCTAATTGTGGATCGGGGTTGTTACACATCCTCATCTGCCTCTAAGTCGATCCAATTCAACACGTGCGATGGATCCGGCTTATACTTTCGAAGCATGCTAATATGAAATACATCATGAACCCCGGAAAGCTGTGGAGGCAAGGCCAAACGATAAGTTACCTCTCCAATCCGTTCAAGGATCTCAAAAGGTCCAATGAATCGAAGGAATAACTTCCTACTCTTTCCAAATCTTATCAAATCTTATCAAATCTCTCATAGGTGATATCTTCAAGAACACATAGTTTTCCACCTCAAAAGACAAAGGTCCCCTCCTATGGTCGGTATAACTTTTCTAGTAACTTTGGGCCGTAACCAACCTCTTATGGATAAGTGCAACTTTTTCCATCGTTTCCCGGACTAACTTCGAATCCAACATAGGTGTATCACCCACCTTTGCCCAACACACAGGAGATCTACATGGTCGGCCATACAAGGCCTCAAACGGTGCCATGCCAATACTCGACTGGAAACTGTTATTATAGGCAAACTTCACTAAGGACAAGTGCCTCTCCCACGAACCCTTAAATTCAAGGACACAACCTCGAAGCATATCCTCTAAAATTTGAATGGTGCACTCTGACTGCCCATCAGTCTGAGGATGATACGCAGTACTAAAGGTCAATCTCGTGCCCAAGGCACTCTGTAGGCTCTGCCACAACCGAGCCGTGAAACGTGGATCCTTATCTGAAACAATCATTACTGGGACCCCGTGCAACCTCACTATGTCCCTAATGTAAAGGTCGGCATGAAAATCTACCAAGTGACTCCCACGCATAGGTATGAAGTGCACCAACTTGGTCAATTTGTCAACTACCACCCGAATGACATCACTGCCCCGTTAAGTCCTCGAAAGGCCCACAACAAAGTCCATCGTGACATGCTCCCACTTCCACTCAGTTATAGGCAAGTGTAGACGTCCCCCGAACGCATCCCGGGGAAGGTGCGACTCCCCCCCGTTCTGGTTCGATATTGGGTTTACTACAGTTCGAAGGACTCAAATGTCACGGTTCTTAATCTTGAACCAAAGAGTCCAAATCTAGCAAATTGTTTTGAAAACAGATTTTTTGAAACAAGTGCCAAACATGGACTGCTTTGCCAGATACAGAGTCGCCACCTAAATATTTTATTTTTGGGAAATTTAGGAAACCCTGACTCGGTGCCAAAGGCCACGTGTCCGTCATCACCAAAGTTGCCTCGGCTCGGGAACTTGGGTACGATTGGGGAAGGTCACTTCGTGAGCACCCCCGCTCGCCCGGTCAAAGACCGGCCTCTACTAACCATGATATCTGTTTTTGAAAACCTTGTGTGTTCTTATTCCGGTTATTAGCCTAGGTTACTCTGTGATGCGCATAGCATACAAGTATAGACTGAGTCGCCTGAATTGGAACAAAACATTTCATGTTTGTTTGTTTGAAAATGGTTTGATGGTGCTACCCGCAGGTAGGCTAAGACGTGGATTTGCCACCCTCGGATGGGCTTAGAAAACAATGGTTTTGCCACCATCTAGTGGGCTTAAAACAAACATTAGATGAATTGTTCCAATCCAAATAACCCAACCTTCACCCACAGGCATTCAAGGCAGTTATATCACATAAGCATAGAGCCTCATGGTAAGCATGCTATTCATGGTAATCACTCACACGCATGCAAGGATGCTGAAGCATAAAAACTCACCGAGTACTCCAAGCCAAAACAGAAGCTCATTAGAAATCATGCATGATCCTAAATATGCTGAAATGCCTAATGCAACACATGCAAAGATGCAACTATAGCAGGCTCGGCTATTCTAAACATGGCATATGGAATGCTACAACTAACACGTATTCAATTTGGAATTGAAATACAAATGCAGTTTGTATGATGCGCCGAGCCCGGTGCGTGCAAAACAGATGAATGATGCAAACATGCTGTCATACTGTATGCTAATTGAAATATGCCCTAATCTAACCATCATAAGCTGGTAAATAAAAGGGAGAAAGACGTGGGGTTGGAAGACATACATCACACTCACGCACACTTATTACAATTATGCCCTCGCGCAGAGGGTCCGAATAAATGTACAGTCCCGAATAAAAGAATAATACAGTCCAAAATATACAGTCCAAATAATATACAAATCCCTAATTAATTAACAAATTAACTAAGAAAAATAAAACTGGCATGCAAGCCAGGGACTGCCTTGATTCTGCTCCGGATGATGGAATGATGCATGTTTGGGCTGCTTTGCGCGGAAATCCACGGCGATGCCCCGATTAGCCTCTGTTTTGCAATGTTTCTTGAAAAACGCGCCAAGCCTCGGAAGACTGCTGATTCTTGATATGCTGCAACAGAGAGCAGGAAAGGGGCATAGCAATGTATTTTCACAGATATATGCATGCCTCGATCCTTGTGCCACCAATCACGCATCTCGATGCATGATGGCCGAGGAGTCGAATTGCACAGCTCAATATAGAATGAATGCATATGAACACTATAACAAAACCTAACTCCATTATGGATAATCCGGAGTATCGGTGACTTGGGAATTGAGACCCGCTCCATCACTCGGAGTACGGAACGCACCTCGTTTCCCATGCCCGGGGTAACTCCTATCCCGAACATGATGCAATATGCATGACATGCATGAAATGCAACTAACATACAATCCTAACATACACAATGCTATGGAATGGCATACACGCTAAACGAGGTAATACATAACCAAGCATACACAATGCTATGGATGAAATGGCATACGCAACGCAATAATGGGCTTACACCAACATGAGAGAGCCTCAGCCACACCCATATAGGAGGCCATAAAATGGAAACAAGACAACTCGAAATGCGTGCATGCGTGCACGCAAACCGAGGACGGACCCTCAGGCACCGAAATGCCACCCTAATGAGACATGGCAAAGACATGGAATATGATATGCAAACATGCAAAAATCAGCAGCAAAATGAAGGGCAAAACAGCCCCGAAACAAAGCGAAATGACACCCGATGCATGGAATCTCTCCCGAAATGCTAAACTAGTTACATGAAGTGGCTTACAGCTATACAAAGCATGCATAATTTGAACATGACATGAAAATACAGAAGCAAGGCAGCCCTGAGACAAGAATTTTTACAGTACAAAGCATGGTCAAACAGCAAGCATAGATAGGGCTAAAATGACATACGAAAATGGCTCCGCAAGGGAGGCGATGAAGCAAGTGGTAGATGCAAAGCCCAAACATAAAAAGACCCTTCTACAACACTGAAGAGGGACTAAAAATATGCTGTTTTTCAGTAGATGACAACCCCCAAAACAGTATACAAACATGCTCAAAATATGATGCAAAATTAAGGCCACAAGAGAGCTATAACATGAAGTATACCAAAGATGTCTCAAACAGCCCTAGACCTTTAATGAAACATGAAGAGGGGGTTATTTTAGGGCCATTTTCAGTTCGGACCAGAGTCCAAAAACAGAGGCTTAATAGGCTAATGAATCATGCAAAAATGGGGACCAAAGAGGGGTTCAATGGCAAGTCATGCATGGAGGTCCCAAACAGTGATGAGCCCTTCTTCAATGTTGAAGAAGGGCTCAAAATAAGACTATTCACAGTTTATGGCAGGGCTCAAAACAGATTATATATAGGCCAAAAATATCATGCAAAAATATGGCATCCAAGAGGATATTGAAGCAAGTGTGAGATGGGGGTCCCAAATAGGGTAAGACCCTTAATGAAAGATGAAATAGAGCCCAAAAAAATGACACTTTCAGTTTTGGTCGGAGCTCAAATGTACAAGCAAGAAGGGCTAAGAAATAGACCAAGAAAAGAGCAAAAAAGGGAAAAACGAGACTCACCCTTGAAGACCAACCCTTTAGCAGCCTCTTGGTCCAAAATGCAACACTTCTAGCCCCTGAGAAGGTCCTCCAAGCCACTGGAATGGAGTGGTGGTGGTGGTGCTAGGTGGTGGTGAAGAAATGGTGGAAGGAACTTGGAGTTTTGGTGGTTAGAATATAGAAAGAGAGGGAGATTTAATGTGAGAGGCTTATACAAAAATTTCTAACCCTTCAACACAGACCTGGGGTGCTGTATTTATAGGCAAAAGAGGCTGGAAAAGAGGGGGAAAAAAAGGGGGGGAAATATTTCAAGTTTCCCTCCAAAAATTGGCCTAGAGAGGGGTATAAAGGCAAGTGGTAGTTTCTGGTTTCAAACGGCCGAGAGCCCTTCAACAAAGTTGAAGAGGGGCTCAAAATAAGACACTTTGTAGTTTACGACCAAGTCCAACACAGCCCACAAGTATGCCTAAAATACCGTGCAAAATAGGCCTAAAAAGAGGTAAAGAGGCAAGTGACAGATGGAGATTTCAAACAATAAAAGGTCCTTAATCAAACATGAAAAGGACCTCAAAATATGACTATCTCAAGTTTGGGTCGGAGCCCAAAAATGCAAAATGAAGGTTCGGGAGCCAAAACACGCAATTCGGGGCCCCGAAAGTGGGCTGCTGGGCACCGGGAGTGGTGTTCGACCACGAAGTTGGTCTTTCGGACCACAGTGTCCCTCGAAAGGGAGGAAATAAGGTGTGTACCAAAAACCGGAGCAAACGGAGGTGGTTAGGCGGTCCCGAACCGAGGCACGCGGCCTGACGGCTCCGAAAATCGGGAACCGGGCTCCGAAATGGGAAAAATGGCCTGCGACCACGAAACGTAGCCTACGGCCACTGAGAGATGATCTACGAAACCTCTCCCTCCCTTCGGGAAGAGAAAACAGAGAAAATAGAGCCTGGTTCGCAAACCGAGGCAAAACACGAAAGAGTCCGGAAGTCCGGAGGCAAGGCTCGCAGCCGAGACTCTGAAACCTCTGGACGAGCACAACGTGCAACATCACCAAGCGCTCAATCGGTGACGTCTGAGTCTTCAGGTCGGTCAAAAATGGGGTGTCTACAGTTGCCCATCTTTTACAGAACTCGAAAGTCATAAGAATGACGGGAGTGAATGTCAAAGCCCAGAGACGACCCATTTTTGACTAGGCCGAAGACTTAGACAAAGCAGACAAAATAGACAAAGATGTGCCCGCAGGCGGGGGCAAAATGCAACTGACAATGCAAGAAGCCGAACATCACTCGTGATCATGCAAATGCAGCAAGCTGTAATGAAGCACATATTCACAATAGATGCAACAGTTTTAAGCAAGAATGCAAAGCAACAACTATATTTCATGCAGAAAGGATGTAAGAGAATTATGCAATTCTCATTGCGTCTCACGCAGAGAAGGCTAAAAGTGACTACCGAGGGTACCCAGAGTCTCACACACAACATCTCTCCGCGTATCACACACAGGAGGGGAAGAAGGTAAACCTCTCAGCGTATCACACGCAAGAGAGGAAAGGTAACTTTCTCAGCGCATCACACGCAAGAGAAGAAAGGCAGACCTCTCAGCATATCACATGCAAGAGAGGAAAAGATCATCTCTCAGCGTATCACACGCAAGAGAGGAAAAGGTAGATTTCTCAACGTATCACACGCAAGAGAAGAAAGGCAGACCTCTCAGCATATCACATGCAAGAGAGGAAAAGATCATCTCTCAGCGTATCACACGCAAGAGAGGAAAAGGTAGATTTCTCAGCGTATCACACGCAAGAGAAGAAAGGCAGACCTCTCAGCATATCACATGCAAGAGAGGAAAGATCATCTCTCAGCGTATCACACGCAAGAGAGGAAAAGGTAGATTTCTCAGCGTATCACACGCAAGAGAAGAAAGGCAGACCTCTCAGCATATCACATGCAAGAGAGGAAAAGATCATCTCTCAGCGTATCACACGCAAGAGAGGAAAATGTAGATTTCTCAGCTTATCACACGCAAGAGAAGAAAGGCAGACCTCTCAGCATATCACATGCAAGAGAGGAAAGATCATCTCTCAGCGTATCACACGCAAGAGAGGAAAAGGTAGATTTCTCAGCGTATCACACGCAAGAGAAAAAAGGCAGACCTCTCAGCATATCACATGCAAGAAAGGAAAAGATCATCTCTCAGCGTATCACACGCAAGAGAGGAAAAGGTAGATTTCTCAGCGTATCACACGCAAGAGAAGAAAGGCAGACCTCTCAGCATATCACATGCAAGAGAGGAAAGATCATCTCTCAGCGTATCACACGCAAGAGAGGAAAAGGTAGATTTCTCAGCGTATCACACGCAAGAGAAGAAAGGCAGACCTCTCAGCATATCACATGCAAGAGAGGAAAGATCATCTCTCAGCGTATCACACGCAAGAGAGGAAAAGGTAGATTTCTCAGCGTATCACACGCAAAAGAAGAAAGGCAGACCTCTCAGCATATCACATGCAAGAGAGGAAAGATCATCTCTCAGCGTATCACACGCAAGAGAGGAAAAGGTAGATTTCTCAGCGTATCACACGCAAGAGAAGAAAGGCAGACCTCTCAGCATATCACATGCAAGAGAGGAAAAGATCATCTCTCAGCGTATCACACGCAAGAGAGGAAAAGGTAGATTTCTCAGCGTATCATACGCAAGAGAAGAAAGGCAGACCTCTCAGCATATCACATGCAAGAGAGGAAAAGATCATCTCTCAACGTATCACACGCAAGAGAGGAAAAGGTAGATTTCTCAGCGTATCACACGCAAGAGAAGAAAGGCAGACCTCTCAGCATATCACATGCAAGAGAGGAAAAGATCATCTCTCAACGTATCACACGCAAGAGAGGAAAAGGTAAACGAAGACCGGAACTCGTCCAAATGTTCAAAACCGAAGATGTCCTAACGCACCGAATGCGAGAGGAGAAAAGACGACAATTGCAAGTGAAAAGGTGCATAACAATGCAGGTGAAGTGTGCATAACAATACAAGTAATGAGCATAACAATGCTAGACAGATGTGCATAACATAACAATGCTAGATAGATGTGCATAACAATGCAAGTAATGAGCATAACAATGCCAGTGGAATGCGCGTGACAACACCCGTTTGAACCAAAAATACCGAATAAGGAAATACAAGCCTTAAGGAGACCAAATTCCAAACCCAACCTCCGATTTACCTCTCGGAGGGGTCACGATTCATTCCAAAAAGGATACACCTCGTGCACGCCGACTGACGATGAGCTATACATCGAAGACATGATTTGAAAATTCCGCAGAAACATTTTGAGCTGAAAAGAGTGGGTTCTTCTTGCACTTTCTTGATTGTACTTCCAAACCGCAGTTACTACCTTTCCTTCCTGGCCATGTTCATAACTTTCCCTATTCTCCAACGGGGTGACAGACTAGGTTGATTCAGTATCCAGAATCGAGGCGCATTCATATGCTATCTCAATCTATGGGGCTGCCATACAGATTTCAAGCCGAGGATAGACCCCTAGGTGTTTAAACCAGACTTTAGTCTCGGAAATCCCGAACCTTTGCGTTCTAGGCAATAGCCGTCCAAACTCTAGTTTCCACCGTCGTAGTTGGTCTCCTAGGAACTCATTGCAAACACGGCCAAGATGCCTCTGGCAGGGAACGGTACTCGAGGAGAGCACTTCTGATCGCCATTCTGGCTTGAAGCAGACTCGATCTTGAGCTTGACGTAGAGGCACACTCATACTTCGGAGCATTGACAAGGCCTGACGAAGTGCATACGGAATGCGATCTCGGAGCTTACTGAAGTTGGAACAAACTCAGATGCCCGACATTTTTCCTCTTTTGCTTTTGCTTTGCAGTCCGGAACCATTATAGCTTCAGATGGGTCCTGATTTTATTGTTTTCACATGACCTGGGTTGAATCCCGCGGCTTTATGAAAGAACAAATTCTGTTTTGCACAAATGTGGAGAACGGCACGGCACTCGGAGCACAAAACGATTTTATTTTTGAAATTGAGAGATGAGTTTTCGACCAAGTATTGAGCCTACGACTAAACACAGCAAAACGACTCAACAAGGAAATAAAAGGCACACAACCTAGACACATCGAGTAACACTCGAAACGACTCAAAACAAGAATCGAGATAAAACCAAAAGACACGACACTCAGACGTGCACAAGGAGCCTGTTTCACCGGGTATTGTTTCCCACCCTTTCTCACTTGTGATTCTCACATCACTCGGCCCTCAAGCTCTGTTTTTCTGAAAAAAAGCCCTTTTCTCACTTTTTCTCTCATCGCACATCTCTCTATTCTTCAATCTCTTATTTTTCAATCCCTCCCCTGGGTGGTTGATGGATAAGTATGAAGTTGTGGGCTCTTGCCCCTGGTATTCTACCAGATTCTCATTCTTCTGCACGCAGCTAGTGAATTCCTCCCACAGAGGGGTTGTGCTACAAATGAGTGTGTAGCGTATTTGCAGCTGACACCGGTTGATGATGCTTTGCTGGGGAGTTTGGATGTGATAAGATCTGTCCAGATGATGGAGTGGAATATCTTGCCCCATTCCAGTTCGTGCTTCGCACTTGGCTTGATACCTCATTGCTTGGAGGGTGAGAGAGCTTTCAGCCCTTTGTTGTGCCCTTTTCTGGCGAATACGGTGCCCTTTCCGACAAGTAAAGTGCCCTTTCTGGCAAGTATTTCGACAAAGGGGAAAAGACAGAACACCTGACTCAACTGTGCCCCTAGTTCATCATTTTGACCATTTTTTGTTTTTGCTTTCTACTAAAGCAGTTTTGACCCACATGAGAGTTAGATTAACATGCTTGTTCAATTTTTGATTTGAAATCATGCAAGTCAGGCTATGAGCACTGAAAGTTTTCCTTCTTTGGGTCCAAGAAATGGTCCAGTTTTTAGAAAAGATGGAACAATTTTCAAGAAAATTAGTCAACCTCGGTAAA
Source organism: Camellia granthamiana (assembly GCA_036172215.1). Lineage (NCBI taxonomy): Eukaryota > Viridiplantae > Streptophyta > Magnoliopsida > Ericales > Theaceae > Camellia > Camellia granthamiana. The sequence goes on from JAXFYN010000176.1 coordinate 68,186, forward strand.
AATTCTCAAAAACTATTTTTGCAAACGGCCACTTGCTCAACGAGCATGAAACCTACTCCTGAGATGCACAACCTCGGATCCAAAGGAAAACTGCCCCGTGCTTGAAGAGAGCTGCACGGCAACGGAAAGTTGCCCCTTGTTTGAACGGCACTGCGGCGCATTGAATGGCAATGGAAAGTTGCCCCTTGTTTGAATGGCGCCGCGGCACACTGAATGGCAACGAAGAGTTGCCCCTTGTTTGAAAGGCGCCGCAGCACACTGAATGGCAACGGAAAGTTGCCCCTTGTTTGGATAGCACCGCGGCGCATTGTAGTCAGTCCTCAGAGTGCTGAACGCAACCAAACTCTCGGATACAGTGAAGACAAAAATGACCAGAACCATCGCATGAACATAACCAAATTTGAAGTGTTTTACGGCTGGACTTCAGAATGAAGTTGCCTACGTATCCCAAAGATGGGAATCAAGCCTTACGTAGTTCGGGGTTAAGGTACACTCAGGTATTAACCTCTCCTTTTTAGGCTCTAACTTTTGCCAAGGTGCCCGTTGCAGGTTTTCAACCTTGCGAGCTTTGTTCTTCTTTCTTTTTCATTTCTTTTCTTCTCTTTTTTTTTTCTTTTTTTTTTCTCTTTTCTCCTTTTTTTTCTTTTTTTCTTTTTTCTCTTTTCTTCTTTTTTTTTCTTTTTGCTTTTTGTATATATCTTTTCTTGCTCTAACTTTTGCCTGGGTCGCCCTTTCCGAGTTTTCGGCCCAGCGAGCCTCTCAAAGGGTAAAAGTGTAACAAGTCCATGCCAAATGATTTTAGGATCTCGAAGCCATCCGTATCCAAGAGAGTGGCTGTTGTTTTGCAAGAGGATTCATCTTCGGCTCTTTGAGCACATCTGACATCTTTGCCCCTAGTTCGAAGGGTACTTCTGTTCTAGCTTTCCAAGCTTCTTCTGATCTTCTTGATCCGACTTTCCTGGCCTCTTGTTCGAGGGCTGCTTCAAATCTAGCCACACAGGCCTCACGTCGTAGTTGACCGTTGAACATTCTGAATTCAAGTTCAAGGTTTGGAAGCAAAGGGGTTGAGTCTCGAGGCTGAGAGCGATCCTCGGCTGCACAATCTCAAGAGCGATTCCACACAGGTCTTCGCAGGACCGCGCAAAACGTTTTGTTTTTGAAAATTTTTAAAAAAGCGACAAATCGCTCGCGCTGAAGATGGTGTGAAACCAGTCTGGATCAAGCCAAGGTCCTTCTCAGTACTCACGCTAACAAGCATGATTTCATTCATTTAAGGGCTTAGCATGCCTCTCTTTCTCTCAATTGATCAAAGTTTTGCAAAACCCGAGGAATTCCTCCCTCTTTGTTTTCACCGCAGTGTTCAAAAAGTTTTGAAAAACTCAGGTTATTACAATGACTTCAAGGCACAGAAAAGACAGGGTTCTTAGTCAAATACTGCCATCTCATTCAGAACTTCCGGCATAACTGGCACAAGGCAGAGGCGAGCATAAGAATGTGAAAATCACTGCTGCTCATTCAAATCTGTTGGCGTTACTGGCTCCAAGGCAGAAATAGACTCAAAACAAAACGAAAAGACAAACACAAAACAAAATGGTGACGTCCGAGGTAACACCCCCGAAATCACCCGACTCCTATAAAACAGGATTGACTCGGTACAACAAGACAGACTCAACAGGATTGACTTGATACAACGAGACAGACTCAACAGGACTGACTCGATACAACAAGACAGACTCGGCAAGACTGACCCGATATAACAAGACTGACTCGATATAACAAGGTAGACTCAACAGGACTAACTCGATATAACAAGGCAGACTCAACAGGACTGACTCGACACAACGAGACAGACTCAATACCCAAGTCAGAAAGTAGAATAAGCAGCACTCGCAAATGCTCAAAACAGTGCGTGCCAAACGCCACATCCGGAGTAAACTGAGTGCCGCCCGCAGGTGGTTCATCCCCCGATCACATAACAACACAAGTCCAAAGTACCCGGGGGATATTAGACCCTTCTGAAACTATGGTTCCAGGACTACCTAGCAAAAAAGAAAACAGATAGCACCTCAGCTCGATTTCACCTGAACAAATACGAGCATAGCAGGATGACTGTGCCCTCTACTGAATTCTGTCCCCAAAATTCGGCCTGTAAACTGTTACCCCTAGGTAAACTGAATCCCAAAGTACTGAACTGGTGCCCGCAGGCCTGATGCCCAAACTTGTAAACTGATACATGCATTCCTGTAGAGACGCACTCTAAAAGCACATAACAGATAAGTGAGAGCCAAAACACCCCTATGTTGGGGTAGGGTTTCCCTGTCCTATTTTGTCAGGAGCTAGGGTTTCACTACGCACACAGTGGTTTCAAACAACCTATAAACGGGTAAGCAACCTGTCCTAGTTTGGAATGGTCACTATGGATCCGAATATGCACTAGGTCGAATGGTCAAAAAAGGGTGCCCCGGTAAAACCGGGGTTTGTGTTCCCATACTGGCAGAGCCCGTAACCGGTCAACCTTATGGACATGCCTTGACAAGACAAGCCTCCGGCAAACCGCTCAGGAATAGCAGATGGCAAACACGGTGTCCTAGGCGCACCAATGCAAATGCAATGCAAAGAAACACACAAGTGTAGTCAAAACAAGATATCATGAGTTCGAGTCAAGTTCTCTAAATCCCCAGCAGAGTCGCCAGAAACTGTAGACGTCCCCCGAACGCATCCCGGGGAAGGTGCGACTCCCCCCCGTTCTGGTTCGATATTGGGTCTACTACAGTTCGAAGGACTCAAATGTCACGGTTCTTAATCTTGAACCAAAGAGTCCAAATCTAGCAAATCGTTTTGAAAACAGATTTTTTTGAAAGAAGTGCCAAACATGGACTGCTTTGCCAGATACAGAGTCGCCACCTAAATATTTTATTTTTGGGAAATTTAGGAAACCCTGACTCGGTGCCAAAGGCCACGTGTCCGTCATCACCAAAGTTGCCTCAGCTCGGGAACTTGGGTACGATTGGGGAAGGTCACTTCGTGAGCACCCCCGCTCGCCCGGTCAAAGACCGGCCTCTACTAACCATGATATCTGTTTTTGAAAACCTTGTGTGTTCTTATTCCGGTTATTAGCCTAGGTTACTATGTGATGCGCATAGCATACAAGTATAGACTGAGTCGCCTGAATTGGAACAAAACATTTCATGTTTGTTTGTTTGAAAATGGTTTGATGGTGCTACCCGCAGGTAGGCTAAGACGTGGATTTGCCACCCTCAGGTGGGCTTAGAAAACAATGGTTTTGCCACCATCTAGTGGGCTTAAAACAAACATTTGATGAATTGTTCTAATCCAAATAACTCAACCTTCACCCACAGGCATTCAAGGCAGTTATATCACATAAGCATAGAGCCTCATGGTAAGCATGCTATTCATGGTAATCACTCACACGCATGCAAGGATGCTAAAGCATAAAAACTCACCGAGTACTCCAAGCCAAAACAGAAGCTCATTAGAAATCATGCATGATCCTAAATATGCTGAAATGCCTAATGCAACACATGCAAAGATGCAACTATAGCAGGCTCGGCTATTCTAAACATGGCATATGGAATGCTACAACTAACACGTATTCAATTTGGAATTGAAATACAAATGCAGTTTGTATGATGCGCCGAGCCCGGTGCGTGCAAAACAGATGAATGATGCAAACATGCTGTCATACTGTATGCTAATTGAAATATGCCCTAATCTAACCATCATAAGCTGGTAAATAAAAGGGAGAAAGACGTGGGGTTGGAAGACATACATCACACTCACGCACACTTATTACAATTATGCCCTCGCGCAGAGGGTCCGAATAAATGTACAGTCCCGAATAAAAGAATAATACAGTCCAAAATATACAGTCCAAATAATATACAAATCCCTAATTAATTAACAAATTAACTAAGAAAAATAAAACTGGCATGCAAGTCAGGGACTGCCTTGATTCTGCTCCGGATGATGGAATGATGCATGTTTGGGCTGCTTTGCGCGGAAATCCACGGCGATGCCCCGATTAGCCTCTGTTTTGCAATGTTTCTTGAAAAACGTGCCAAGCCTCGGAAGACTGCTGATTCTTGATATGCTGCAACAGAGAGCAGGAAAGGGGCATAGCAATGTATTTTCACAGATATATGCATGCCTCGATCCTTGTGCCACCAATCACGCATCTCGATGCATGATGGCCGAGGAGTCGAATTGCACAGCTCAATATAGAATGAATGCATATGAACACTATAACAAAACCTAACTCCATTATGGATAATCCGGAGTGTCGGTGACTTGGGAATTGAGACCCGCTCCGTCACTCGGAGTACGGAACGCACCTCGTTTCCCGTGCCCGGGGTAACTCCTATCCCAAACATGATGCAATATGCATGACATGCATGAAATGCAACTAACATACAATCCTAACATACACAATGCTATGGAATGGCATACACGCTAAACGAGGTAATACATAACCAAGCATACACAATGCTATGGATGAAATGGCATACGCAACGCAATAATGGGCTTACACCAACATGAGAGAGCCTCAGCCACACCCATATAGGAGGCCATAAAATGGAAACAAGACAACTTGAAATGCGTGCATGCGTGCACGCAAACCGAGGACGGACCCTCAGGCACCGAAATGCCACCCTAATGAGACATGGCAAAGACATGGAATATGATATGCAAACATGCAAAAATCAGCAGCAAAATGAAGGGCAAAACAGCCCCGAAACAAAGCGAAATGACACCCGATGCATGGAATCTCTCCCGAAATGCAAAACTAGTTACATGAAGTGGCTTACAGCTATACAAAGCATGCATAATTTGAACATGACATGAAAATACAGAAGCAAGGCAGCCCTGAGACAAGCATTTTTACAGGACAAAGCATGGTCAAACAGCAAGCATAGATAGGGCTAAAATGACATATGAAAATGGCTCCGCAAGGGAGGCGATGAAGCAAGTGGTAGATGAAAAGCCCAAACATAAGAAGACCCTTCTACAACACTGAAGAGGGACTAAAAATATTCTGTTTTTCAATAGATGACAACCCCCAAAATAGTATACAAACATGCTCAAAATATGATGCAAAATTAAGGCCACAAGAGAGCTATAACATGAAGTATACCAAAGATGTCTCAAAAAGCCCTAGACCCTTAATGAAACATGAAGAGGGGGTCATTTTAGGTCCATTTTCAGTTCGGACCAGAGTCCAAAAACAGAGGCTTAATAGGCTAATGAATCATGCAAAAATGGGGACCAAAGAGGGGTTCAATGGCAAGTCATGCATGGAGGTCCCAAACAGTGATGAGCCCTTCTTCAATATTGAAGAAAGGCTCAAAATAATCCTATTCACAGTTTATGACAGAGCTCAAAACAGATTATATATAGGCCAAAAATATCATGCAAAAATATGGCATCCAAGAGGATATTGAAGAAAGTGCAAGATGGGGTTCCCAAACAGGGTAAGACCCTTAATGAAAGATGAAATAGAACCCAAAAAAATGATACTTTCAGTTTTGGTCGGAGCTCAAATGTACAAGCAAGAAGGGTTAAGAAATAGACCAAGAAAAGAGCAAAAAAGGGAAAAACGAGACTCACCCTTGAAGACCAACCCTTTAGCAGCCTCTTGGTCCAAAATGTAGCACTTCTAGCCCCTGAGAAGGTCCTCCAAGCCGCTGGAATGGAGTGGTGGTGGTGGTGCTAGGTGGTGGTGAAGAAATGTTGGAAGGAACTTGGAGTTTTGGTGGTTAGAATATAGAGAGAGAGGGAGATTTAATGTGAGAGGCTTATACAAAAATTTCTAACCCTTCAACACAGACCTGGGGTGCTGTATTTATAGGCAAAAGAGGCTGGAAAAGAGGGGGAAAAAAGGGGGGGGAAATATTTCAAGTTTCCCTCAAAAAATTGGCCTAGAGAGGGGTATAAAGGCAAGTGGTAGTTTCTGGTTTCAAACGGCTGAGAGCCCTTCAACAAAGTTGAAGAGGGGCTCAAAATAAGACACTTTGTAGTTTACGACCAAGTCCAACACAGCCCACAAGTACGCCTAAAATACCGTGCAAAATAGGCCTAAAAAGAGGTAAAGAGGTAAGTGACAGATGGAGATCTCAAACAATAAAAGGTCCTTAATCAAACATGAAAAGGACCTCAAAATATGACTATCTCAAGTTCGGGTCGGAGCCCAAAAATGCAAAATGAAGGTTCGGGAGCCGAAACACGCAATTCGGGGCCCCGAAAGTGGGCTGCTGGGCATCGGGAGTGGTGTTCGACCACGAAGTTGGTCTTTCGGACCACAGTGTCCCTCAAAAGGGAGGAAATAAGGTGTGTACCAAAAACCAGAGCAAACGGAGGTGGTTAGGCGGTCTCGAACCGAGGCACGCGGCCTGACGGCTCCGAAAACCGGGAACCGGGCTCCGAAATGGGAAAAATGGCCTGCGACCACGAAACGTAGCCTACGGCCACTGAGAGATGATCTACGAGACCTCTCCCTCCCTTTGGGAAGAGAAAATAGAGAAAACAGAGCTTGGTTCGCAAACCGAGGCAAAGCACGAAAGAGTCCGGAAGTCCGGAGGCAAGGCTCGCAGCCGAGACTCTGAAACCTCTGGACGAGCACAACATGCAACATCACCAAGCGCTCAATCGGTGACGTCTGAGTCTTAAGGTCGGTCAAAAATGGGGTGTCTACAGCAAGGGTTGCAACAAACTCGCTGGCTTCTGATGCTTGGCCTTCACCTGCTGACAAGTAAGGCACCTCGATACAAACACAGCAACATCCTTTTTCATACCCCTCCACCAAAACTGACGACTAAGGTCATGATACATCTTTGTACCTCTCGAATGCACCGTAAGGCGTGAATGGTGAAACTCTCGAAGCATTTCCTCTCAGCAAGACTCTGGCACGAACAAACAGTCACGGTATCTCACACTCAGGTCGGGCAATACATTCAAGCCCTTCTCTATCTTCCCATTGGAGATCTTCTCCCGGAAGGATTCCACCTCAAGGTCACCCTTCTGTGCTTCTATCACTCGGTTTACAAGTGTAGGTTGTGCAACTACAGAAAACAAAGCTATAGACTCAACAAACTCGCCAAGATGCAAGTCAAACTCCCTAATAGTGCCCAACATCTCCGATTTCTAGATGATAACACTAACCGCGCTACCAATGAATTTCCTACTCAATGCATCGGCCACAACATTGGCCTTTCCTGGATGATAATTTAACTCAAAATCATAATCTTCTATAAACTCCATTCACCTTCTCTGCCTCAAATTCAAGTCTTTCTGTGTAAATAGATATTTCAGACTCTTATGATCAGAAAACACTTCAAACTTCTCACCGTATAGGTAATGTCTCCAAATCTTCAAGGCGAAGATCACCACTGCTAACTCTAGGTCATGAGTAGGGTAATTTCTCTTATGTTTTTTCAATTGCCGCGAGCCATAGACTACTACCTTCCTCTCTTACATCAACATACATCCCAAACCTTCCCCTGAGACATCACAATACACTGAATAACCTAAACCTCTCTCTGGAATAATCAATACTGGAGCAATTGTAAGTCTAACCTTAAGCTCTTAAAAAGACTTCTCACAAGTATCATCCCACAGAAACTTAACTCCCTCCTCGTCAGGCTAGTTAATGGTGATGCTAATCTAGAGAAATCTTTCACAAACCGACGGTAATACCCAGCCAATCCCAAGAAACTACGAATCTCAAAAGCATTCTTAGTTTGTTCACAATCTTGCACTGCCTCTATCTTAGATGAATCTACAGCCACCCCTTCCCCGGATACCACATGGCCTAAAAACTTAACTTCTCTCAGCCAAAATTCACACTTCCCAAACTTTGCATACAGTTTATGGGCTCTAAGCAACTCAAGTACTACCCGTAAGTGTTTCTCGTGCTCCTCCTCAGAGGGTGAGTAAATTAAGATGTCGTTCACAAAGACGACGAAACGATCTAAGAACTCACGGAAGATCCTATTCATCAAATCCATGAACACAGCTGGTGCATTGGTTAGCCCAAAGGGCATCACTAGAAACTCATAATGGCCATACCGCGTACAGAATGTCGTCTTCAGGATATCATCCCCCCTTACTCTCAACTGGTGATAACCCGATCTTATGTCTATCTTAGAAAAGCAACAAGGCCCCTTTAACTGATCAAACAAATCATCTATATGAGGCATTGGGTGCTTGTTCTTAATAGTCACTCGGTTCAACTTCTGGTAATCTATACAAAATCGCAACGCATCATCTTTCTTTTTGGCAAACAGAGCCAGTGCTCCCCAAGGTGAAGTACTAAGGCGCATAAAACCCTTATCTAACAAATCCTGGAGTTGAATCTTTAACTCACTCAACTCGGCAGGTGCTGTAACGCCCCGAAAATTGGGGAGGGTATATCTATTTATGCAACAAAACTCACCTGATAGACAAACACATATATATTGCATACTATTCCATACTTCCATTTCTATTAAATCCCAAATGCCAAATACATGTTGTTCATATCTCAATGCCCCAGTTCCAATCCCAAGCATGCATTTTACAACAAGTATGAAATGAAAGTCAAACAGATAATAAATACCCTACAAGCTTACAAATTTATCCAAGAACATTCTTGGTTACATAAAATTGAGTTTCAACTCAACACAAATACAACCCTGGGCTTACATCCAACAAATAATAATAAAACAAAAATGAAGCCTCAGCTCCGAGTCCTCTCAAGTCAATACCTTGGCAGAGGCATAGCACCTATACCTGAAATGGTTTCCCTTATAGGGTGAGCCACAACAAAGATATACTACACAACATATGAACAATAACAAGACTAAAGAGAAGTATACCCATGTCATGTTCATGATAAAACAATTTATCTCTCTTTTTTTATAAAGCATACAATGCTGAGATGAAACAATCAATATAAAACCATTTTCATTTTTAAACCACATTTGTTACATGAATACGGGCCCTGTGAATCTCTAGGTGAGTGTCTGCAAGTAGGCCCTAATGCACTACCACTGTCATTTTTACCAGTAAACTGGAAGGCTCGACATCTCACCGCGCGGTTCTATACCCTCAACCCAGATTCACCAAGTATTCATATTTTCGCAAACAAATACATTTCCAAAACATTTCTCAAAAACAGATACATTTCCAATGAAATGAATGTAATGCAATGTCCAATGCAACAAATGAGGAAATGTGGTTCAATTTACCTAAGTCTCATGCATTTCTATAACAATCATTGCTATCCTCCACCGATAACCCAAAACAGATATTTCTAAATAGATATTTAAACAATTAAATTCCAAAAATTCTGATAAATACAATCTATTCCACATCTCATCAAATATGAACAACTACACTAGTTTTCATATCACAATCACGTTCGGTAACCTCTCAAGGTCCATTTCTAACCGTGTCGGTTTTATTCCAATAGATGCATTAAGCAAAATAATACCGTTAATGCCTAAGAAAACATCATTTTCTTTCCAAACTCATTCTTCAAGCATTATTCAACTATGACATCTTATTTTGATCAAAAGCCCCAAAATTTAAACGTAATTCCTTTATTTTCTTTAAAAATTCTCTTTTGGTCGCAAAACGATAAAAATTTCAAAACCAATTGAATCGAAGTCCCTTTTTGTTCAAATTTAAAACATAGCTCTTTCATAACCTTACAAACATATTCCAAGTTTACACTTTCGCAATTTGGGTATCAACTCTTTATTTTCCTCAAAATTTCCCTTTTAAGCAAATAAATCACAAAATTTTTAAAAATTTTAATTAAATTATATACAACTCTAAGCTCCATATAATCAAGTTAAAGTGCATAAAGAAGTGTAGGAAAAATCCCTACCTCAAGCCAAGAAGCTTTCAAATTCTTCGACAACTGAAATTAAATCCGCTTGGGGCCAAACGACGCCTTTTCCGCCCTTTACGTTTTGATCCAAAGCGTCAGGGGTCAAAAATGACTTGCACTAAGTTGTAAGCATCCATGGCCAACGATGGGAAGCTACATGTTGCTATGTTCCCATGGTTAGCCTTCGGTCACATGATTTCATACTTAGAGCTTGCCAAGCTCATAGCCCAAAAGGGGTCACAAAATCCCTTTCATCTCCACCCCTAAAAACATCGATCGCCTCCCAAAATTCCCTCAACGTTTAGCCCACCTCATTAATTTCGTCAAGATTCCTCTACCCATCCTTGACAAACTCCCTGAAAACAAGGAGGCCACCATTGATGTAGCTTACCACGAGACCAAATACCTCAAGATCGCCTATGATGCTCTCCAACAACCCATTACCCAATTCCTCCAATCCTCCTCTCGTGATTGGCTCTTCTTCGACTTTGTCCCCTACTGGCTCCTCATCATCACATCCAATCTTAACATTCCAACTGCTTTCTTCATCATCCTCAACACTGCTTTCTTGGGCTTCGCTGGACCCTTTACAGTTCTCACGGGAACTAAATATTATCGTACTAAACCAGAGAATTTCACCGTTCCACCCAACTAGATTCCCTTTAAAACAACGGTCGTATTTAAACTCTTCGAGATCTCGAGTATCTTCAAAGATGCAGTTGTAAGCGACGAAGAAAATATTTCCGATTTGTATCGGTTGGGAAATTACCATCAAAGCATGTGACATCATCGCCATCAAAAGCTGTTCGGAGTTTGGACTCGAATGGTTTCAACTAGTTCAAGAGCTTCATTAAAAACCAGTTTTACCAGTAGGACTACTTCCGGTCATGGAAAACAACGGTGGCTATGGCGACAATAACGATACATGGATCGCTATAAAAGAGTGGCTCCAAAACCAGGCTAAAGGGTCAGTGGTCTATATTGCATTCGAGAGCGAGGCAGAACTGAGTCAAGGTCAACTCACTGAGATAACTCTCGGGTTAGAGCTATTTGGGTTACCCTTCTTTTGGGTACTACGAAGGCGTTCTAGATCAGCTGATAATATCCAATAACCTAATGGGTTTGAGAAGAGAACTAAGGGAAGAGGGATGGTGTGGACAAGTTGGGCATTTTGTTGGTGGTTTGAGTGAAGTGGGTTTGGGCGAAATGGGAATCGAAGATCAGGGGTACCATGAATGGGATACAGATTTTGAATCGGCAAAGAGACTTAACTGGTAATTGACATAGTACCTCACAGAGGAGCTCTTGTTGAAGGATTGGAGAATCAGACCTTGTGACCATTATAATTCAAACTTTAGATATGTTGTGTTTATCATTAACAGTAGTGCAAGTCAATGAGTGACCAGAGAGATATCTTAAACAAAACCTTCCCACTCACTCTTGTTCCAGCTTTTTCTCTCTAAAGAATATATTCCATCACCCCACACATCCTGATCCTGACTTTTATTTATTTATTTTATTTATTTATTTATTTTTAAATTCTAGGCCATCACAGGTGCAAACCTATACGGTGCCATAAAAACCGGTGTCGTACCAGACATTAAGTCAATGGAGAACTCGATCTCTCAGTGAGGTGGTAAACTAGTAAGATCCTCAGGAAAAACATCTGGGTACTCACAAACCACCCTTGGCAACTCAACTCGGACTTCATCACACTCAGTACTCATGAAGTTAGCAAGAAGGCACCTAAATTCACTCCGCCCACACGAATCATACACCGATGATAAGACTCTATCAACCTTGTCACCCATGAAATAAAAGCACTCACCACTCAAGATACATACAATAACCCTCTAATGGTAGCAGTCTATAACAGCCCGATAAGATAACAACCAGTCCACACCCAATATAACATCAAAGCTAGATATGTCAATCAACACAAATGCAAAATGAAGTCGACGGCCGGCAACTTCTATGTCACAACCACGACACTTTTGCTTTAGAACAACCTTACCACCAATTTGTGATTCTACACAGATAAGAGATGCTAACTGAGCCAACTCAAACCCCAAAATCGATACAAATGCATACAAAATAAATTAATGGAATGCACCTGTATCAATCAACACATTAGTAACTGAATTACAAAACAAGAAAGTACCTCTCATTACCAAAGGAGCTGGTATAAGATCTGGCGCTGTAGCAGCATACACATGCCTTGTAGGTCTCTGCTTAACTTGCTCACCCCTCAGAGCATAAGTTTAATACACTAACTAAGCTGAAGAGGCTTTCTAATTGGCTCTCGAGGCCTGTGCTGACTGTGCCGACTGGTGGCTCTGTGTCTACCTCGAACCAGACGCACCGAGTGTACCACCCAAATGTGGGCAAAACATCTTCATATGCCCTGCCTGCCCACACTGATAACAAGTGAGCGGCTGGCCTCCCCTTGGCTCTAGCTCTGAGAACGAGCCGAAGATGATGCAGATTGTTGCCCTCCTCCTCTCTGCGAGCAAGCTGGAGACTTGTGGCCCAACTGGTCACACTTGTAACAAGTGACATCTCCTTGACCACCTCTCACAAAACTCGAACTCAATACTGGAAATGTAGATCTCGACTGTGCTCCTTGGAACGGCTGTGGGTTAGAACCCCTCTGCCTCTTACTGTCCTCCTGAACATCCTGACTCCTCTTGGAGCCCCTCATCATCTCCTCCTCTATCTGCATTACGATCTCCAAATGAGCCGCTGCCTCCACAAGGCGTCTATAATCTCTAATCATCGACCCGGCCACTTTAAACATGAGTCCGGTCCTCAACCTCTTCTCGAACTCCATACAACGATGCTCCTTAGTCGCCACGAGTTCTGGTGCAAACCTCGATAAGCTAGTGAATGTAGCCTCAAACTCTACCACCGGAGTGTTCAACTACCAGCTTGGAAAACTGGTCTCTCAACTTCTCCCTTACCATGGGAGGTAGAAACTTGTCTTGGAAGGCGCTTACAAAAGCCTTCTAAGTCACCTCAATGCGCCTACGCGCATACTTCCACTACTAACCCGCATCTCTCTTTAGTTGGAAGGATGCTAAGGTCACTCTCAGCTGGTCATCCTCGATGCCAAGCATCTCGAACATTTTCACCATCTGCCCTAGCCACTTATCTGCCTTCAGTAGCTCCTTGGGATCACCCAGAAACTCCTCCGGATTCAATTGGAAAAACTCTCGCTTCAAGAAAGCCGGCCCTGCCTCAGACACTTAGGCCTGGACTTGATTCTCAGCCCTAAGAATGTCCATAGACTCCCGCAATGCTCTAGCTATTTTGCGAGCCAAGGCACCTATGGCCTGTTGACCAACTAGTTCGGCCATATTGGCCTGACTAACCCCTTCTTCTTGCCCCGGAATTTCATTTGGTAAAGGCAACTCATGCCTTCTAGGCCTACCACGCCTATCACCACCACGTCCACGTCCTGATATCCTAATGAAGGTGACAGAATAGATTAACACATTTACAAATGTGCCGAAGCTAACTGACTCGCGTCCTAAAGTAGTGGACAACAGTAATTCACTCCACATAAGCACGTTATCACATAAACACATACGAAGTTCATTTTTGGATAACGACCGTCCCGCGACGTTACCAGAGTTCCAATTAGAAACAACAGTGATCAAGTACTCTTCTAATAGGACTTATAGAAACCCGTGGACTCAATAAACATCCTAGAAATTAAATCTCATACCCATATAACCACATAAGCATGTTATCATGTAAACACATCGTACATACTAAAGTCTCTATCAAGCGAGACAAACCCATTGTAGTAATAACCACTTTCCACGTACCCAAAGTATCCAAACCCGGTACGCTCTGATACCAAGTTGTAATGCCCCAAAATAAAATAATATGCCAATCAAGACAATAAATAAATGACAAGGAGAATCAGAGTGTAAAATCCTTCCATTATATATAATCCAATTGTATAAGAGAGTGACATATGCAATTATACATTCATGAGTCTATCACTGATATATCACAGCATGAGATAGAAACAAGAAGTGAAACAAATATTAAATGCCCTAAAGGCTTACAACTTCCCAAGGTAGGTCCTTGGTTACAACAAAAATGAACTTTAAGTCCAATACATTTAAAGCCCTTGGCTATACAAAATAATTACACCAAAAGATAAGCTCTTGCTCCCAATCTTTCCAAGTCACTGCCTTGGCGGAAACATATCACCAGCACCTGAAATGTTTTTTCCACATAGGGTGAGCTAAAGTCCAGTAAAAACAATCTAATATAATCTATAAATCTTAACAAAGATATAAGTATGTTGTGAATATACAATGCCTGTGATAAAATCATTCGTAATTTACAAGATCATAATATGCCAAGTTTGATGTCTCAATCCATTTTATCTCAATTCGTTTCAAGTCAATTCATTTCACCTCAACTCATGAGTCACATTCATTGTTATCCAAACAACCCAACTGAGGCTACAACTCAGTGGTTCTCTAATCAATACAACTATTACACAAACATTTCAATTTGCCATTTTACGAAAATTTCGTTCGCGGGATCGGTACCCATGTATACAAATGGTTTTCGAGACTTTCATACTGGATACGTAGGCCAACTTAATTCACTGGAGTCCATCTATTTTTTCCTCCCAAAACATCGAGTACACCCCATTTCTCATCCCAAACATCATACATATACAATGTATTAAAACACAATCATGTTCAATGCCAACCAATAAGAGATTAGTTTCGATTCACGTAATCCTCGTGCAATTTCTACAACAATCATAGTTATGCTCCACCGATAGCCTGAAACAGATATTTCTAAATAGATATACAATCTCCAAGACAGATAAATTAACCAAATTTCCATAGGCGAAAGGTAATATATATCCGATTCCACCCTTTTACATAAACATCTATTCAATTTCACATTCCAAATACCAATTTCATCATTTATACACATAATTATCTTAAACATTTTAGGGAAAACCTCATTCCCTTCCAAAATCCAATCCACGTAACAAAATCAACCAATTTAACACCACAGAACGTGATATCTATACCGGTAATCATTTTCAATACCTTCATTTGAAAACCCCTATTTTGAGTTTAAACCAAAACCCTCGGTTTGTCCAAAAATCCTCCAAATCCCAACATCATTTACACGACAACAAATATTTAAGTTAAAATTCATAGGAAAGTATAAAAAGTCCCTACCTCAAAGTTAGAAGACCCAAGCAACAATGAAGGAGCTTCAAGGGCGCCTAAACCAAATCTTGTTCGGGTCAAAACAAAGCTCTAGGAGCACTTTATCTTTTTCTCAAAGGCACTAGGGTTGAGAAACCAACGAATCTAGGTGAAAGTGTAGAGAGAATGCGAGTTATAGAAAGAGAAACTCAAGATTTAGGGTTTTGGTGAGTTTTAGAGAGAGAAAGAGATGGAAAAGTGATGTAAAATGTGACTGTTACGAACTGATATATGCATAGTCCGCTCGAGCACAAGAGTTGACACTCGAGCGTCAGACACAATAAGTTGTTCTACTCGAGCACAACAAGTGACGCTCGAGCGCAGAATGTACACTCCCAGTAGTTTTACAGACAGCAAACCAACTCTCGAGCTCAGAAAAGGCCGCTTGAGCTGAGCCCACTCGAGCGCAAAAAGATCCGCTCGAGCGTAGAATAGACTCTCCCAGCAGTCTTGTAAACCTGCAAAAATACTGAGAGTTCACAAAGCCCGCTCGAGTGCAAGAAGTTCCGTTCGAGCGGAGGACCAAAATTCTGTGCAACAAAAGTTTGGAAACTATGCAACCAACTTGTCCCAAATACAACCACAACAATCCAATAGCCACATTTAAGTAGATACAAGAGAAGCAAGAGGTGAACGACAATATTAAACCATGAAACCCAAGTCCGGGATACAACAAGGGTCAGGTCAAAATTAGAATCGCTATAGATATTAATAGTATACATTTTATGAGTGGTGAGAGAGTTTACTTTTCATTAGATTTATTTTAGGAGAGAGAAGATTGTATGAGATCTATATTCTTTTTAAATAAAGGTTTGATTTATTTTGGGAAGGAGATGGGGGTTGAGAATTGTGTGCTTTTTTTTTTTTTTTTTTTTTTCTTTCTTTCTTTCTTTCTTTTTACCGGCAATATATTTGTATTAAATAATTTTGAAGGTTAATATTTATGTCCTTGGTATAGCAAATAGATGTTTTAATTTATTTTTTTTATAAAAATCAAAAATTCAAAAAATTAGATTTAATGTTTTGAAACACTTAGGGTCTCTAAGATGAAAATTCACTTTGGTATAATATAAAGTACAGATATAGATAGATAGATTATGAGATTTAGGAAGCAGATAAATATTAGGGGAGAGATTTTAGGAACTTAAAATTCAATTATTATTTTTTTAAAATGTATAGTTACTTTGTTAGCCAATAGTATTATTTTTAAATATTTTTAAAATTACAAAAATTAGCAATTTTAGTTTTTTTTAATCTATATATAAAATTACAAAAAATAGCAATTGTGGTTTTATGCTCTTTTTAATCTATAATGTTTTTTTTAAATATATATATATATATATAATTACTTTTTTATGATATGAGATTTGTGTTTTTTTTTTTTAATGTATAATGTTTTTTAATGTATAGTTGCTTTGTTATGAGATGAGATTTAGAAAAGAAAGAAATATTGGGGGAGAGATTTTAGGAACTTGTAATTCAAAATTTTAGGTAGTTTTTTTTTTTTAATCTACAATTATTTTGTTAGCCAATAGAATTATTTTTAAATATTTTTAAAATCACAAAAAGTAATAATTGTGGAACAGATAAATATTAGGGGAGAGATTTTAGAAACTTGTAATTCAACTTTTTTTTTAAAAAAATTTATAGTTACTTTGTCAGCCAATAGTATTATTTTTAAATATTTTTTTAAAATTAAAAAATGGCAATTTTAGTTTTTTTTTTTTAATCTATAGCTACTTTGTTAGTCAATAATACTATTTTTAAATATTTTTTAAATTGCAAAAATTAGCAATTATGGTTTTGCGTTCTTTTTAATCTATAATATTTTTTAAAAAAATATATAATTACTTTATTATGAGATGAGATTTATGTCTTCTTCTTCTTTTTTAATGTATAATGTTTTTTTTAATATATAGTTACTTTGTTATGAGACGAGATTTAGGAAAGAGAGAAATATTGGGTGGAGAGATTTTACGAACTTGCAATTCAAAATTTTAAATGGTTTTTGTTTTTGTTCTTGAATCTATAATTACTTTGTTAGCCAGTAGAATTATTTTTAAAATAAAAAAAAAATTAGCAATTGTGGAATGAAACTTTGGAGCTTTCACAAGCCTTCTCACTAGAAATCACATTTTTCTTATATAATATATAGATTATAAAATTAATTATAGATTGGTCACAAAAATAAAAATAAAATAACTTGAGTGGACTAAAATGGGTGAAGTAATAATAAATCTCAAAATGTGATCTTGTAAACTGTTTAGCCTTTCCTTTTTTTCTTATGAATTCAAAAGGGGGAAAACACCAATAAATCCCAAATTTGGAAATGTTAATCCATTTAGTCCCAAAGGTTTTTTGTTGGACTAATAGGTCCTATTTTCCAAAAAGCTTACTATAGGCCTTTTTATGATTTCCCTTCTTTTCAAACATCAAACATTATTCATCCAATATCAAACATTAGCAACGTCAGGATTATTCATCAAACATTAAACACAAATTCTAAACCATCAAACATCCAACATTATCCATCAAACATCAAACATCAGATTTATGAGTAACATCATCAAAACAACATCAAACATCACAACATCATCCAACATTAAACATTATTCATCCAAAATCAAACATTAGCAACGTCAGGATTATTCATCAAACATCAAATACAGATTCTAAACCATTAAACATTAGGATTATTCATCAAACATCAAACATTATCCATTAAACATCAAACATCAGATTTATGAGTAATATTATCGAAACAACATCAAACATCATCATTAAACCAACATCAAACATCATACCATCATCATCAAAACAACATTCAAATAACGATTACATAATTTTTTCAATAACGATTAAACATCAAAATAAAATATTATTCTTCAACATTAAACATTATTCATCAAACATTATTCTTCAACATCAAACATTATTCATCAACAATTATTATTCATCAAACATCATCAATTCTCTTTAATTCTTTGAATCTTCGTTATTGAATCTGCTGTTAAACAAACCCAAGTCAACAAAGAGAAGATCAAAAGAGAAAAGAAATAGAGCCCAATTAGTTGATCAAAACTAAGAACCCTTTACGTACCTCGTTGTTTGCCCTAAACTCAATTGAGAGAGAGAGAGAGAGAACCCAAAATTCAACACTAAATCTCGCCTCTGCTTCCACAGAATTTGTGTGACTATCCAGTAGCCACTGCAAGCGGTGTACAACGATATTCGGAAATTCGAGAAATCGAAATTTATAGATTGGATTTGGTTTTTTTGTTTTATAAATTCGTGATTCAACGAAAGACACAATATAAATTGATTATGTTCAATTCAATTAGGGTTTATTTATGTAAATTTATGTAAATTTATTGTGTTTAATTTGCATCGATTGTTCTTTGTTGATGATTAATGTTGATGATTAATGTTTTGATGATGATGTTTGATGTTGTTTTGATGATGATGTTTGATGTTGTTTTGATGATGATGTTCTGATGTAAAAAAGGACTAAATGGTTTATAAAAAAACACTCAGGACTAGATGGAGTAACATTTTCCAATATGGGACTTATGAGTAATTTTTCCATTCAAAAGTCATGAAAATTACACAAAAAGTAGTTACTTACACGTTTGGGTTTAATTTTTGAGGAATAAAAGTGGATTTCTCCAATTATAAAACTAGGGCAATCCGCACTATAGAAGTTTTGGATTTTCTTTCCTTGAACAGATTCCACATTACGAACAAAAACCTAACACTACATGTAACACTCCAATAACGTAACACTCAAATATACCATACTAAAAAATTTCTTAATGTACTTTTTCCAAGTATAACAATGTAATACTCCAAAAGATTTCTTAGTATATTTTTTTTCAAATGTAATACTCTAATGTAATACACAGAAAAATTTCTTAGGAAGCGTTTGTTTGGTAGAATTAAACCATGGGATTGAACTCCATATCCAATGAAATAATTAATGTAACGTTTGGATAGAAAAATGAAAGTCGGACTAATAGTCCCTCATATATGAGATAACTTTATTCCATGGGAGGGGGGTGGGATAGAAATGGGCGGGTTGAACCAACCTCCGAATTAGCTAGTTAAATGACGAAATTGACCCTCAAGTCTAGAATATTTTTTTTAAAAATATTTTTATTAAACATGTTGACTTCTTTTAAACATTATAAATTAATCTCATAATATATAATTGTTTTCTCTTTTTATTTTTTGGTATTATAAAAATAATAAAAGAAAATATATTTTCAATATTTAAAAGGAAAATAATATACAACATATTTTTCTTCATTTAATTTTTTTTAAACATGTTGATTTTTTTTAACATAAGTAAATTAATCTTGTGATATATAATAATTTGTTTTTCTATTAACAAAATTATAAATGAAAATATACTTCTAATATCGTATTTAAATAAAATTAAAAGTAGTCAGTAAAATAAAATAAAATATACTTTACATTTAACATTGTCATTGTAAATAATTCAAAAAGACAACATGATCTTTTAAGAAGTTATAATTTTTCATAATTTTCAAATAAAACATGAAATTTATTAAAATAGTCATTTTCAACCAAATAGTTCAGGGACTATTTATCTCAGGACTAACAATCCGTTGCATTCCAATCCCCTATTATCCAGCCCATCCAAACAAACATGGCCATATTGTATTTTTTTCAATCATAACACTCTAGCAATGTAATTTCAAACGTAATACTCCAATGTAACACACACAAAAACACTAAAAAAACTCCTTAGTGTATTTTTTTCAAATGTAACACTCACAGTTTGAAATTATACATTTACCCAAAACTTACTAAAAAATGTTTGTACTCTTTTTGGAATGGTTTAAATACCACATCCCTTTTTTTGTTTTTTTGGTATTACGTTGGAGTGTTGCGTTTGGAAAAAATATATTAATGAGTTTTTTTGTGTGTTATATTGGAAGTGTAACATTAAGGAATTTTTGTGGAGTTACGCTTGGAAAAAGTATCCTAAGGAATTTTTTTTGGGTGTTACGTTTGATTATTACAGTTTGAAATTATACATTTGTTCAAAATTTACTAAGAAATTTTTGTACTTGTTTTGAAATGTTTGAAGAATTCTATAGTATTTTAAAATGTTTGAAGAATCTCATATTTCAAGTCATTTTTGTACTCATTTTGAAATGTTTTCCAAATAAAAAAAAATTCTCATATAAAAATTCATCCCAAATTAATTTCCATAAATTGTGTATGTTACATTTCTAGCACAAAAGAAGAAAGGAAAAAAAATAATAATAATAGAAATAAAAATATAATCGTAAATCTAATTTTTAAATAACGTATTAAATTTACATTTCTAAAATCAATAAGACTAATTGATTTATAAAAAAATCATTGGGATTAAACGGATCAATATTCCTCAATTATAGGTAAATTTTTCATCTTTTTAATAGTGGTTCCTACCTTTTACAATTTTGGATATAATTTATTGTATATGTTTGTATATAATTTTATAATTATAGAATTGATCACAAAAATGGAAGTGAAATAATTTGAGTGGACTAATGTCTCTAAAAGTGGTCCCTATCTTCTATAATTTTGGGTATAATTTATCATTATGTTTGTATTTCTGCATTTAGCAATCTTATCAGGTATGTTTGCATATAATTTTATAATTATAAAATTAATTATAGAATCCTAGAATTATAAAATTAATTATAGAATCCTAGAAGTGAAATAATTTGAGTGGACTAATCTTTTAATAGTGGGTCCTACCTTCTACAATTTTAGGTATAATTTATCATATATGTTTGTAAATAATTTTATAATTATAGAATTGATCACAAAAATGGAAGTGAAATAACTTAAGCGGACTAATTTCTTTCATAGTGGATCCTATCTTCTACAATTTTAGATATAATTTATCATATATATTTTTATGAACGGCTATTTTCACTTTATTTTTCTCTAAATATACATTATTATCTATCCTTATTATACATACTCTTAAAATTTTAATTTTTTCAGAGACTGTATTGTGTATGAAAGGATATTAATGTAACTATGTATAATAAGAATAAAGAAGTGTATTTAAAATAAAATAGAATAAGAATAATAACTCTTATATTTTATTTTTATAATTTTATAATTATAAAATTGATCACAAAAAAGGAAGTGAAATAAGTTTCTTTCTTTCTTCGTTTCTTTGTTTTTTTGGGTGAATGGAAGTGAAATATGTTGAGTTGACTTCTTTAATAGTTGGCCTTACCTTAAAAAAATAGAAGTGAAATAACTTGAGTGGACCAATCTTTTTAACAGTGTGTCCTACCTTCTACAATTTTGGGTATAATTTATTGTCTATATTTTTTGTATATAATTTTATAATTATAAAATTAATTATAGAATTGATCATAAAAAAGGAACTGAAATAACTTGAGTGGATTAATCTCTTTAATAGTGGATCCTACTTGCTACAATTTGAAGAAATTGTAAATAGATAAGATAGTGACAAAATAATTACATTACAAATAAATAAATAAAAATTGATAATAAATTTACACCATGCACACAGGAGAGTTACACCACCATGAAAATATAATTTTTTTTGTCACTACTCCATTGAAATGCAATTTTTCCCTACAATTTTGGTATAATTTATCGTGTATGTTTTGTATATAATTTTATAATTATATAATTACAAAATTAAGGGACAATTACAACCAAAAAAAAAAAAAAAAGCTCAAGGTTTGAGCATTTTAGTAAAATAAACTTAATTTTTTTTTTTATTTTGGTATAAATTTATGAATTTTATATTTAAAAAATATATTAATCTCACTTACAACTTGTAAATTCTATAATTTTGGATCAATCAAATTTCGTATTTTGTTTTCAAAGTTTACCAAATTTGTTTGCAAAATAAGACACTCTTAAATGAACACCCTACTATAGTGCTGCATATGATGCAAGTGGTGCATTCCATACAATTTCCCCTCTTAAATTGATTATTACACTATACATGATAGATATTTTCTTTCCAACAATGATTTAGGATACTAATTTTGATATTTTAATAGAACATTAATAACACGATAAGGAGAAGAAAAAAAAAAAATCAAAATCAAAACATCACAGACCAAAACATCACATCACAGTAGGTGAGGCCCCCACTGACTTTAGAGCTTAAGAATTAGAACCCCAAAACATTTTTCATTTTCTTTCTCTCACACACACACATAATGCTAGTAGCTAGAAACACTATACACCTTGTTTGGTTTCAGAAAATTAAATTCACATTTCAAAAAATTTTGTTTTTTTATTTTTTATATATATATTTTTTGTTTTTAGTCAAATTTTTTAATATTTTAATATATTTTTTAAAATTTTTAGATGTACTTAACCTAAATATACTTAAAAAGTATAAATATTTATGAAAAAAATCTTTAAAAATTCATCAAATATAAAAAAAAGTATAAAAATTTATTACATTTTCATATTCTTGTATATTATTAAAAATTTTAAATTTTTTTTTCATAAATATTTTATTTTTTTAAGTGCATTTAAGAAGTAAAAATTTACTTAAAATATTAAAAAAATTGACAAAAGACAAAAAGTAAATCATTTATAAGTCCTATTTGAAGACTTATAGAAGATATAGTCCTATAAAAAAACTTATAACCCAATAGGTCCTGTGATTTTTCTTGTGGACACGTCTACCCTCAATCTTAATTAATTAATAACCTGATTAATGATAATACCGTATATGGAAATTCAATATTACCATAGATTATGATCACATCTATATGGTTAGAAATTTGAAATTCAAAATAACCTAATTAATGGCAATACCATATATGTGATCATATCTATATAGTTGGAAATTTGAAATTCAAAACGCAAATATAACATGTAGCATCCCAAACCCAATGTAACATTTTCATATGCTTTTGAAATTCAAAATAACTTGATTAATAGCAATACCATATATAGGTAATCCAATATTACCATAGACTGTGATCATATTTATATGATTGAAAATTTGAAATTCAAAATATAAATATAACTTGTAACATCCTAAATCCAATGAGACATTCTCATATGCTTCTCATCCCAAACCCAGTATAAATGTAACATGTAACATTCCAAACCCACCGTGACATCCTATATGTTTCTCATCCCAAACCTAATGTGACATTTCAATACTCCACCGTTGAATTATGAATAATATAACCTCCTAAATATAACATATAACATCCCAACCCAACCTATGTATTGAATCACCGTCACCTCCAACCCACCGTAACTTCGATATCATATGACGGGATTCAATCCACATTCAATTAAAAAAATTAAAAACCTAGTAATTTTGCGCAATGTAATGTGATACGTATGTAAATACTAAATACAACGACACAACATACATTCAAAGACAAATACAACCGAATGAACACATAAAAGACATAACAACGTTGTGGATGTGGGTTAACATTACAACCTACATGTAACGTCATTGGAGGCTAATGAAAGTGTGCCAATGAATGGCTGTAATAGATTGTCAAAGCTATATTAAATAAGATGATAGTGAAACATGAACAATTGGCACCACAC
Organism: Camellia granthamiana; assembly: GCA_036172215.1. NCBI lineage: Eukaryota > Viridiplantae > Streptophyta > Magnoliopsida > Ericales > Theaceae > Camellia > Camellia granthamiana. Next base: position 91,931 of record JAXFYN010000176.1, read on the forward strand.
AACAACAAACCTCACCAATTGGAGAAGCAAAAGCCATTTCCTCAACCACTTGGAGTCCAAATCAGCAGAAACAAACAAAACACAACCTCCAACCTTGACGACAATATTGGCCATATCCTCATCCAAACAAGCAACATTTTCAAAATTCATCAAAATTTGTGATCAAGGCGACATCCACGCCCACGGACGTAGCCAGCACAATCCACTTTCCTGAAAGCCTCAAAAAACGTAATATACTGAATGATACAATAACATATAATATGAAAATAAATAAGGGATATAATAGTACACTAATACCATTTATTTATAACTCATAGGACCTTATGGAACATATTCTTATCTAAATAGGACTTGAAACTCTATAAGAAATTAAACAGAATTTCATATTAAATAAGTTCCCATAATAGGACTTATAAATAATTTTCCCAAAAAAAGTACGAAATCAAAAAATTCACATTTCAAAAAGAGTATTTTTATTCAAGACAAAAAATTAGACTCAATTTTTAAATTGAGTGATATGACAATCAATTAGAACATTAAAGGTAATACTCTCTCTCATATTTTCTCTGATAATCAACTGATCATATCACTTACATATCATTATTTATAAAATGAGTCTAAAAAGTAAATTTGTATATCAATTTTTTTTCAAAAAATCAATTCAAATCAGATGAAAATAATTAATTCAAAATTTTAATATATAGAATGTACATAAACTCTCACATGAAAATAATCCCACATATGTGTAGGCTACACATGTAATTATCTTAACATAGTAAGGTAACTTTTTTAAATAATATTTATTAGTTTAAAAAAAAAAAAAAAATACTCCAATTGTTCTGGTTTTGACCTTTTTGACTTGGCTTAGTTATACTTTAGCAGCTTATAAGATGCCAACTGGATCTCAACAGCAACAACCCAACTCTCTCTCTCTCTCTGTGATTGGAGGAGAAGGAAAAAAATAAAAAAAAAATTGACCAATCATGTTGAGAGGGGATCAAAGAGAATGAAGGAAAAGGAGGTCTAGAACATTATTGATATATATATATCCTATATCAAACATATATTTAGCCAAAAAGCCAGCATATATGCCAAAGGACTCATAAGTATTACTCCCCCAGCAGTAACCTGCAATTTACTGCCTCTCCCTCGTACATACATATATATATGCAAGCTTTATATCATATGTTTATATATATATATAGTTCTCCGTCTCTCAAAAGCTGTCCAAATATATGTAAATTTTCTTTAATTTAGATCTTGAAAGCTATACCATATACCTTTTAGATAAAGCAATCCACAATTCACGTGCCTTCTCTCACCAGAATTCTTTTACCATTTCAAAAATCTCACTTTTTGATTTTGTTTTTGTTTTTGTTGTATATATTTGGAAAAAAAGTTCTCAGAAAGAGTGGATAAATTTTGTGGATTTTCTTTGAGAATCTTGAAATTTGAGTTTGGTGAGAGATGGGTATGTGGTGGTTTTGTGGGTTGGTTGTTTTGTGTTTGGTTGTTGGTGTGAATGGGTTTCCAGAGGAAGATCTGGTGGTGAGGTTGCCTGGTCAGCCAAATGTTGGGTTCAGGCAGTATGCTGGGTATGTTGATGTGGATGTGAAAGCTGGGAGGAGTTTATTTTACTACTTTGTTGAAGCTGAACAGGACTCTCTTCATAAGCCCCTCACTCTCTGGCTCAATGGAGGTTGGTTTTCTTTTTCATTTCATTTTCTTGCTTTTTAGGCCAAGTACATTGATTGATTGAAGTCAACTCCCCCCCCCCCCCCCTCTCTCTCTCTCTCTCACTTTCACTTTCTCTTTCTCTCTTCACAAACAAACAAAACTGCTAGTTCTGTAAATTTTCATGCTGCCCAAGTGTGTTTACTTTTACAGGGACATTTTTTGTCTACTTTATTGGTAAATTCTTTCTACTGTTAACCCTTTGGTTGCTGTTCTTGTTTTGGGTTGTTGGTCTTGTGCCCCCTTTTGCCTTTTGTTTTGAATATTCACTCACTCTTGTTTTGCTAATTTACTCAAGAATCTTTGAACTGTTGCTTTTTTGGTCTTCTGTAGTGGCTGTAGATATATTGGTAGACTAGCAATTACTGTTATATTCACTACTGAAAAAAATATATATATATATATTAACAATTGGGCTTAGTGATTTCCACTCTTTTATTTTTTTTCCCCTCTATATATATAATTTTTGCTGTAAGTTTCAATTGATAAGCTTCAATTTCAGATGATTCTGCTCCTGAACTGCATCTGATATCCAGAGAATTTAAGAAAATTTTCAAATTTTAATACCAGTATTACAGTTAGAATCTTAAAAATAGCCCAAAGAAACACATCTTGGCAATTGGACCTCATTTTTAGGTTCAAATGAAAAATGAAAAATTGTTTGTAAAATTGAGTTGACATGTTCTGTGAATGTGGCCTACATTCTAGTCATGAAAACCACTAAGCTATTCAATTACCATGACAAAGTGAAATGTGGAGGAAATATATATATATATATATATTTTTTTAAGCTTTAACAATATTCTAATCCTCTGAGAAGTACATGTTTTTTAATGGGTTAATTGATGTGTTATCCAATGTTGTGCAAGTCGAGGGAAAATCCAAACTTATCCAGTTTTGTGAAGTTGGAATCTCTTAAACGGTGCGAATTTTAAGGTTTAACTTCTGTGTGTAGGCCCAGGTTGCTCCTCAATTGGTGGGGGTGCCTTTACAGAGTTGGGTCCTTTCTTCCCTAAAGGCGATGGCCGGGGCCTCAGAAGAAATTCAATGTCATGGAATAAAGGTAGAATATGCATAGAATGCTGTTTGGACTTGGTTATACTCTCTAGTGATTATTGTTAATTCAGTTTACTAATTTAATTCCTGTTTTGACCTTTTGTAGCATCAAATCTCCTTTTTGTTGAGTCTCCAGCAGGGGTAGGATGGTCATACTCCAATACAACTTCGGATTATGTCTGCGGTGATGACTCCACGGGTAAGAATATAATTCCAAACCCATCTTACCACTAAAATTGACTAATTCAAGTGTTATTTTCTGAGAATAGATGATGTTGAAGATGAAATGTGTCAATAGTTGCAAAATTTTGAATATGTGATACAGCAGAAAGTTTTATGCAATTATATGTGATAGAAGAAACACGGACACGACACTCATGAGACACTTATCAACTGTTGTTGCCAGACACACCTCCAAACATGTCCTTTTTTTTTTAAATTACACTTGGTAAAAATGTGCTCAACGCTTAGACTCACATGAAATACAATCTACTTGTTTGGTTCTGGTTTTTCGGACCTACATTTTTGAAAATTTTAGAGTTATTGTTTGGTTGTCTAGAATCTTTGTTTCGGATTATTTTTCAATTTTATTCTTCACGTGATCTCAGTAGATGTGAGGTACTACAGCCTATTACTTTACTCCTACTACTACTAAACTCTGTCTTGCTCTCTTTTTTCAGACCTATCTTGTACATACATACATAATACAAACATGGGACTAGTGCTGATGTGACAAATTTTTTTCTTTTTTATTTTGTTAAATGTATTCTAGAAGCAGCTCTCTCTCTCTCTCTGCAATTGTGGAGGGAAATTTGAAGTTACAATAATGCATTTTTTGGAAAACCAAACACATCCATTTTCAAAACATAGTTTTCTAATCATTTTTTTGAAAAATAACTCAAAAAAGTGAAACCAAACATGATGAATATAATTTTAAATAAAATAACTTGAAATCCAATGATAAAAGAAAACCAATGTAAAATTATACCTATTCTCATTTAGAGTTTAGAAATTAGTGTTAATAGCATTTTTTTATTGTCTTTGAATTAAATAGCATATACGTGAGTCATATAATAAGTATTTTTTCTTATACATGACGTATAAATATATGAAACTACATATCTTGTCCCCCACATGTTGTGTCTTACATTTTTTTAAAATTTATGTGTCGATTGTTTTTGGCAGCTGGTGATATGCATATGTTCATGCTGAAATGGTATGAGAAGTTTCCAGAATTCAAATCCCGAGATTTGTTCCTCACAGGAGAAAGCTATGCAGGTAAGAAAGTACAATGGAAACTCCTAAGTCTGGTAATGGACTTATTTTTTCAATGAATACTATGTCGAAAACACACCTATTTTAGGCTGTTTTTGATGTTTGGATAAGTAGAGCCCAGAAATTGTAACAGAAAAATGCTCAAAACCATGGCCGCAAGACAAGAGTACGAGTACCTCGTTGTCAATGATGCTATGCTTCTTGAATATGACAGAAACAGCATGCTTTCTCATAGTTCTTGTTTTGGTTTGGTTTCCCACAAACCAAAAGGAAGTCTGGTCAATTTGGTGTTTTTATCTATGATCAATTAATTTAAAATTAAAAAAGGATAAGGATACGATCAGTTTTGTAAACATTTTGAATCATTAATTTGGAAGGTTGCTCATGAAAACATAATTATCCAACTAAAAACAAAATAACAATCTGGTTCTGGTTGTGATCAATGTTGTAGTTACTCTGTTTGCTATTTACTTTGTTTTCCCTTATAATTATGTCAACAGTTTCATGTACATGTTAATGTGTTTTTGCAGGGCATTACATACCACAGTTGGCCATTGCCATTCTTGACCATAATGCACATTCCAACGGTTTTAAGTTCAACCTGAAAAGCATTGCTGTAAGAACAACTTGAAACTGGTTTTGATCAGCCTGCTTTTATTAGTAAATAAACAAAATCTTGGTTTTATTATTCAAAATTTTACTTAATATGTAGCGGTTTCTCACATATTTGTTTTTTACTTTCTCATTATTTCGATTAGATTGGGAATCCACTTCTCAAACTTGATCGCGATGTTCCAGCAACATATGAATTTTTTTGGTCGCATGGAATGATTTCTGATGAAATTGGCCTCACCATCATGAGTGACTGTGCTTTTGAGGATTATACCTTCACTTCTCCACACAATGTCACCGATTCATGTAACAATGCTATATCTGAAGCAAACAGCATTGTAGGTGATTATATCAACAACTATGATGTGATCCTTGATGTTTGTTATCCATCTTTAGTACAGCAAGAGCTACGATTGCGAAAAATGGTAATTTTTTTTTCCCTTACATTCACCAGCTTTTTTTTAACTGTTTTCATCGAAGAATTATAAAGATGAAATTTCTGACTGAAGGCTACCAAGATTAGTGTTGGGGTTGATGTGTGCATGAGCTATGAAAGGCGCTTCTATTTCAACCTTCCCGAGGTTCAGAAGGCTCTTCATGCAAATAGAACCAACTTAGCATATGACTGGTCTATGTGCAGTGAGTAAGTATTTTTTCCAAGCAGTATTTACAATGAGCTTTCAACCAATCAACTTAGAGAAATAATGAATTATGCATAAAGTAAGCAAGTAAAAATTCAGTATTATTTACCAATTTACCAAAGCTTGTCATTGATCTCTCATGGTATGTCAAGATATTTAAGATTAGTACTTAAGTATACTCATTTTTCTCCTTTACTGGACAGTGTTGTGAACTACAGCAGCACTGATGGAAACATCAATATCCTGCCCTTGCTTAAAAGGCTAATCGAAAATCACATCCCAGTTTGGATTTTCAGGTATAACTGTCGATTATAATGAAAATAGAAATAATTTCCCTTGTATACCATTGTTTATCACAAATATGATGGTGTTCAAATTTACCCAAATGTAGTGGGGATCAAGATTCTGTCGTGCCATTACTCGGTTCGCGCACACTTGTCCGCGAACTAGCTCATGATCTACATTTCAAGATCACAGTCCCATATGGAGCTTGGTTTCACAAAGGGCAGGTACTTAATGCTGTCTTGTTTCTCTATCAATTTCACACACGAGTCCTTGAAACTTATATTCTCTGAAATTCTTGTGTTCCTAGCACGAGTGTAATCTACTTGCTCATTTTCTTGTTTTAAATAGGTGGGAGGTTGGGTGACCGAGTACGGAAATTTATTAACTTTTGCGACTGTAAGGGGTGCAGCTCATATGGTGCCCTATGCACAGCCATCAAGAGCTTTGCACCTGTTCAGTTCATTTGTTCGTGGTCGGAGATTGCCAAATACAACTAGACCTTCAATCAATGAATGACAGAAGATGGCAACTGCATCAACGATGTTTCGATTTGTTTTTCACATTTTCTTGATGTTCCCTTTTGCCAAATGTTAATTTCCAGCATCAATAAGAAAGCGAAAAAGAAGAAAGAAAGTATTGTTTACAATTCATTAAATGCAATTGAAGAACCCAATTGGCTTTGATTAAATGGAAATTAGTTCACAGAGCTATTTGAATGTACTGATTCAAAATCAACAGGATTGTGAATCATGAACTTTGCTTGAATTTTGCATTCATTTGTTATGGTAAATTTGAGCCCTAAGCTGTTCAATTTTTTGTCTTAGGTTTTTCAAGCTTCACTAAATTCAAATAGCTCTAAGAAATCCGATTCCCCTTCTCTCTCTAAGAAACCCTAGCCGCTTTATCTTTTTCTGCTCTTTAGGGGAGAGGGTGAGGCTTTTAATCTTCATCTCCCCTCTATTTCTTCTCCTGCGGTTTCGATCACCACCCTAGCCATTACCGCTCTTCTTGTCTCCACCATCGGCTTATTACTAAGAAAGCTTTTAGATTTTGTCTTAGATCTGATTCATGACTAAGATCTGATACTGTTAAATGTATCGTTATACGTTAGACAACCACCTTAGGTCTATAATGTTTTAATTTGTAACGTAGAGGTCGGGATTAAGATATTAAAGTTACTAGTTGCGATGATGAATGAATCATGAAAGTGATTGGTATTGTTTGTTTGGTGGCGATCATTTTTGCTTTATTTTTATGTTTTGTTTTTTGGTGTTGTAATAATATCTCTCTATGTAGAGGTTTCATCCTTTCATGGAGGTTATCTCCTCCTTACATGGAGGTTTGTTTTTTCTCCCTATGTGGAGACTTGTGTATCCTTTTTACATGGTGGTTGGATTTATTTATATTATGATATACTTCATTGAACGATTTATTGTCGAATGTACAATATATTAAGTCTTATATTTTTCCATCTTCAAAAAAAAAAAGCTTCACTAAATTCTATATTCATGTAAAACTCCTGTGATTTGGACAAAATGCATCAAACTGCATCGGCAAATTCCAATAAACTTGGAAGATCAAACTTCAGAAGACTGGTAGGCATATGTAAAGAAGTATTGAAGATAGGAGTACATATCGATTGAGTTATAACATTAAATATAATATAGTTATTTCAAGTGTGATATAAAGGACTTTTTAAATCTCAAGTCTATCTATAAAACTTGACATATTATTAATTTTTTATTTATTATTATCTTGTAAGACTATTAAATGAATTTCACCATCTTAATAATATATATATATATATATTTTCCCTAGTTTGTTGTATAGTGTTTTTTTTTTTTTCCCCTCAAGTTTATTATGTAAAATAATATAAAAAATTAAAATTAATATTTTATAAATAGATTAGTTAGGTTGGACCTGGCCGAATTATAAATTTTGATAGCAAATCGAATTCAAAATATAAAACAAGTCAAAATGGGTTGTTTGGAATGACCTAAATAAGTGTACTTTTTATCTTTTTATGAAAAGATGTGCAGAAAAGTAAAGTGATGATGTGATAGAAAAAAGATAAAAAGTGTGTACTTATTTTGAGTTGTCAAACTTGACCTTAGTCTAATCCAATTTTACGGGCGGCAATACTTGTCCTATTCCTGCACATATTGGACCAAATTGGGCAAATTGATGGGACCAGATTAGGCGAATTGAGTAGGCCACCAAGCCAATGGTCACCCTTGATGATGACATAAATGTCATATTTTTTCTGGTACATCGAAAAATAAACAAGAACGGAACAAAAATTAATTATTTAATTAAATATTATATTATATCAAATAAGAACGAAACATAAATGTCATATCAAACACACTTGGCATGGTATGTTTTGAAGATTGATTATTTAATAAAAAATTAATTTTTTGTAATAATTTTTTTTTTTTTGACTTTTTAAAAATAGTATAAGGCAACTATTAAGTTTCCTATGCAAAAAAAATTAGACACAACAAGAATAAATATTTTTTTACATTTGTGTGGTTCTATTTGGAGATCAAGATTCTCTATGGAGATATCTTTCTTTATATAGCCTGAGCATATGAAGAGCTTATGCCACCTCATTAATAAAGTATCTTGCGGTTTAGATTGTACACTCGAATTACATAAGATGGACATCCAACCAGATGACCTCCCGAACATCTGACTAGATAACCTCTCAAACGATTGCTTCTATCACACCTTATCTACCAGTGTATCAACTGACGATCATTTGGATGACCGAAGTCACCGTTGTTAATTACGGCTGTCACCTTTGTTTATTAGTGTGTCAATCGACATCTATCTGGATGACCAACCAAACAATCGACATGCATATTTCTAGACCATATGGAGAGGGAGGTATCTTGATCCTTTATTTGGGTACAAGTATTTTGGTACATACGTATCTTCAGATCATATGAAAGAGATGTATCTTATAAAAAATCTTAATCCTCTTTTTGGCTACAAGAATTTTGATATAAGGATCTTGTTACAACTTTTAACATAACAAAATATGTTTTAAAAAAATTTAAAAAAAAATAAAGAGAAAAAAAAATATATTAAAAAAACACACAACCAACTGTCAAAAGTTTTAAAATTGAAGCAAATAACACAAACATATCTAGAACTGTGTCTTTTTACTTTAAATCAACAGTCAAATGCATGATTTGGCGCTAAAATTTTGAAACCCCACCAAACACAAGCCAACGACCAAACCGAACAAACCCCTTTCAAATTCAGTTAACTTTTTAGCCTCCAGGCTGAGAGAGTCATGCCCGATCTGCCTCCCATTCAATGCGTCACACAAGTCATTTCAGAGTACTGCTACACAAACCAAACTCTCACTCTTTTCATCACCAACCCAATAATTTCACTACAATCCCACAACAAACAAGTCACCCACTTCTATGCTCTGAAGCTAATTCAAATTCAGAGCATCCTATGTATACCCATCTCCTTCATATATGTCTGCAACAATGCAAACAAATTCAATCCCGCAGGCTGTTCGACGAAATGCCCGAAAGACTTGCTTTTGCTTCAAAAGCCAGTAGGATTGTCCATGCACATGGATTGAAACTTGGGTTCGGATCGGATGGGCAGTTGGGGAATTCCATTGTTGATTTGTATGCCAAGTGTGGAAATATGGAGTTTGCTGAGAAGGCGTTTAATGAGCTTAAAACCAGAGATGTAGTGGCTTGGAATTCGGTTTCGTCGATGTACTCGAGGCAGGGATTGTTGGAACGGGCGATTCGGAATTTTGGGTCCATGAGGAATCGTGGGGTGTCACCAAATCAGTTTACTTTTGCTGTTGTTTTGTCTGCTTGTGCTAGATTGATGGATGCTGAGCTTGGGAAACAAGTTCACTGTGATGTTATTAAGATGGGGCTTGAGTTGAGTTCCTTTTGTGAAGGTTCTCTTATTGACATGTATTCTAAATTTAATAACATGATTGATGCTCGTCGGATATTTGATTGCGCTGAGGACCCCGATACAGTTTCTTGGACTGCAATCATTGCTGGGTATGTTCAAATTGATTTGCCTGAGGAGGCACTAAAATTGTTTGAAGATATGCAGAAGCTAGGTCACTTCCCGGATCAGGTGGCATTTGTGACTGTCATAAGTGCCTGTATGGGGCTAGGGAGGCTTGATGATGCTCGCCGCTTGTTTTCCCAAATACCAATCCCGAATGTTGTAGCATGGAATGTGATGATTTCAGGGCATGCCAAGAGAGGTTATGAATGGGAAGCCGTCGAATTTTTCCAAAATATGAGGAAAGCTGGTGTTAAATCCACAAGATCCACGTTGGGTAGTGTTTTGAGTGCCATTGCAAGTTTGGTGAATCTTGATTACGGCTTCCAGGTTCATGCTCAGGCAACGAAACAGGGGTTAGATTCTAATGTTTACGTGGGAAGTTCTTTAATTAACATGTATGCCAAGTGTCAGAAAATGGAAGCTGCAAAGGAGGTGTTTGATTATCTGGATGAGAAGAATGTTGTTTTGTGGAATGCAATGCTTGGAGGTCATGCACAGAATGGTTATGCCTCTGAAGTCTTGGAGTTATTCTTTCGTATGAGGAATTTGGGTTTCCATGCTGATGAATTTACCTATACTAGCATTCTAAGTGCTTGTGGTTGCTTGAAAAACTTAGAAATGGGGCGCCAATTACATTCTTGTATAATCAAGAACAAACTTGAAGCAAACTTATTTGTTGGAAACGCATTAGTTGATATGTATGCTAAAACTGGGGATCTAGATGAAGCAAGGCAACAATTTGAGCTCCTGAGGAATCGTGATAATGTTTCTTGGAATGCAATTATTGTTGGGTATGTGCAGGAAGAAAATGAGGAAGAGGCTTTTAAACTGTTTTGGAGAATGAACTCCAATGGTATTGTACCTGATGAAGTGTCCTTGGCTAGTATACTCAGTGCTTGTGCAAATCTTCGATCTCTTAATAAAGGAATGCAAGTACATTGTTTATCGGTCAAATATGGTTTAGAAACTAGCCTTTATAGTGGAAGCTCTCTTATTGACATGTATGCCAAGTGTGGGGCCATTGGCACTGCATGTGAAGTTTTTGTTTCCATGCCTGAGCGGAGTTTGGTTTCCACAAATGCTCTGATTGCTGGATATGCTCAAAGCAATTTAGAGAAAGCAGTAAACCTGTTTCATTTTATGCTCTCTGAAGGTTTGAAGCCATCCGAAGTTACCTTTTCATGTCTTTTGGATGCATGTTGTGGACCTTCTACTCTGAATCTCGGAAGGCAAATCCACTGCTTTATACTGAAAACTGGGCTTTTATATGATGATGATTTCTTGGGTGTCTCTCTTTTAGGCATGTATATGAACTCCCATGGAAAAACAGATGCAAATATTCTTTTCTCAGAGTTCTCAACTCCAAAGAGTGTGGTATTATGGACAGCGATCATTTCAGGGCATGCACAAAATGATTCTAGTGAGGAGGCTTTGCAGTTCTATCGAGAAATGCGAAGATTTGACGCCATGCCAGACCAAGCATCATTTGTGAGTGTCCTTAGAGCATGTGCCATCTTAGCTTCTTTGAGAGATGGTAGAGAGATCCATTCTCTCATTTTCCATACTGGTTTTTACTCAGATGAGTTAACAGGTAGCGCATTGATAGACATGTATGCTAAATGTGGGGATATGAAAAGTTCAGTGCTAGTTTTTACCGAAATGAGTAGTAAAAATGATGTTATTTCTTGGAACTCAATGATAGTAGGATTTGCGAAAAATGGGTATGCAGAAGATGCACTTCGGACCTTTGATGAGATGAAACAGACCCATGTGAAGCCCGATGATGTGACTTTCCTTGGAGTTCTCACTGCATGTAGTCATGCAGGAAGGGTATCTGAAGGCCGCCAAATCTTTGATATTATGGTTAATTGCTATGGGATTCAACCAAGAGTAGATCACTGTGCATGTATGATCGATCTTCTTGGTCGATGGGGCTTTCTTGATGAAGCACAGGAGTTCATCGACAAACAAGAATTTGAACCTGATGCTATGATGTGGGCCGCATTCCTTGGCGCTTGCAGAATACATGGGGATGACATAAGAGGGCAGTGGGCAGCTGAGAAACTCATTGAGTTAGAACCCCAAAATTCTTCTCCCTATGTGTTGCTTTCGAATATATATGCTGCATCGGGGAACTGGGATGGGGTTAATTCTGTGAGGAGAATGATGAAAGAAAAAGGTGCGAGGAAGTTCCCTGGATGTAGCTGGATTGTAGTGGGACAGAAGACGAATGTATTTGTTGCAGGGGATAAATTTCATCCCAGTTCTGATGAAATACATGCAGTGTTGAAGGATTTGACAGCATTGATGAAAGATGAGGGTTATGTTGCTAAAATTGAGTATTTTCTCCACATGGAAGACTAAGAGAGTAGCTCTTCTATGAGGAGGACAATGACAGAAAAAGGTATGACGAGTTTCGCTCAATGTAGCTGGATTTTGGTGGGAGGGTTTGTTACTAAAATTGAATTTTGTATTTTTTCCCCCTCCACATAGAAGACTAAGAGTGTGGCTCTTCTCCTGTCAAGTCACTTAAGCAGAGACCAAGCCATCCAGTGATTCCAGTCGATGAATAGCGGCACAGGATAAATTTGTGTAGAACTCATGTGCTCAAGTCTGGAGGACAATTTGGCTAGAAAGTGAGGGTATCATGCAAGTAACTCCATTTTTTTAAGGTCTGGATCTGCATGAGTCATCAAAATCACTTTTTCTTCTTTTGGGAGGACTTTGGAGCAAGAAAATTCCTTATGGCTCTTATTTAGCTATTCAAATTGCCGGAGATTCTTCATCTCTTTGTTACACAGTTTTATTAGTTGGCACACTGGAGGGCTGGGCCTCAAGGCCCTGAACATTGTCACCCTTTTGAGTTGACTATCAAGGAATTCAACTCCTAAATGCTATTTTTTTTGTGAAGAGTAAATATAGTTTCTTCTTCACATCAAAGGAGAAGCCCCCCAAAGGGCAATGATTATGGTTGGGAATGATGCCAGGTAGCTTGAGCTTCTGAAAGCCTCAATGAGAGAATGCAATGTTTTGTTCATTAAAAAGATTATGGAAATATATCAGACTTTGAAGAGCTGTATTCAATGGTGGATGTGGGTGGTTGTGGTGGTACTGTACTTAAACATCATTGTTTAGAAGAACCCACAATTAAGGGCATTCAATTTGATTTGCTTGGGTTATAGAAATTTTCCTTCCTATCCTGGTATAACGTTCTGCTTCTTTGAATGATTTTTGGCAATTAACGTGGCTTCTTGTGTATTTTTAAACCATTCTTTCTTTAGGTTTGGATCATCCTGTAGACACAAATTTTGAAACATGAAGTGTTTCAACATATTTCAAAATTCATGTTACAAATGTTTGATTATTTGAATAGTAGGTTTCTATTTCCGACCTGTATTCCAGATCGTTAATTACACATTTTATTTAAATGAAACCTCCGATTAATGAAGAACAAGAAAATTAACATAAATAATATAAGGAAAAGAAATATTTTATTGATATTGTTGTGGGTTTTAAACCCTTGAATACAAAGTACAATTTTTGGCTTGGAACCCTTTACCTATTCATCGCCATTATGCGTTTGTAGCGTAGGCTCTTGAATTCTCTGGGTTTCTCCTCTTCTTTCTTGTGAAGACTTCTTTAACTCCTGATTTCTCTCTCTCTCTCTCTCCCTCTCTCTCTCTCTCTAACCTTTGATTCTCTAACTTCTGATTTTCCGTCCCCTCTCTTGTGTGATGGTCCTCATATTTATAGAGGGCCATCTATGTAATAAGAGTGCCTCATCTTCAATATGAATTTCAAATTGAATGATAATGCCATTTGAATTTCAAATTGAATGATAACGCCATTTGAATTTAGGTGTAACCATATCTGATTAACCATATTGATCCTTTGGATTTCATCCTGTGTGGTGTCTTTGTTGTAGGCTCTACAGGTGTCATCTTTCGTTGGCTCCACGTGTCATCTGAGTATCTTGAATAATGTTGCTGACATAAGACGTCGTTTTATTTATGCACTTCAATGGATCAAGTTGATCATTTTAGAAAGTGATTACCTACAACAATCCTATCATAGGCTCTATATGTGTCATTAACTGATTGACTAAATTTGAAATTTGAACATAAATTTGGTTGAAATTTATGTGCCAACACATCCTAAGATAATTATGATATTTTCTTTTGGAATAATAGTGGTTTTCTTCACCTATTGTTACAAGCTACTGAAATTATATGATCAGAGTATAAAAGCTAATTAAGTCTTCCACTCATGTCATTCCCCACTTGTGTTTTATGAATGGTTTTTTTTGGGGAATGCAACCTCAAAATTGGTATTAGTGACAGAGAGAATATGGTTTTTGGTTGTGCAAGTAAATCATTGGAAGAACATGGATAAACTAGTTGGTGTGGTATTCAGATTTTATGTATCCCAGGGATATGAAAGTTTTGTCAGTTGTGCAAGTCTTCTTTGTCTTATTGTTGTTCTATGTTATTGTGCAAAAAGACCGCCCCATACAGTGAGTTATTTGTTTTCCTTTGAGACCATCTTTAATTCACCCCCCCCCCCCTGTTATGCTTATGTATGTACTACATTACATGCAAATAAGCCTATATGAAAGTTGACTGAGAATGATGCTTTATCTGCACCAGTGGTCGAACGACTCAAACCCAACAGACATGCAAAGTGACTTGATGGCCATTGTCAAAAACCGAAGGCAGGGAGTGAAGCCCATTTTCGGACATCACATCACACATTATGTAGTGAAGAATTTCACAGTTCTGGTAATGGTACTGCGTGTTACTCCTATGTATGCATTCCGGAGTGAAGCTCATGCCACAAGTGGGTACCTGGACTGACAATGCATCAATTCCTGATTGTAGCTTATGTAGAATGAGATACTTTTCTCTTATCTGCTTTCACACGACAGGATTACCCTTCAATGAAGATAGAAATTTGTAAGTAAATTTTCTTCTCTTGCTATTATGTATGATCTATCGGCATCATTTCCACCTATTTATTGTGCATTGAACATGTGCAAATAAATTCCATTACTTGAAGCATCACTTTCTTGGGGTTTCTGTAAAATTTCAATTACCAATAAGTTTGTTTAGTGACCTTATACCTATACTCAGAAGTAGATAAATTTGGAAAAGAAAATAAAAAATTGTAATGCATAGCCGTAAGCGCTTTGTTTAATTGCTGAAAACTATCCTTGCCCCTTTTTTCTTTTTCTTTTTCTTTTTTTTTCATTGGTCTACCTATAAATTAAAACTCAAACCTGTAAGATAAAGTAGCTCTTGAAAATTCTGTACAAACCAAACCATTACAATGTAACCATATAAATACTTTGATAAGAGTATCAAGAAAATTGAAGCACAGTTCTAACCAGTCCTTCCCAAATTTTACGGGTGGAGATTGCTTAAAGCGAATGAAAGTTAGTGACCTGTGAAACCTACATTCCCACAAAGATACACCATCCATCAACCAAATATTCATATCTTATGGTCTAGGAATAAAAGCCTCCTAACATGTAGATTTTAAGTGTTCTCCAAAACAATCAAGGAAAAACAACTATGCATATCTTAGCATGAGTGTCAAGTCTCAGGAAACTTGGAAGCATTGTAGACACAACATTATCAGAGCCTTCACTACAAATAGGTACCCAGAAACACTTCCTTCACCACATCAAGCCATTCCAAAACGGGAATTTTCACAACATCCAAATGGCCTCTCCTCTTCATGCCCTTGACTTCCCACATTTTCCTGCCCCACCACCTCCGGCAGTGAAACCCCCGCCACCACCTCGCACCATTCCTCCTCCACCTCCTCATATCATTCCGCCACCACCTCCGTCGTCACCGCACCATGGTGGCTCCACTGTTATAATTATCATTTTTGTCTCGTGTGGTGGTCTCCTTCTCCTTGCATTCTTTGCGATTGCTCTCTTTTGCATCATCGTCAAGAAGAAGAAGAAGAAGAAGAAGAAGGAGAAGGTACAAGAAACCGATATTGTACATGTTCATGACCACTTGAAGGTGAAGGAGGCTGTTATGAAGGGACCTCGTGGAACGGAAGCTGTGATGCTAGCGATTGATGATGATGTGGATGTTGATGAAGAGATCCGCAAGGAGGAGAAATTTAAAGGTACACATGCTAAACTTAAATCTGCAGACGACAATCCTAGTGCCATTGAGGAAGGAGTATCCACTTCCCATTCAAGTCAACACCATCTGGGACCCGAACCCTGATTAAGGACTGCTCTATGATTTTTTCTCTTCAACCTGAAGACTTTATGCTCATTTGTATAGATATGGTGTAATAAACACAATTGGATTGGCATGTACTGACATGGCTTTGTATTTGTTCTTTTGTATTAAGTTCCATTATCATTATTATATTATATTCCTGATTGCTATGGAAACCGAACCCCCGAGAGTGAGCTGCGATTATAGCTGCTCATGAACTTGACTACATGAATGAAAGTTCAGTTAACTTTTCTAGCTATTTGAATTCACTCAGGAAGTAGTCTACATTTGACATGTAGTTAGGGCATGTTTAGTTGTTTTTTTTTTTTTTTTTTCAATGTTTTTGGAAACAAAATAACGAGATGTTTGAAATCACCAATGGTTTTAATTTTTGCACAAAAACAGTTTTGGAAAATTTGAAAACAGTTTTTCTGGATCATTTGAAACCATCTTGCTATGGTCACTTGATGCATTCTGCTCAGCAGTAGCAACTGAAGTGGGAAAAATACAGAATCCTTTTTTCTGTTCTATCAAATTAATATTTATTAGTGATACCGACTTAGCGAGTCCTTTCTTCTGTGATGAACTGTTGCCATCAGTCTTACGCTTTGTCGCGGTGGACCGAGGAGAAAGGGGCTCGGTTATTCATGCTGCTAATTTCTTTGTCCACACCAGGATACATACTGCTTATGGAGGTTTCCTGAATCCTATCTTACTGGAAGAATCAAATACACCATTTATTTTGAAAGTCCCCTTATTCTAGCAAATCTTGATATTGAAAGTGTCAATGTGAAGATGAGAAAGCCTATAGAGACATTAATTGAAGTGCACTTATATAGGAAAAGGAAAAGGAAAACGACATTACTTAACATGTTGGACATTTGTCCCTTTGAGGCAAAGAATGAATAACACAAGCCATAGCCAATTTTGAAGCCACCCATATGGTAGGACCCATTTCTAGTGGCATTTTGTGTATCCGATACATATTTCCTATATTTTATCCTGGACCAGTTGCCTCTGATACCCCTTCCAATGCGTACCTCTCTCTCTCTTCCATATATATGGAGTCCACCATTGTGGATCACATCTATACAGAAAAATATAACCGTAATGAAGTCATTACAAAGTCCGTGAATTTACAAAATGCTTGAGTAGAAACTTTCCTGAAAAGGGTGTCTTTCAACATCAATGTCATGGCCAGTGACACCCTCCTCATTCAACATGCACTTCAAATTCTCAAACTTCATTCTCCTTAAAATCCCACCATCATAAAAATAAAAATAAGAAGGCAAGATTGAAGAAGGGAAGACGAAAAATATATATACACGTAGAAACCATAGACACAAACCAAAGTGACATAGACCATATTAAACTTATTTAAGTAGATATTCACCAAGTAGTAGTTCTGTGTGCACCAACTACCCCAAAACTGACTTTAAACTGGAAAAATTGAACTTGGAAAAGACAAATATGTTTCTTGAAATTTAATATGGATATTCTAAGCTCCCATGCGAATGATGCAGCGGATACCTTCACCACGCAGCATGTACTCGAATGCCTTGTTGATCTCCGAAAAAGGAACTTCATGGGTAATGAATTTCTCGAGTTCCAATTCCTGCAGCATCAAGACAAGGTGAGTTACCACTATTTAATTATACATATGGGTAAATTTGTCCAGGATTGAATAAAACTACAGGGTTTTGGATCAATGTTAAATTCCCCAATTTTAGGCCTTTTAAAGATTAGAGACAAGATTACCTTGTTCATATATTTTTCCACAACAGAGGGTAGGTCAGTGCGGGGCTTGTAGTTCCCGAAGAAGGTGCCCTTGAGAGTTCTCTCATTCAACAAATTCATAGGATGAGTTTTGAATGAGTCGTCTTTGTTTGGCACGCCAACGAGCACAGCAACTCCCCAACCCTGCAAAGGAATACCCCAATTTCAGATAGTAAATTAATGTCCTGAGGTATTGATTTTACACATTTAAGATTGAACACAATGGATTGGTTTCGAAAACAATTGCTTACATCATGAACACATTCAAATGCAGAGATCATGGCATTGACGTTTCCAGTACATTCAACACTACGGTCCACTCCTCCATCAGTCATGTCGGCAATCACCTGACAACCAGAATTTAAATCTCAGAACTAACTAATAATTCAAAGAAGTGATTTTTTTTAAACTCAAATCAACACTTCAATTACTCAACTACATCAATGAGGGTCATTTCCCTATGCAAAGTTAGCATTGATATGCAATAACAAGCGTGTTTGCTTGCACCTTAGGAAATTACACTTTTGTAGACGGTTCCAATCCCAAATGTCGTGACCAAACCCTATCCAAATGAAACAATTGGTAACAGTTTGCACAGGTTTGACAATGGCATATGGGGTTTGGGATGCGTTTGGACAATTGTCCAAACGATTTGTCTAAACGAGTGGTTGTCAATTTACTTGGTGCCCAATTTACATTTTTGCACCATTACAAAATGGCAACAAAGTGGCGTCAAATGCTTTTTGACTTTTTCCTATAGTTTCGTTAGTCTCAACTAATTGTTTCTACAACAGGTTAACGTGACAGTAAATATGAAAATGGTTTGGAACTAACCTGTTGAACTGGCTTGTCATAATCTTTTGGGTTCACAAACTCGGTAACACCGAACTTCTTAGCTGTGGGAAATAAATTAGGACCATCATCAAGAATCAGACGAGAAATTAGGATGGGGAGCAAAGCCAACAAGAAATAGCAATTATTAATCATTAAAACTCACCTTCATCGAATCTATTTGCATTCAAATCAATTCCAATGATCCTGGAAGCCCCGGCAATACGAGCACCTTCAGCTGCCTGACAATTTTGCCGAAAATGATGCAAAAGATAATTCATAAGATTTCAATCTTAGGGGTAATGAGAAACAGTAAAACAAGAAAGCAACAAGATTTACTTACAGCTAGGCCTACAGCTCCCAATCCAAAAATAGCAACGGTTGAACCTTTTCGTGGTTTGGCTACATTTAAAGTTGCACCAAGTCCTTCAAACACAAAAAGCATAAGGATATTCCGCGGTTACACGGTTTTGGGGTTACACGGTCATGTCATAGACTAAACACGTTACACGGTTTTTGTTCTTTTTTTTTTTTTCGTACCTGTGGATATTCCGCAGCTGAGAACGCAAACTTTGTCAAGCGGAGCTTTGGGGTTAATCTTGGCAACACAGCCAACGTGTACGACAGTATATTCACTAAATGTGGACGTGCCAACGAAGTGATAGATGGGCTTTCCATTGATGGAGAACCTTGTTTTGCCATCGCTAAGCATGACCCCTCTATCAGTATTTATCCTGAGGAGGTCACACATGTTGCTCTCTTCGGATTTGCAGTGGCGGCACTCCTTGCACTCCCCAGTGAAAACAGGGAGGACGTGGTCTCCTGGTTGGAGATCAGTCACTCCCTCGCCTACACTTTCCACAATGCTAATTTCCACGAAAACACAAAGAAAGTCATTAGCAAAAGTAGTACATATTTAAAGCCAAGTCCTTGAAATTTAATATGGTTATTCATACCCTCCAGCTTCATGACCTAATATGCGAGGAAACACGGGTGTTTGTCCCTGCAATATAAAAAATACGTTTCAGTCACAATCAACTGTTAACAAATCCAAACTACTACTGGTAAATTTCAGCACAAGTGATAGCTTCAGAGTCCGGGTTTAATTTACAGAATGGTCTTAAGAGACAACGGATTGATCTATAGAACAATCAACAATCAATCCTAAGGAATCTATCCGATGAAAACTAAACCTCGGAGAGAACTTGGGAAGAAATTTTTTTAAGATTCAAATAAAATCGAGCAAGACAAATGCATCAGTTCAATGCATTTTGCAATTTTGTTTTCAGCTCAATTTTCATTTTTCTATTGAAAGTACCCATCGTTTTCATATCGCCTTCTCTTTTAAGTGCAAAAATAGTTTTTAAAAAAAAGTGAATTGTTTTAGAGTTTCATGTTTCCAAAAACAAAACAACAAAAAGTCTGAAAACAATTGTCATTTTCATACTGTTTTAATTTTTGTGCGAAAACAGTAATCTAAAATCTGAAACTAACTTTCTATTATTTTCTAAAAAGAGTGTTGTTTTTAGAATTCATAAACAAAACAATTACCAAACAAGTTTCATGTGCTTTTCGAAAAGTGAAAATAGAAAATGAAACCGTAAACAAACAATATATGCAAGACTATCACAAGCATTATCATAAATTCCGGGATTCAATTGTTCTACAGTTTTGTGGATTTTGTTGCTGTGATTTATGCAATGGACAAAATAGAGTTACTATGAATTATACATATACGAATGTTTCCATTGGAAACTAAATTTTCTTTATTCAATATACCTTGGCTTCCCAGAAGTAAACATCGGTGTGGCAAAGGGACGTATAGAGGATCTGGAGACGAACTTCCATTTTCTGCGGTGGTGCCACCTCCACCTCTTCTATCACTAGTGGCTTCCCTGCCTCCCATGCCACCGCAGCTACACCACCACCAACAAATATTCAACAATCAGCCATGGAAACATCAATGTATTACAGTTTCAGTAATACCATAAACCCAAAAAAAAAAAAAAAACACCCAAAAAAAGAAATCAATGGTCTGCTTTCACTGTGTGTGACCCATATTCTATTAACTTTAAATCCACACCACACACTCGCTTTTGGGGCAAGATTTTAAATAAATTTTCATAGTCCATGACATTTTTGTTACATGTTATGTTACAGTTTCACTCAAGATCAGTGAAAATGCTTGACAATAGATTCTTCAGAAGAATAAATAAAAAGTGAGTTTAGAAGGTAAAATTGGTGAAATAACTGTATGATCACATTGCGTAAATTCTCATCAGACAACCGAATAAAGAACAGAACATGCTTCATATTTATTTTTCTACCCAATTCTATTGTAGTTGAAGATAGGAATCCGAATCAGAATATACTCATATCCACTAACAAAATATTTAAGTTTACAATTCCATAACAATTTTTTTTAAAATTTTTTTTATATATCTTGTATTCCCTTTCCTTTCCCTTTTCCATTTCCTTTGTCAAAATTAAACACAGAGTAAGACTATCAACCAAGAAAGTATTATGAAATAAATGTAGATTTAAAAAAACACATTAAATGAAACAACATATCAAGAAAATAAATAAATAAACCCCTCTAAATTCAGCTGATGTGAAAATTAATTGTAAAAGGAAACTATAAAAAACAAGACACTAAAAGAAAATATAAATGGAGCAACTGAGTGAAACAGTGTTTAATAGTGGATGTCACAACTTTGATGTATATGATCATAGATTATTTTTTGTGTGATTGATCAGTGTTTATATTATACCTATAATGATTCAAAATGTAAACCCAAATCACATTCAGAATAATAAATCTGATCAATCTCTTTTATTTTTAATTTTTGAAAATACATTTTAATTCTCACTTTTCGGTTTTGCTTTTTCTATCACTCCATAAATAAATCACCTCTCAAATCTTTAATCCAAACCCAATAAAAATAAAATAAAATAAAACCCCAAAACAGAGGATCAGATGAGAGTAAAGTTTTGAAACCTTTGCAACGAATGGTCTGACCAGTAAAGGGAAACATTGACATCTTTGTTGATTGTTGTTGTTGTTGTTGTTGCTGATGTTGGTTGGCAGAGATGTGTGATGATGAGAAATGAGAGTTGTTGTTGGGATAGAATTGTTTTTTGTTGTGATTTTGAAAATGAGGTTGTGAAGAAAAAGGTTGTGATGGTGAGGTGGTAAATATAGTACTTGTACTAGATAATTGATGAACGCAACGAGTGAGTACTGTTGACCGACTACCGGCACAATAATGGTGATGATACGTAGGAAGAGGAGGAGATTGGAGAGAGAGAAAGGAGATGGAGAGAGCCATTTATCTTTCTTTTCTGCTTCCTGCCTGCCTGCCTTCTCTGCTGTCTTTCATAATTTCATTCCAACGGCGCTCCTGTTTCGCCCTTTCTTTTTTTATTATTATTTTTATTATTATTATTATTTGCCACGTGTCCTTCTCTAAATTACCGCATTGTCCTCACTCACATTGACCTCACCTTTTACTTCTTTTATTGATTTTTGTCATCACTCAAGGTTGTTTGGGGTGTCCTAAATAAGTGTATTTTTTGTCTTTTTAGACTAAAAAATTGAGGAAGAAAATATGGATGTTTGGGTTAATTTTTTGACTTTTTATGAAAAAATGTGTAATAAAAAATTATAAAAATTGATTTGTAGGAAAAAATTAGTATTGAGAGTTGTGCAGCCGTAATTGTTGACTTTTGATGAATAGTGTTAACTTTTTAACTTTTTGAATAACTTTTTGACTTTTGACTTTTTTGATATATGCCAAACTTGTCCTCAAACAAATCAAAAAGTTAAAAAGTAACTATTCTATTTAAATCAATTATTTCTTTATCACATCACTTCAAATTTAATTCATACCCAACTCATATTTTATAAAAAGTCAAAAAATATATTTATTTAAAATATCCCAAACAATTCCTAGTGAGTGTTTGGAAAGTTCAGTATGTTTGGTTTGATTTTTTTGAATTAAATTTTTTAAAAAGTGAGTTTTTTGATTTTCATGTTTTTTTTTTTTGTTTTTAGTGAATATTTTTAAAATTTTAAACATTTTTTTTATTTTTTTAGATGCACTTTACTTAGATATATCTAAAAAATAAAAAATTTGTGAAAAAATATTTTAAAAAATTAATAAATACATAAAAATATAAAAAATATATTGAATTCTCATTTTTTTATTTTTATTTTTGGTATTTAGTGAATTTTTAAAAGTTTTTTTCACAAATTTTTTACTTTTTAGATACATTTAAATTAAGTATGTCTAAAAATTAAGAAAATTGCTTAAAATATTTAAAAAATTCAGTAAAAACAAAAAAACACAAAAAATAAAAAAGTAAAATTTTTTAAAAAGTGTTTTTGGAAAAGTAAAACCAAGCAAAGTGATCTAATAGACTATTTTAATTTTTAATTATTTTAGTAGGTTAAAATTTTTGCATTTAAGAAGATAATTAGATTTTTTTATAGTTTGATGTGATATTTATAAGAAAAAATAAAATGATTATAAGTTTTATTGGACATTTTTCTTATTAATTATTTTAACTTATTTTATCTTTTTATGAATTTTAGTCAAAAAAACAAAAAAAATAATCTTTCCCAAATAAGGCCTTAGTATGAGATTAGGGGTGGTTTGGGATGATCTAAATAAGTGTATTTTTTTATTTTTTATAAAATATGAGTTGAATTTGAAGTGATGTTGTAGAGAAATAATGTGATTTAAATAAGATGATGTGTCTTAAACAAAATAATAACTTTTTAACTTTTTAATTTTTTTAAATTATAACCAACAAAGCTTAAA
The DNA here is from genome assembly GCA_036172215.1 of Camellia granthamiana. Taxonomy (NCBI): domain Eukaryota; kingdom Viridiplantae; phylum Streptophyta; class Magnoliopsida; order Ericales; family Theaceae; genus Camellia; species Camellia granthamiana. The sequence continues at coordinate 115,268 of JAXFYN010000176.1, forward strand.
TAAATAGGAGTAACACTTGATTTCAGTAACATTCTGTGAGGCCTTTATTGTGTTTGGAATGATTTGCGTAAATATATTTTTAATTTTTTATAAAATGATATAAAATAATAAAAAAATGATGTAATTTATATGATACTTTTTATGATTAAAAAAAAAAAATTGTTAGGTGTTTGAAAAACCATGTGAGAGAGACGCGAGATGGAGAATGTCTTTCTTTTTTGCTTTCCTGCCTGCAGGCTGCCATCTTTCATTCCAACGGCGCTCCCGTTTCCCCAATTATATATTTTATTATTATTACTTGCCACGCGTGCTTACTCTAAATTACTTAAATGCTCTTAATCTTAAATAATTTATTATATTTTTTATTAAATATTTTACGTGAGACTCACACAAATTTATATTTGTATAGATTTCATACATATGTAAAAAATTTAATAAAAACTTTGGTAAATTATTTAAGATCTTTAACATAACTCCTCTAAATTACCACATTATTCTCACTTTTTACTTCTGTTATTGCTTTTCTATAGTTTTTATAATATGAGATTAAGGGGTGTTTTTAGAAGATGGTTAAAACCTGTTTTTTGACTTTTTTTTAGCTATTTTGTGAGAGAGGGAAATGGATTAAAAGTTAAAAAGTGACTTTTAACCCACTTTCCAAAATAGGCTTAAGGTATTATTTTGCATCCTTATATATATATTTACTTATTTGTTTATTTATTTTGAATCATATTACTTATTTGATCATCCCAAACATCCCCCTTAAATGAATAACACCATTTGTTTTCAATAACCGTTCAAGATTCTGTGAAGCCTCAAGTATAGTATATAAGGAATGATTTTTGTACGTAGAGAGACTACATCCATATGATACCTTTCACATTTGTTGGAAGACAGTGGAATGAGTTACATTATTGGGTGTTTGAGAAATATTATGGCATATATATTTGTGATTAGTGTACCTTATGAGTATGTTTGATTGATAGGAATAGATCATAGGATTGTGATTATTAATCCGTGGGCCCAATAATTTTGTATTTGTTTTGAAATTTTGTTTCAAGATTATTAATCCAACAAATTTGTAGGATTATTAGTAATGGGGTAGGGGTGAGATTATATATCCTAAGTTGGGAAATAAAATAAATGGACTCTTTACCTACTAATTCAATACAAATCAAACAATGGATAAGGGGATAATTTATCCTACTAATCTAATTAAATAATGAATATCACATTAATTTGATGAGATTATTAATACCTTCACTATTAGTCTTGTGAATCAAACATAACCTATTGGTATACAAAAGACATTATTATTTTAAGGTTTCATTTGGCAATAATGGTTGGGACTAAAAAAGCATAAAAGACAAAAGAAACTAAATAAGTTAATAAGATAAAAAATCATATTCAAACTATAATCATTTTAGTTTTTTTTTTCACAAAAATCAAAAAATTTAAAAAGCCAACCCAAACGAACATTTTATTTTCACGCTAAAAAAGTCTCAACTCAAAAAAGTCAACTAAAAAAGCCATAGCCAAACGACAACTAAGGCCTTCAACAATGATTAGAGCAACTCCAAGGGTAAGAGATAAAATGCCTTACAAAAGTATATAGAACAATATTTTTTTTATTTTGCTTAACTAGTGTAGCTAGCACGTCGTTCAAAAAAATAGTTTAGCTAATAAGCATTCTAAAAATACTCTTTATTTTAGTTAATCAATCAAATTAATTTAACCAATTTTTAAAAGAAAATATTATAAATATAGATAAATGAATAAATATTCTTTTTATGACACGTTGTATTTGTTGACGTGGCATTTATAAATATATTTTTTTAAAATATATAATTAAATCATTTTTTTTAAATATATTAAATTATTTTTATAAAAAATATTTTCAAATGATAGAGAGAGCAAGTAGATGGAGTGAGCAATTTCAGAGGGAAGTTCTTTTGCCTCTCAATGAAGAATAGCTAGATGTGGGGAGCCAAAATCAGACACTTTGCCTCTTACGAGCCCTCTTACACCAAATTTGAGTAAAAAATTGAATAAACCTCTTTTTGATCAAGTGCTCAAATAGAGGATTTTGTGGCTTCATCAAACCATCGGTCGATCGGGCAGACGACCGATTGATCGACCGGCTAGTGTAATTTTTTTTACAAATTTTGCCTTGAGGTAGTTATTTGGGGGACATTTGAAGGACATTCGGTGGTGAAAATCTAACATCAATGAATAGTGATTTCATGAAATGCACATTGATCCTCAGTTTGATGAAAAAAAAAAGTGAAATCTTAAATTTGATGATGGATTTAATAAACCGTTGGAGAAGAAAAAATAATTTTTTTCATCAAATTTAAATTTGATGATAAATTTAATAAAATATTAGAGATGATCTTGGAGAAAAGAAAACCAATTGCACTAACAAAAATGTCTTGGATGTTCTTTTGCCTCCTCTCTTAGATATGCTCTTACGCAAAAAAGTTAAATGACTTAATGATTAAACTGCATCAGCTTGATTTGAAAGTTTTAATGACATTCAAAATTTATTTGGGCTTGATTCATTAAATTTTTCGAATCGATTTCAAACAAACTTTTTCGAGTCGAGTTCTAATAAATCACATTCAAATAAATAACTTTGATCAATCTCTTTTATTTTTAATTTTTGAAATTTTGCTTTTGCTTTTTCTATTACTCAACAACTCAGATTTTATGATTTCCTCTATTACATTTTTATAATAAAGAGATTTCATTATACCATCAAACAAACGGTGAGTTAATAATCTTTTCTAATTTAAACTAATTATAAATTTACAATCTTATTTTATAGTGATTATACATGAAATGAAAAAGATCAAATCCCACAAATCACCTCTCAAATTTTCATTTCAAAAATAAATTTAAAAAAAGAAAAAGAAAGTGGTGTTGATGGAGAGAGAAACATTTGTACCTTTGCAACGAATGATCTGACCAGTAGAGGGAAACATTGCCATCTTTCTTGATTTGTTTCCTTCTTCTTGTTCTTGTTTCTGTTTCGTAGAGATATATGATGAGTAATGAGAGTTATGAGGATGATAGAATTGTTTGTTTTGAAAACGTTGTGGAGAGAAAGGTTGTGTTGGTGGGTTGGATGACAATTGAGGAGCGCACCACCACCGACTCAGTACTGCTGCTGCTGAGGACAGACCGGAACAACGATAATAATAATAATGATAATGATGATAAAATGTGGGAGGAGGAATACGAGATAAGAAAGAGAGACACGACAGAGCCATTTGTCGCATTTGGCTTTGTTTTCTGCTTACTCTCTGGTGTTTTCGCATTCCCCAACTACAACTTCTCCTTATTAATTGCCACGCGTCCCCCTTACTGTAATTTACCACATTGCCCTTCCTTTTTTTTTTTTATTTCTTTCCATTGCTTTTCTAAAGTTTATTCATAGCATGGGATTCCTTAATTCTTGCTTAGCTAATTGCACCGACTTCTTACTTAGCTAATTAGTGTTATAATTGATACACAATATAGGGGGATGCACTAATAAATCTTAAATTAATAATTTATATACTGTTTAGTCTTAAAAGTTTTCTTATAGACTGACAGATCCCATTACAATGTTTCAAACATCAGATTAATGTTTCGAACATTAGATTGATGTGCAAATGGGACTAAATGGAGTATAAGAAAACTTTTAGGACTAAATGGTTCAACTTTTCAGAAACTAGGACTTATGGATAAATTTTCCAACAATATATATATTTTATATATATAAAAAATGTTATAAAATAAAAATATTATACTTACATATTATTTATATATATATTGTTTACTTTTTAAAAGATATAGACATTCTTTGGACCTATTTATATTTAAAACAAAGGTCACGCACAGTGTATAATTTAGTTGACGTAGCATTGTTGGTACAAGTATGATAAATACAGAGGCACGGTCTTGGCATGAGGCAACATAGTCTTTAATTATTCTAACTTCATTATCCTATAAAATTTTGAAATTATAACATTGTGTTTGAAAATGTAAGAATAAGTTATTTATAATAAATTTTATAATTTCTTACCTTTGATTTCATATTCTTCAAATATGATGATTGACCTCGCAGGATAAACTCTGCCCGTTTATTGAACCAATACTGTCTTTGACCACAATGTTAAGTCAATTGATAGTTAAAAAACACAATTAATTTTTTCAAAAAAACACAATGAGTTAAAAAAATCAATTGCAAATTTTTTTTTTTCTTTTCAAAATACAATCTAATTATTATCAATAATGGGTACTTTATGTAAACCTAATGAATAAAATTCTTTTTTTTATTATTATAAAAAACACAATGAGTTAAAAATCAAGTCACAAATTAAGTCAATTGATAGTTAAATATATATATATATTTAAAAAACACAGTGAGTAAAAAAATCAATTACAATTTTTTTTAAAAAATACAATCTAATCATCATCAATAATGGGTACTTTATGTGAACCTAATGAATAAAATCCATTTTTTTTTTATAAAAAAATACGGTGAGTTAAAAATCAAGTCACAAATTAAGTCAATTGATAGTTAAAAAACACAATATATATATATATATTTTTAAAAACACAATGAGTTAAAAAAATCAATTACAAATTTTTTTTTTTCAAAATACTATCTAATCATCATCAATAATGGGTACTTTATATGAACATAATGAATACAATCCATTTTTTTTCAAAAAACACATTGACTTAAAAATCAACTCACAAATTAAGTCAATTGATAGTTAAAAAATACAATAATTTAAAAAAAAAAAACACAATGAGTTAAAAAATCAAATTATACTTTTTTTTTTTTTTTGTTAGACAAAATACAAATCACGTTTTTTTTTTTTTATCTTTTTTTTTTTTGGGTGTAGATATGCCGAACACTTGAAAAGAATGGTTGAGTATTTGGGTTCAAGTTTGGTTGTTTTACTGTTGTTATACTATCTTCGTAACTGTTTATGTTTATCTAACTACAATCACATTTTACTCACCCAAAAAACTACAATCACATTTTTCTCATAATAAAAAAATAAATGAGAGAAAAAGAACTATTAAAAAATAAATGAAAAGATTACTTATATGTTTTGAAACTTTCTCTTTGTGACAGTTCATGTTTATCTAACTACAATCACATTTTTCTCATAATAATAAATAAATAAAAAAAAAAGAATCATTGAAAAATAAATGAAAAGATTACTTACAGGTTTTGAAACTTTCTCTTTATCTTGGTTTGTCCTGACTTGGTTTGTCCTTCTAAGATAAAAAATAAGTGAAGAATTATGTGTTATAGATAGATAGATGTATAACATGTAGAAGTGAAAAAAGGCTGCAATAAGTATGGGAGAAGTTGAAAAGCTTTGTATAAGAGAAGTCAAAAAGGCTTGGAGAAGTCAATGAGTACTAAGGTTTTGCTTTTTATAAATAAAAAAAAAAATGAAATTAAGAGTGTGATATTGAAACTCCCACAAAACTTGTGGGTTAAAAACACATTGATTTCTTCCAAGCCAATTAATTGTTAAAAAACAAAACCAATTTTTTTTTTTAAAAAAAAAAAAACACAGTGAGTTAAAAAAATCAATTACATTTTTTTTTCCTCAAAATACAATCTAATCATCATCAATAATGGGTACTTTATGTGAATCTAATGAATATAATCTCTTCTTTTTTTTTTCAAAAAATACAGTGAGTTAAAAATCAAATCACAAAATAAGTTAATTGATAGTTAAAAAAACACAATAATTTTTTTTCAAAAAACGCAGTGAGTTAAAAAAATCAATTACAAATTTTTTTTCTTCAAAATACAATCTAATCATCATCAATAATAAGTACATTATGTGAACCTAATGAATACAATCAATTTTTTTTTTTCTAAAAAACACATTGAGTTAAAAATCAAATTAAAAAATGAATTAAGTTAATTGATAGTTAAAACACAGAGATTGTTACAACCCAAACAAATTTTTTTCCCTTATCATGTGATCGAAATGGAGTGTAAAAAAATACAATCAATTAAAAAAATGTGATCAAAATGGAGTGTAAGAAAACATAATAACATTTTTGCTCATAATAAAAAAAACAATGAAGTCAATTGATTATTAAAAAACACAATAATTTAAAAAATAAATAATACAGTGAGTTAAAAAATCAAATTATAATTTTTTTTGCTAAACAAATATAAAAAAATTTTAATTGATATTTAAAAAACACAATCATTTACAATCATTTTTTTTCTTCAAAAAATACTGTGAGTTAAAACTCAATCACAAATTAAGTTAATTGATATTTAAAAAATATAATGAAGTAAAACACAAAAAGTTAAAAATCCAATCACAAATTAAGTCAATTGATAATTAAAAAACACAATAATTTATTTTTCAAAAACCATGGTTAAAGAGATCAATTACAATTTATTATTTTTTTTCAAAATACAATCTAATCATCATCAATAATTCATCATCAATAATGGGTACTTTATGTGAACTTAATGAATACAATCCATTTCTTTTTCAAAAAACACAGTGAGGTAAAAATCAAATCACAAATTAAGTCAATTGATAGTTAAAAAACACAATCAATTTTTTTTTTTCAAAAAACACAATGAGTTAAAAAAATACAATCTAATCATCATCAATAATTAGTATTTTATGTAAACCTAACGAATATAATCCATTTTTTCTTTCAAAACACACAGTAAGTTAAAAATCAAATCACAAATTAAGTCAATTGATAGTTAAAAAACACAATAATTTTTTTAAAAAAAACACAGTGAGTTAAAAAATCAAATTATAAATTTTTTTTGCTAGACAAAATACAAATTACAATTTTTTTTGGGGGGGGTATAGATATGTCGAACATTAGAAAAGAATGGTTGAGTATTTGGGTTTAAGTTTAGTTGTTTTACAGTTGTTATGCTATCTTTGTAACTGTTCATATTTATCTAACTACAATCATATTTTTCTCATAACAAAAATAAATGAAAAAAAAGGAACCATTGAAAAATAAATGAGAAGATTACTTACAGATTTTGAAACCTTCTATTTTTCTCATAATAAAAATAAATAAATGAAAAAAAAGAACTATTGAAAAATAAATGAAAATATTACTTAGAGGCTTTGAAACTTTCTTTTTATCTTGGTTTATCCTTCTAGTATAAAAAATAAGTGAAGAATTATGTATTATAGATATAGATGTGCTGCCAATATAAGTGGAAAAGGCTACAATAGATATGGGAGAAGTTAAAAGTGAAGAATTATGTGGTAAAAGTGAAAAATGTTGCAATAGGTATGGAAGAAGTTGAACAGGGTGTGTATAGGAGAAGTCAATAAGTGTTATTTTTTATAAAAAGAAAATTAAAAAATTAAAATTGAGATATTAAAACTCTCACAAAATTTATAAATTAAAAATTCCATTTTTTTTTATATGATATATAGATTTCTTTCCATTGCTTTTCTAAAGTTTATTCATAGCATGGGATTCCTTGCTTCTTACTTAAGAGCATCTCCAATGGTTTGCCATTGGAGCTGCCATTGCTATATATAGCAACTGCCATTGAATTTTGATGCTCCAATGGCAAAACATAGCAGCTGTTAAATTTGAGAAATGCCAAAGCTTGTGTCAAATTTGACACAAGCTTTGGCAGCTGCCATTCATGCCAACTCAGCCAAAACCAACGGTTTCCCTCCTTCACTCCCTTCCTTCATGCCAACTCAGCCAATTCATCAAACAAATTCACAGATTCACAAAAAAAAAAATTATTATCTGTTTGTCAATTTGATTCATCAAACAGATTCACAGAAAAAAAACAAATCAAAAAAAATTACAGATTCACAGATTCATCAAACAGATTCATCAAATAGATTCAAACATATCCAAATCCAAAAAAAGTACAGATTCATCAAACAGATTCACAGAAAAAAAAAAACTGATTAATTCACAAAAAATTGAATTGATGAATTAAAAAACCAGTCAATCTGTTTGAGAAGATCGGGGTAGAGATGAATGAAATGAAAACAAAAATTAAAAAAAAAAAATCAACCAGCAATGAAATGAAAAAAAATGAAGACCAACGGTGCTTGAGATCAGTGGAGAGATCAAAAAAATTGACCAGGAATGAAAAAAAAAATACATACACCGTAGATAGATGACCAGGAATGAAAAAAAAATACATACACCGTACATCCAAAAAAATCTGTTTCACTACTCTGCTGGAAGATCGGGCTTGAGAATCAGTGGAGAGATCAATGGCGTAATGGATCAACCAGCGCTTGAGATCAGTGGAGAGATCAGTGAAGATCTGTGAAGATCAGTTTCAGTGAAGATCGAGATCGAGATCAGTAAAGATCTGTGAGGATCTGTTTCACTACTCTGGAAGATCAGTGAAGATCGGGACCAAGATCAGTGAAGATTTGGAAGATTTGAGGAGAGGAGATGAGAAAAGAGGAGAGAAAGATGAAGATCGGTGAAGGAAGGGAGAGAGAGAGAGAGAGAGAGCTTGGTGTATAGATAGATAGATCCGATTCAAACAGGAGGCATATAGATAGATAGATAATGCACGGATTGTTCTAGATAGATGGATGGATGAGCCGTTGGATCATATAATCCAACGGTGCTATTTTGTGAAAGGAATGCACATGGCTTTGAACAACGGCTCTTTTTCATCCTTTTTCAAACAACAGCTATAAATTAACAGGCATTTTTTCCAAACGGTCATATTCTGTATTTCTATAAATAAAAACTCTTCATCTCAATTTCATTTCACACCAAACATTTTAAATTTTATTTTTCTTTTCTCTTCTCTTCATAGAAATATATAATTTTTTTAACAAACAGGTAAAAAAATGTCATAAAAGACAAAAAATAAACAAAAATAAAATCACAAAAAATCTATATCCAAACAACACTTACAACTTTGGAGGGAAAGTTGGTTGAGATTTGCCAAAAATAGCAAATGACCATTGGAGCACCATTGTTATAATTTGACAAAATAACACTATTTATTGTCAAATTATAACAATAACAATAGCAATAACAAAATAGCAACTACCATTGAAGATGCTCAAGCTAATTGCGCCGACTTCTTCTCAAATTTGATAAAAACACACTGGTAAGTTTATGCTTTTGGTATATTTATATAGGTTATGCTTACATATGCCAGTTCCGACACGTGTAGGGTTGATTATTATAACAAAAAAATGAGGGTCTCAAAATTTGGGACTCTTAGGTCAAGTTTGGCATCTTTCAAAAAATTCAAAAAGTCAAAAAGTCACTATCCTATTTAAGTCACATCATCTTATTTAAGTCACATCATCTCTTTAACACATCACTTCAAACCCAACCCAAATTCAACCCATATTTCATAAAAAGTTAAAAAGTACACTTATTTAGTATTCCCAAACTTAGCCTTAATCTATTTAGAAATGGGTATACATGGTAAAAATTAAATTGATGATGTGTAAAATTCACATAATCTAAATCATTGATGAGAAATTTTAGATAATTTTTAGATTTTTATGTATGTACTGTATCTGTAGCATTACTGTTATTATAAATATCATAATTAAATTCTTTTAGGCTGTATTTAGTTCATGAATTCAGAAAAAAAGATTTGGAAAGAGAAAGAAAAAATATAGGTAAAATGTAAATAAAATATATTTACATTTCACCTAATTTCATACACATTTTCTCTTTTCTTTTTTTAAATTCCTCTCCATATTCATAAACCAAACACAGTCTTAGAGTTATAATTAAAAAAAATGAAAAATGCTTGAGAGCTCTAGAATGAGAGCTCTAAATCATGCACTAATGACATGGAAGTGTGTGGGGTCCAGTTTGATGTGATGTTTTAGCTTGAATTTTTTTTTTTTTTGGATATGCCAACTCATTAGAGCTCTTTTAGAGCTCTACTTTTAGAGCTCTATAGCATTGTTGAAAAAAAATTATGTAAAACCAAAATCTTTTTGAATTATAATTAAAATAATATCATAACTAACACTATATGGAGTCATAACTAACACTATAATGTGTATAATTAAGTCATAATCAAATCATAATTAATACCACATTAGGTCATCTATACTATATATTAAGTAAAAGGGGATTTTTAACCCCAAGCCTTGTGGGAACTCCAATCTTCCAATCTAAATTTTCTGATTTTTTGATTTAAAAAAAAAAAACCTTTGCATTTATTAACTTTTCCCAATCACCAAGTCTTACCCTCATAATAACACTTTAATGCATTAAGAACAAAAATAAAAAAAATTCTTTGAAATCCAATACATATGAATTCCTTGAAAAGTCCCAACACATATGATTATCCCTCATAATAATACTTCAATGCTTTAAGAACAAGTATAAAAAAAATTTCTTGAAAAGTCCAACACATATGATTATTATCAAAATATTAAACTTTAATATAATATAATAATAATAATAAAAAGACATTTAATTCCTTAAAAAGTCTAACACATATGATTATTATCAAAATATTAAACTTTAATATAATATAAAAAAAGAAAAAAAAAGCATTTAAAAAAAAAAGACATTTAAAAATCACAGTTCACTTATATAGATAATTACAAATACAATCCGTGCATAGTACGGGTGATATGCTAGTAACTAAATATTATAAATGTCGTAACTGAGAGGCATATATGGTACATCCCAAGAGGGTGTGTATAGTAATTTTTTTCTATTTATATTTATATTAGAATTTTTTTTCTTTTTTTAACTTTCTTAAATACATTATACTTAATTTATTTTTTCATAAAATAATATATTAATATCTTTTTTACATTAAAATTTTCTTTAGTTATTCTTGCAACATGAGAATGATTTATCGGGACCTTTGGTTTTAGTGCATGCAAAAAGTTTCAAATGTGAGTTTTTTTTCTAAGGAATCTGCTTCTCCACCTGGAGCATTCTGTTGGATTTCTATAGCCACGTCACAGAGCTTACATTAATAATTCAAATTATTTAATGTGTAAATTTTTTTTGTGTATTTTATTCTTATAAAAAGTTAAGTTGCTCAAATAGTGAATTCTGTGGCCACAATTATTTAAGCAAATCATATTTTTTTATTTTTTTATAATAAAATATAAGAAAATATTATAATACACACTTTTTAAAGAGTGTGTACCATATATATTTTATAACTAAAAAAAATAACATAATTTCAATTTTTTGAATCATAACTTCAAAAAAAAAGGGTAAACTACCAATAGGTCCTACTTTGGAGACTTATTACCCAATAGGTCCTACTTTGGAGACTTATTACCCATTAAGTCCTATTTGATAAATTTATTAAGTGATAAAGATAAATTTATCAGTCTTTTTTTTTATGAATAAATTTATAGTGATAAATTTATCAGTCTCTTTGTTTTTATGAATAAATTTTTAGTGATAAATTTATCACTCTCTTATTTTTATAATGTTAAATTTATTAGTTAGGACCTGTAGATAAATAAGTCTAGTTAATAGGACTAATTGATAAGTACCCCAAAAAAAATGTCAGAATTAAACACAAAATGAAGTATAACTAAAAAATTCATAGATCATAATTAAAATAATATCATAACTAAAGAAGAAAATTAGTTATAACTAAAAAAAATAACATAACTGGAAATATATATAATATACTTTTTTTAAAATAGTATATATTAAAATTTCCTTGAAATAGTTATTTTTTTTGTTAGTTATTTTTGCCAATGGTCACATATTGGTCACAAAAGAACAACAATGATAGGAAGTTCTAATTTCAAAGTTCTAAAGAGAGTTTTAATAATGTGACAAGAGAAAAATCAAAAATAAAAATAAAAATATAAGCACGCATATCATATCACATGTGGATTTCACTCTTTACCACATCATTAAAACTTTCTTTAAAACTAAAAAATTAGAACTCTTAATTTAAAAAAAAAAAAGGTTTATCATGAGCTTTGGTTTTAGTGCATGCAAAACGTTTCGAATAATGTATTCTTTTGTGGGTTTCTTATAAAAATGTCACTCATTTTTTATTCCATATTGTTATATCCATCGAATTTTACTCCATAGAGTAAAGAAGAATATCTTATATGTAAGATATTCATTTAGATAATTTAGATGGAGTAAAATTTAATAGATTAAACATTATTCTTTTTTATTTTTATTTAATCAAATTTAAATTTAATAAAAAAATTAATAAATTATAGATACACCAATTGAGATTTGATTAAAATACGAATCATCAATGTGGTTTTAAAAATTACATTGCACCCCCCTAATTTTTAATTTCATAACAAATTACCCTTTTTATTAATAAATCATTAAGTCAATTAATAATTTTTAATGATGTTAAAAATATGTTTCAATGAATAATTTGGGTCATTTTATTATTGTATAGGAGAGCAATTATGAATTTCATTTTTTTAGTTAATTATTTAAATAAAAAAAATCTAATAATGGAAAATTTGTAATTTTTTAAACCGCAAGGGACAATCTGTATTTTAAGCAAATCTTAGGGGGCGTATTTGTAATTTATCCTAAAAAAATGAGTTAATTACCTAAAAATCATATTTACAAATGTCATGGTAAGTCATGTCCTATCTAAAAAATTTTGAATCAATAAGTCTTATTTATTAAAACTGAGAATATTATCAGTTTTTTTCCAAATTTTAAAATTAAGAACATTATCAATTTTACATAATAATGTTCCAGATAATTGTTTCACTAACTGATAAAAAAAGAGAGTATGAGATTAAACGTTTTTGCTCTACTACTTATTAGTTTGATTCAACTATCCAATAAAACCGAGAACGTTATCAATTTTTTCTAGTTTTAAAATTAAAAACATTATTAGTTTTTCATTTTTAAATTTTTTTTTTAATTTTGCATATCAATGTTCCATCATCATGATCATTTATAAATATAAAATTTTCAATTTTGCACAAAAAAATAATTCAAATTTTTTTTTTGTGCACATAATTTTTTTAAAAAGTTTTTTCAATTTGAAAGTTGATATTTTAAAGTTTTGAAAATCAAAATAAATATCAAATTATCATATTCCTTTATAGATAATCATAAATGATGAACAATTATTGTTTAAAGAGTAATTCCGACTATTAAAAATTTAATGGGACTTGAAGGTCCAAAAAATCTTAATTAGAATTTAATGGAGTATAAAATCATAAATTAGGACTTGTGGATAAATACTCCAAAAAAAGAATATTTAAAAATTATCTTTAATTCTTTGAGCAAATATTTATTAAATTTCGGGAGTCATTTTTTTCATTAAATTTGAATTTCATTAAAATTTAAAAAGATGAAGTATTGAAGGTGATTTTTTTCCTTCAAATTTGATGAAAATAAAAATTTGGTATAAGAAGCAATTTTTAAAAAGATATTGATGAAAATTTGTTAAAAGAATTAGAATAGTTCATATCAAATTAAATTTCTTACCCAAACTTATAATCAAATTAGATGAAACAGTTGGTGAAAGATTACAAATGGTCTAAATGTATTATTCAGTTTAGTTTAATTTAAGAGTAAATTAACGATTAAATCATTAAAATTTGAAAATTAAATCAAACCAATCCAATACAACGCTACTGTTCGGTTTGAAACAACAATTTTTAGGGTAAATTACATTTACCACCCCTGAGATTTTTGACAAATAGAAGGACCTCTCTTGTGATTTGCATAATTACAGTAACCTCCCCTACTTTACCTGACATTGTCAAGGTTCTCCCTTTCTATCAAATTGTTCCAAACGACGTTTCTTTTTCTATAATAAATTACCTTATTGCCCTTCTTTTTAAAATATTAAAAAATATTTTTAGATTGGAGAACAGGTTTGGAAGAAACAAAACAGTATTTTTTGATTTATTTTTTAAAAATATTTAAAAAATTATTTTTTTATTTGAATATTTTATTTTATTTTGTAAATATTTTAATTTTTTTAATTTTAATATTTTAAACTCAAAACATAACTTCACGCTCAAATCGTAACCAAACACATAACTCAAAATTCAATTCAAAAATTATTTTCAAACCTCATAACCAAACGCATAACTCGACACTTCACACTATTTTGAAAACTCTAAACTCAAATCGTAACCAAATGCATAACAAAAAAAATTAAAATATTTAAAAATATATTTATAAAATAAAATAAAATATTTAAAATAAAAACTATATATTTAAAATAAAAATTATATATTTAAAATTAAAAAAATAAAATTTTTAAATTTTTTAATATTTAAAAAATATATTTAACATAAGTTTGTATTTTTTTAAGTTTGTGTTTGGTTATAAGTTTTGAAAATAATTTTTAAATTGAGTTTTGAGTTATGTACGTGACGACCCCGCCACGTATAATATTTTACATTTACTTAATTCTTATTCTAATTTAATTGTAAAATTCTCAATAAGGTAAAATTGACTAATTTAATTATTTTAATTTCAAGTATCGGACCATGTGAGAGTTTATTAATGTGAATAATAATAATAGTCTGTAATAATAAAATAAATATTAATTTTATGATGATATACGATAAAGTGGAATTTAATTTACATTAGGAGTTATTGTGCAAGTATTTAATAATAAGAATAATATAATATAAATAATTACATAGCTGTACGTGTTAAGGTGTAATCTAATTCGGCATTGATTTCCTCAAAGTATGATTAATATAATTATTTGGGGCCAAAATAACACAACTACAAAATTATGATAAAAGTTGAGGCCAAAAAGGAAATATGATGAAATGTGTACTATGCGTGGGGCACCTAAAGAAAAAGCCACTTGTTAAGCCTATTGTGTAAATGAGCGAATCCTATTATAATGTAGATGAGTGAATCAATCAGGAAGATAATAAATAAGGGGTGAGTCACCATGTAAAAACACTCAAGTATATAAAGGGGTGAATCAAAGGCCAACAAAAATAAAAGAAAATTCACAAGAAAAAGGATCAAAGGAAATGAGCCACGTAAAGCTAGCATAGCAAGAAAAAAAAGTAAGGATTAATATTAAGGTGAGTTATATTATATCTTGAGTCATTATAATATATTACGTATTGTTGGCTACATATTTTGTAAAAGCCAATTACAATTCGACAAGTGGCAGAATAGGGGTATTATGGGAAGAGGATTCAAGTCTTTGATCCCGGTCGTACACGTGGCGATGAATATTGGTTCTTACGTGATCTGAGTAGTACTAGATCAGTAAGGAGATACAAGGTGACGTGGCTTCAACGGTTGCTCATATTTAAATTCAAATACAAGAGGGAAGCTTAACTGCAAGTGATGGCATAGTGGAACTACTTCTAAGGACGCATGATTGACGATCATGGAGGAGCAGTTCGACGGTTTGAAGTGTAGTTCGAAGGTCATCCTTGACAAGTATAAATAGCGGGGAAGCCCCCAGAAAAAACCCCCAGACTCAGATCATACAAACCAGTCTTTACTTCATATTTACCTTTCCAGTTTTATATTTCCTGCACTTTAAATACCTGTTCTTTAAATACCCGCACTGTACTTCGATTCATAGGAGTAGTTTCAAGTAGATTCAAGTAGGCTGTTGCTGTAAACCTCTTCAAGGCTGAGTTTGGACCATTGTAAGTGTTCATCTTAATAAAATATTTCGATTGTTCTTCACATTAAACTGTTATTTCTCTTAATTTCTCCTAAGTCAAGCCACCAGTAAAAGTCCTCTTCATTAAGGCTGAAAGAACTACAACACAATCGTCTGATAATTGGTTGGCAATTATAATTTCTATAAGGACTAATTGATCCTTACTGGCACGCTCACATTCACTAAAATACCCTTCGAAAGCCAAAAAGCCAACATATATTTTTGGCACGCCCGGTGGGACTAATTAAAATGGCTAAACGAAGAAGATAAGGAGAAAATGAACGCTTAGAAGAAGGCGTAGAAGGAGAGGTAGAAATACCTAGTCTAGAGGATAATCTGGTAACACATCCTGTGGAAACTCCCATGTTATCAGAACCTATGGTCGAACAGACCAGTACTTCTGGACAAGAACCATATGTTCATAATATTGGACGAAACCAAGGAATTGGACCATCCACTGTTCCATCTACTCAGCCAACAAATCCATGGGATGGCCTAGTAGATGCCATGGGACAACAATTAATGAACACAATGGAAAGGTGGGGAACATCCTTTTTGGATCGAATGAATAACCACCAACCAACAAACACAAGACACACAGAGGAAGTTTCAAATGTCCCTCAGCAAAGATTGGCTAGAGATAAACAGCCTATGCAAGTTAATGGACATTCTAATGGTCAAACTAGTAATCAGAATTATGAAAGACCATCACCTAAGTCTTGGTATGAACCCATTTTGAGGCCTATAACAGGCCAAAATGCATCAGTACTCAACAATGAAGCCACACAAGTTGGTGGATCTGGTCAAGTACAAGAAACTGACGTAAGAATGGTTACAAATCCCATGTTCGAAGCCATACCTGGCACTAGGGGGTATAATAATCCCTTATTCGAATTTATACCTAGGGGGTTGGAAGGTTTTCCCACAAATGGAAGGGACACGACACCTGTTCCAGCACCTTTCGCTGGTCCTTTCGCAGGGCAGGCTCAAAGGGGCTACCCACACCTCCAACAGCAACCTGTACCACAGGGACAACCAGTCCCAAATGTACCACCTTATGGACCAAGAGGACCACAGGCACAAGTTTGTCCACCAAACCCTGTGTTTGTCCCTCCAGTAGTGGTTCAGCAATCACAAAATATGGTCCCTAGGGACCAAATTGCTGATATTGTTAGGGAGATGTGTGGACTGATGGCTTGGGGGGTCCAGACTCCCGTATACAGAAAACCATACCCAGAATGGGTAGATAGGGTACATGAATACCCAAGAGGATTCAGAATACCGGATTTTACCTTATTCTATGGAACTGGAAATCAGTCAACAGTAGAGCACATTGCCAGATTCGCTGCTCAGTGTGGTGAATTTACTAATCATGATTACATGAAACTGAGATTATTTCCAAATTCTCTAACTGGGGGAGCATTTGTATGGTACATCAACCTTACACCTGGCTCCATTCAAAATTGGCAACAAATGGAAAAGGCATTTCATGCCCAATTCTTCCAGTCGGAGCCAGAGGTTTCTATGGCAGACTTGGCAAGATTGAGTCAAAGGCCTGAAGAAAAGGCCACTCAGTTTATTGCCAGATTTAAAAGGGCTCGAAATAAATGTAGGGTCATCCTTCCAGAGCCAGAATTTGTAAGATTGGCTCAAAACGATTTAGAATTCAGGCTTCGAAAGAAGTTTGATTCAACTGAATTCAGGGATTTGGTCGAACTGACTTATAAGGTATCTCGATATGAAGCATTACTAGAGGAAGAACAAGATCGAAATAATGCTTCGTATAAGACGTATTATAGAGATCCCAATTATGAGATCGATGCAGCAGAGATTGTGGGTAAAGAACCTGTAATCTGTGAAGCATTAATTCATAAGGATACAACCATCGACCAGCAGTTTAAAAAGAAAGACTTTCACAGAAAGTACTCTTTCGATTTAACAAAAGCAGATGACATTTTTGATCATTTGCTTGCAGCAAATTTCCTTAAGTTACCAAAAGGAGTAAAACTGCCATCTCCAGATGAACTTAAAGGAAAAGTATACTGTAAATGGCATAATTCTTAGTCTCACTCGACTAAAAACTGCATTGTTTTTCGAGACAGGATCCAAGAGCAAATTCGGAAAGGTAGTTTGAAGTTCCCAGCCAAAACAGAGAAGGCCATGGGGATTGACAGTAACCCGTTTCCAGAAGTTGGAGAAAGCGCGGCTAATGTGGTTGTTCCAAACTTTCAGAATTTATCTCTGCAGGAATTGGAAGAAGTCAATGTGCAAATGCATATTGCCAACCAGACAATTGCCAAAAAGGAGACTAGAAACCCACCAGTCATTGGACAAGGTTTCTCACATCAGAAGGAACACTCTGATGAAGAAGTACTGGATGACGATTCCTTGGAAGCAGCAGTAATACAGAGGATGTGTCCCAGACGCAGACTAAGCTACAAATGGTTGAAGGGGCTTCCAGTTGATGGTAAGCAATATTACAGGGATGTTCAGAGGCGTCCTAAGTCAACCAACGCTTACAACAAAAGGCCGTATCCGGCTGGTGACAGGCAGCGACCACCAATGGTTGAGCCTGCAATGGACAGGATGCATGCTAAAGGCAAAAGGCCCTTACATGAATCTAAGCCACCCAATTACTACAGAATGGAGAGTTGCCATGCTGAAAGAAGACTTGAGAGAGGCTCATTTCATGGGAATAAAGCCAGGGATTGGCTTCCTAGACCAGCTTCACGCAGGACAAAAAGTGATTACCTTCACCAAAGGTCTGAATCGGGCTCAAAGCATGAGGTCAGAGCCAATCACGTACCTTCACAGCCAGCTTTGAAGACGGCTTCGAAGGACGAAAAAGGCAGTTCAACATCTAAGTCAGCAAGTTCGTGGGTACCTGGAGTCCCAGACTGGTTTGTAATGCAAAGCAAACCTCGGGAACTGCCTGTTCGGAGAAATGTTGGAGTCCAAGGCAGGATGGTCAAGCCTCCTTTGGTGGCTCCGAACAACTGGGTATTGCTGAAACACCCAAAGACAAAGGAACCGAATATGGTTCCAGTTATTTCCAAATCACAGAGGAGGAAGATTCAGCGCAGGTACACCCAGTACCAGCAAGATCTGAAAGAAAGTGGGGAAAGTTCTTCACTGGTCAAGGCAGAAGGAAAGAAAACTTCGAAGTTAGACCATACTCCAAAACCGACCCTACAAAGCAAAGTGGTTTGTAGCAGAGAACCGTTGGCCCAGGTTCATTCTGAACTAAAGGCCAGAGAGAAGTCTAGTTTGGCAGGGCTGGAAAAGGCTCTGATGGAAAGTGATAGCGAAACGAAAGAAGAGATTGGTATGAGCCAAAAGAAGGAAATGATAGAAGAGGAAATGTTCGAAGCATTCATGGCTGAGCAAACATTCCTGACTGAAGAACCAGTTGAGAAGGATCCTTCGAAGGGATCAGTTAACAATGAAATGCCAGAGTGCAGCATGGAGGATGCTGTTGAAGTCACTGGGCAAGGTAGCCAAGGGGAAGAGAAGGTACAGCCAGTCATCCAATTTGGCTCATTTCCGCCAGTGTCAGTCAATATGGTACACATATTGCCTCATGAGTTCCAGGCTGAAGACGAGAACCAAAGTGACCAAGACATGGATCCAATTCCTGTCTCTAGTGAAGAGTCACAAGTGAGTATGGTACAGGATGCTCCTAGAATGGCTACTCCAATGGAAACTGAGTGTGAAAGCGAGGAAGAGGTGAGCATCAACCTTTCATATCCTTTTGAATATCCCTCGAATTCCATGACCCAACATGTCAAGCCTTTGTACATCAAGGCTTTCTTCGATGGGATACAGCTGAACCGAGTCCTAATAGACAATGGGGCAGCGGTAAACTTATTACCGAAATCTTCTTTGAAGAAACTAGGGAAAAAGAATCCCAGGTTGATCCCTACCAGCACAACCATCGCTGGCTTTGCTGGAGACAAACAGATGGCTCAAGGGATTTTACCCATTAATTTGAGTGTTGGAACTAGGGACTGTATGACAGCATTCTTTGTAATCGACAGTAATGCTAAATACAATGCCTTACTTGGGAGAGACTGGATCCACACTAACAAATGTGTGCCTTCCTCCTTGCATCAGAAAATCATGATGGCTTTAGGCAATGGAGAGACAGAGGAGATCGATGCAGATCCCCAACCCTTCATAGCCTGTGCAGACTTTGCAGAGGCCAAGTTGTATATTGAGGGAGTAACACCGCTCAGTATACTGAGGAAAACTGATGGCTCAGCCAAAGTGACGGCTGATGAGGAAGTGACACACCTGAAGCACTTGGTTCAAGAGAGTGCTGATGAAGAGATTGTCGTTAAAGATGACAATGATGCCTGGTTGTAGGCAAAGGAATGAAGAACAAGAAGCCAGGTCTTTGGCTCTGGTTAAATTCTCACCATTGGATGTAAAAGCAATAGTCCAGAAAGTACAGGAGCAAGAAAGAGAAGCCATGATAGTTGGCTGTAAACAAGAGCAGCAACAGGTCAGAATTCTGACCCTTGGGAAATACTGTGCATTGGACATTGAGACAAAAGTCCAGGAGATACAGGAAGAGGATGCCTTATGGACAGATTTTGTCTATGAGGAGGAGGGTAAAGATGTTGAACTAAAGAACCTAAAAGCAGAACAAGGTGAGAAGATTGCTTCGAAGGTAGAAGAAACTAGAGAAGAAGCTTCGATAAGTTCTCAAACGCAAGACCCCTTAGAAGAAGTAAATCTAGGGGAAGGTTCCATACAGCAACCCACTTATATAAGTGCTTGCTTGAATGTTCTGGACAGAGACCAGTTGTTGGTTATCCTGAAGAAATACAAGGACTGCTTTGCATGGTCCTACAATGAACTACCAGGATTGGATAGGTCATTAGTGGAACATAGGCTCCCTATGAAGCCTAATTTTAAGCCATACAAGCAAAAACCAAGAAGAATGAGTCCAGAAGTAATTCAGAAAGTCAAGGAAGAGATTCTGAGACTACTCAAGGCAGGCTTTATTAGAACAGCCAGGTATGTTGAATGGTTATCTAATATTGTGCCTGTAGTCAAGAAGAATGGCAAAATGAGGGTATGCATCGATTTCAGAAACTTAAATCTAGCAACTCCTAAAGATGAGTACCCTATGCCTATAGTGGATCTGCTGGTAGACAGTTCAGCAGGGCATCAAGTTTTATCAATGATGGATGGTCACTCTGGTTACAACCAAATATGCATTGCAGAGGAGGATATCCACAAGATAGCATTCAGATGTCCTGGGAATATTGGCACATTCGAATGGGTTAAAATGCCATTTGGTCTGAAGAATGCTGGGGCTACATATCAGAGAGCTATGAACACCATCTTTCATGATCTCATTGGAGGGTATCTAGAGTGTTATATTGATGACATTGTAGTGAAATCCCAGTCCATGGAGGAGCATCTGTATCATTTAGAAGCAGCCTTTGAAAGGATGAGAAAGTTCAAATTAAAGCTCAATCCCCTTAAGTGTGCTTTTGGCGTATCATCTGGAAATTTCTTGGGTTATGTAGTGCACAGGAAAGGAATACAGATTGATCAGAATAAAGCCAAGGCCATCATTGAAGCCAAGCCTCCATCAAGTAAGAAAGAATTACAAAGGTTCCTTGGGCAGGTTAACTTTCTTCGAAGGTTTATTTCTAACACTGCTGGAAAAACTAAAATATTTTCTTCCTTGTTAAGGCTGAAAGATGAAGAAGAATTTGTGTGGACAGCAGAGCACTAAAGTGCTTTCGAAGGTATCAAAGCCTACTTGGCCAAACCTCCAGTGCTGATGCCACCTAAGGGTGATAAGCCCTTGAAGTTGTACATAACTGCAGCAGAAGATTCATTGGGAGCTTTCTTGGCCCAAGACAATGAAGAAGGCAAGGAGCAAGCTGTTTATTACCTTAGTAGGTTTTTAAATTCTTGTGAATGTAAATATTCAGCTGTTGAAAAGCTGTGTCTTGCTTTGTATTTTGCTGCAATGAAATTAAGATATTATCTTTTACTTACAACTGTCTTGGTAATTGCAACCACAGATTTGGTTAAGTACATGTTATCCAGACCTATGTTGAGGGGAAGAATTGGAAAGTGGATATTAGCCTTATCAGAATTCCATTTAGAATATGTCCCTCAAAGAGCAGTAAAAGGGCAAGTTTTGGCCAATTTTCTGGCAGATCATCCATCTGAAACAGAAAGCCAAGAGATAATGGAGCTTGGTATGGTTAATGTTGAGCCATGGCAGATGTGGTTTGATGGATCGAAAGCCAATGGCTTAATTGGGATTGGTGTTGTGATTAGATCTCCACAGGGGGTAGAAACTACACATGGTTTCAGAGTGGACGAAGCTACTTGTTCCAATAACCAGGCTGAATATGAAGCCTTAATAGTGGGGCTAGAAATCCTCATAGGATTACAGGTACATGCAGTTGACATATTTGGGGATTCCCAATTGGTAGTTAACCAAGTGAAAGGGATTTTCAAGTGTCAAAGCATAACTATTCTGCCATATTATGTTGTTGCATTACATCTGCTTTCTCAATTTCAAGTAGCTAATGTAACTCATGTTCCAAGATTCTTGAATAATAGAGCTAATGATGTGGCTCAGAAAGCTTCGAACTTCAAGAGAAGGGATAATGCCCAAAGGGACATAAGCCAAACAACATATCAAAAATTGATACCACCTTTGAGTAAAAGGAATGTGGTCTTGGAGGTCAATCATAATGACTTACAAGAACAAGATTGGAGGCATCCAATAATGCAGTATTTGATTGGTCCATCTTCGAAGGCCAGCAGGAGAATCAAATTACAGTCCATACAATATATATTATATGGTAATGCTCTCTACAAAAGAGGGGGAGATGGTTTATTGCTGGAGTGTTTAGGCCCAAAAGAAGCATTAACAGCCATGGCTGAGGTTCATGAAGGCATTTGTGGTGCTCATCAACCTGGTGTGAAGATGAGATGGTTGCTTCGAAGGCATTCCTATTATTGGCCAACTATCCTTAAAGACTGCATAGAATATGCAAAGGGTTGCCAGGCATGCCAGAAGCATGGCACAATAAGGCATGTGCCTATAACTGATTTACATGCAGTAGTGAAGCCTTGGCCATTCAGAGGATGGGCCATGGATATGATGGGAAAATACACACACCCTCTTCGAAGCATCACTGTTTCATTCTAGTGGCCACTGACTACTTCACTAAGTGGGTCGAAGCTAAACCATACAAGGCTGTAGACCAAACAGAGGTTATTGGGTTCATTAAAGATCTGATCCATAGATTTGGTATCCCACAAACCATAACAGTTGATAATGGGACTGTGTTCGATGGGAAAATAGTGAAAGCTTTTGTGGCAGAGTTTGGAATTAGCCTTGTTAATTCCACACCTTATTATGCACAAGCCAATGGTCAAGCTGAATCATCCAATAAGTCTTTGAAAAAAGGAATACAAAAGGTTGTGGAGGATAATCCTAGGGATTGGCATAATTTATTGATAGATGTGTTATGGGCTTACAGAACCTCCCCAAGGTCAAGCACATGAGTTACTCCTTATGCCTTAGTATATGGGCATGATGCAGTTTTACCTGTGGAGATTAATGTTAAATCTTTGAGGGTAAGATGCCAAGATCAGTTAGATCCTGAGCAGTACCATCAAAGTATGTGCTTGGAATTAGAAGGCATAGATGAAGCCAGGATTTTGGCATTAAACAGCATTCTTTTCCAAAAGAAGAAAGCAGTCAAGAATTATAATAAGAGGGTCAAACATATTGGCTTTGATGAATGTGATTTGGTATGGAAAACAATACTCCCAATAGGAATTAAAAGCCATAAGTTTGGCAAATGGTCACCTAACTGGGAAGGACCATATCAAATTCATAGAGTTCTGCCTTTTGGAGCATACCATTTAAGAAATTTGAATGGGTATGTACATCCCAAGAAGATTAATGGCAGATATTTGAAGTTTTATTTTCCAACTACTTGGGAAACACAAGGAATAAAATAAAACATGAAATATAAAAGCATAAGACTACTCAAATGATGGACAAAATTTGTTCTTTTATAAAGAGTTGAGTACATTGTGCCACAAATTGGCCCAGAAATCATTACAATGTCTTAATTGTTTTTGTATAGTGGATTTCCTGCTACTAAGTGATGGAAACAATTGAATAGCTGCAGCCATGTCTTCTTTTCGATCAGCCAGCCCTTGGTTGGTGATGTGCAATTTGGTATCAGTTCTAACCAAGGCTTGGTTTACTGCGGCCAACTCCTCCTCAAGACGAGCTTTCTTCTCCAGCAGTTGGATTCGAAAGTGGGAGGCAAAAGAGTGTTGTTCCTTAAGCGTTGATATCTCAGTATGCACCTGGGAAACAAAACTCTGGTCCCTAGCTAGCTTCTCATCCGTAGTCTGAGCAGCATGACAAATGTTGAGATAGAAATCAATAGTAGCTGCAGCCTGAGATAGATGACTTGAGACATTCAGGCCAGACTGCTCAGCAATGTTACAGCATTGAAGGAACCCATTCCTGATGATAGGCCTTTGTAGAGCCTCGAAGGGGATCCTCGAAAAAGAAGTCAGCAGTTCCAGGCATGCGTTCATGTCTATCGAAGGTGTAGAAGGCTTGCTGCTGGAGGAAGGAAGACTCTTGAAGATTTCTAGTAAGGAGTCGGCCAAAGCTAATGGCTCAGCCTCAGCACTAACTGCTGGAGAGGTAGAAGGTATGTCGAAGAGACTAGCTAGCTTTCCTTCGAAAATGTCTACCTCATCCCTGGACATAAAGGGCATGGAAAGTGTTGTGGTGGAGGACACAAAGGACTGCATGGGGATGTGAGAAATGGATGGAGCATCTTTTGCAGCCTCTATGGTCTTAGCCACCAACGAGTCAAGTGAGGAGGGGCTGGAAGTAGGCATAAGTGATGAACCATGAATTGGAGAACTACCAGCACCCTCTGAAAAAGAATCAACTGCCATCAGAGATGGAATAGCACTCGGAATTTTTGTGAAGGAAGGAGGAAGAACAAGGCTCGAAGAAGAAGAAGACTGAGGCAGATTAAAAGTCAAAAAAGGGAGATATGGCTGTAAGCCAAGGAAAAGAGATGCAGGGATGCTTGGGCTCAAAGAAGGTGTATCGAATATAGGCTTAGAGATTGGGAGCGTGATTTGGATGGTCTTCACATGTTGCATTTGGTCAACTTCAACTGAGATCGAAGGAGACCTTGCCGGGAAGATAAATGCAGTAGTTGTTGCTGCAAGAGGAAGAAATACAAAGGACTGTCAAAATTCAGTATTAAAAAAAAAAATTTTGACAAAAAGAAAACAACGGAAGAGTGAAAGAAATTACTTGATCCAGTGGTATTTGTACAAATGGGAGAGCTGCGAAGGGAGTAATGTTTGGCAGCCTGTTGCTTTCTTACTATTTCCCTTTGCAACATATCGGCAGCAGCAGCTTCTTCTCTTAAAATTTGTTGCTGCCGTCTCTTCTCAGCCCTTTCAAAAACAATTATGGCTTTGGAATGTTCTTGGTCCACAGCCTTGGCAGCTGCCTCATGAATGGGATCTTCGACTAAGGTAGTGGTTGAAGCAGTCACTTTCCTCATTTTTCCTATTGCTTGGGCAATTGTTTCGGAATCAGAGTCCTCAGCAAAATCGGAGGGAGAGACAGTCATCTTTCTTCTCTTTTTTCTATGGATTGGTATTGTTTGCTCCTCAATTGTTTTCTTAGCTGTTTCAGTCTGAGACTCGGATTCCCTGAAGATAAGCTCCTCCTCTACCTCCTTAGCAGCTGTCTCCTCTTGAACCAAATCAGCCACTCTTGTTTTCCTTATCAAGGGTGACTCGTGCTCTGGATCTTCTTCTTCTTCCTTTTCTTCTTCTTCTTGCGCCTCAGTTATTGTCTTTCTAGGCTCGAGTAGTTTCCTTTTCTTTTGCTGTTGACCACCTTCACAGGAGAAGAATAAAAAATAAGATAAACGAGCATCATAGTGATAGTCTAAGGAAAGAAAACAAAGGCATATACCTTTCTTCGAAGCAGCCCGAGTGAACTTCGAAGGAGTTGATGTAGCAGGAATGGACTGGGTTATAGGAGGCACAGTGGAGGAAGGGACAGTTTCGGCTCCCTTGGGCTTGGCCACACCTAACACCTCCAGTAGGCTTTGAGGTGAAATGGCTAAGTAGATTTCCATATTATGCTCCCACCAATTTTGGTATCTCTTCAATACGGTGCCTCCAGGAATGAAAGGGGTGTACTCAAAACTAGCCAAGTCATCTAAGAATTTGAAGACTGCCTCCTCCAGCCTTGACTTCCTAACTTTCAGATCTCTCCTGGTAAGGCTCAGATTGGTGTTGCTGCAGAGAGGTATTGGGACCCCTTGGGTGAAACCAAATTGTCTAGCAAATTGAGCAGGACAATAAGGCTCTGCTATACATTTATAAGCTCTGGGGTTCGTGGTCCCGATGAACAGTTCTCTAGGAAGCAGAAGGGAGGCCCATATGTCCTTATGAATAGGTGAAGCACAGAGCCTATCACTTAAGAAGTGACTCAACCAAGTTGGACCTATGTTGGTCTCGAAGGGACGGAAGCGATGAATAGGAAGGGCGGCTGGTAGTTGATGGAAGAAAGAGAAATAAAAAGCAAAAGAGGAAGGATAAAGAGAAGCATTGGCTAATCTTATACCATGGGTGAGAGAATGTAACCCAGAAAATTTAAGACATTTGGATTGTAGTTCAGTGAAATAGGCAAAAAGCCAAAGCTGAAGAATCCAGAAGGGCCCCCCTTGATTCGCATCTAAAGGCTTCTCACAAAAAAGGGAACAAACTCTATATACATGACCTAGAATGTATGGGGCTAAGGCTACTTTTTTTTGCAAAACAAAGGCCTTGGCAAGTGGAGCAAATTCAGGCATAATTCTTTGTGAAGAGGTGCAGAAGAGGAATTTGCAAAGCCAATAACAAGAAGGAAAAGAATTCCCTGTCAGTTACCGGGCCCTCTTTCTTATTTTCAGCTTTAACAAAATCGCTGTAAGATAAGTTAAGTGAGGGGAGGGAGAAAGAGACTGTTGAATCAGGAAAGTCTGGTGTAATAATGGTACCGATGGGGGACACTCCTAGTAGATGGCAAATATCAAGAACAGTAGGAGCCATCATCCCACATCTAAATTGAAAGAAGTTAAAGATAGGGTTCCAAAAGCATAAAGCAGCAGGGATTAAGAAAGGGTCTTCCGGGATAGTTACCCTAGATAGTCGGAGAGCATCGAGGAGGCAGAGCTCTTGAAGGTCCAATGTCCTCGCAGGGATAACCCGATCATACCACTCTTGCCACTCCGGTCTCATCGTGGGCCAACATCGGTGGGGGCGATTGATTCTCCAGTTCCTCCAATCAAGACCACCTTCATAAAGGAGACATTGGTTTTCCAGACGAGGGTACAGAGCTGGGAGCTCTATAGGGATCTCTTTGAAGATTGGCCCAAGCACGTAGTCTTGCCGCTCATGACGACGAGGGACAAAGACACGCCCGTCAATGGCGTTTTTCCCCCCAGCCTTGTATTTCTCACACTCTACATCAATGAGCCTTTTCAAGGCTACGGATGAGCTCACACGTTCTACGATTGGTACTTCTGATGAAGAAGAGGCCATTGATGGTACGCTTTTTGAAAAGGGAGGGTGAAGGTAGAAAGAAGTGAGGGATGTGCGTTGAAAGGCAAGTGATTTCAGAACATAAAAAAAGAGGGGGGGCTTTGTGTCTGAAAAATATATTGCGTAAGTCGTTAAGTACTAAAAGTACGAATATGAGGAGTCTCTTCCAATATTGATAGTTTTGGAGGGAAAGAAAATAACCCAGATGCTGAGATTAGCTTCGAAGCGGGGTATTTGGCTTCGAAGCCAAAATTTTGGCGCCAAAAATCAAATAACAACGGCTTCGAAATACAGAGGCCGGCTTCGAAGCATACTACATATTTAAAGATGCTAGGATGTTCGAATATTGGTCCACTTCAAAGGGTTTAAAAGCCTGTTTGAGGGTTATTAATCGAAGTAATAAACCTTTGAAGCAACTCCTGGAATCCTTTAAGGATGAGCACTGTTCGAAGCATTAAAACCTATCAATTGGTTGGAATTGCTTTTGAACCAAAACAGTATGGATTATTCTTCGAAGCAAAACAGTCAGTTTGAAATTGATTGGCTATATTAACCATGACCATATATTGGTTATAGTTAATTTTGAGGAGTAATGTTGCTAGAGTTCGAAGCATCAATTCCAGGTAGTATCAGCCATAATTGTCAACTATACTCCATAAATTAGAAAAAGACATGTTGGTTCTTTTAGTGTTTCTGTAAACAATTGAGTCCAGATTCGAAGGATGAGATTGTTCAATTCGAAGTCATGAGTTGGCTTTTAAAATAGAGTCAAACAATGTCAAATACAGAGGGACTTTATTTATATTGAGGCCAAGACAATCACATTAAATGACCCTATCTGGGTACAAATTCGAGCTCATAAAAATAAGGAATAGAATAAATAACAAGATCATGGAATTTCATCCAACAATGATCAATGAATGTTTGTTCTTTCTTTATTATTTCTTCTATTTCCTCCAATGTTGGCTGCATAAGCTGGTGTGCTCTCACTTCATAATAGAGCTCTTCTGCCTTTATTTCGAAAGCCTCCTCCCTCAACTTTTGTTCCGACTCATCTATAACCAAATCATCCCAATACGCAGAATCTTTATTTTTGAAGTCATCGAAATCTTCGATGAAGTTTTCTGCTTCATATTGGACATGAGTTCGGAGAGATGAAAGTTGATCCAAAGACTGGATGGTGACCTTGGAATTCCGATGCCAGTGGAGGAGCACTGGAAGTTGGTCCAGGAACAGGTGAAGTTCTGCTTGGGCAATGGGGTTAAGGGCATGGCCTCTGGTCAGAATGTCACAAGCCCATTGAAAATTCTTGAGAGGGGTGTCATCCTCAAGAACAGTGAAGGGCAAGTGAGAGAAGGCCGCAAGCAGAAGTTGAGCTTGTTTCCGCTCAGTTGGAGAAGGGGATGATGGAGGATTGTAAGATGAAAAGACTTTGGCCATTGGAAGGGCAAGCCTTAGTTTCTCTATCCAGGAAAGAGTGAGAGGAGAAGAAGGAGTAGATGGTTCTATTTCAGAAGATGGAGAAGACGAAGAAGAAGGTGTGGATGCTTCTGTTATAGGAGATGGCACAGGAGCGGAAGGAACGAAGGCATTAACATAGTCAAGCCAGTCAGAAGAGCAAATCTTCGCCTTCTTGGCTAAAAATGAAGGGGTATACCCTTGTGACTCTTCCAGACATCGGGCAGTGTGCATTATCCTTGTGGGCATAGAGGATGTGTACCAGGCTACAAGCAAATTCTCCTCCAAACTGCGTTGAAGGTCAATGGGCACATAAGGATAGACCACCGAGCTTCGAGCGTAAGAAGGAAAATCTAAAGGGTCAGTGAACTCAACAAAATGGTGATTAATTCGTTCCCTCAAGTCCCAGGACTCAAGTGTTGACCAGTTCATCCATCCGGAACCCCCAGAAGATGAAGAAGTTGTAGCTTCATCCCAAGCAGAAGTTTGTGAAGAAGAGCTTCCCAAGTCCATATTTGCAACTTGTTGAAGCAAAGGCTTGAGAGTAGTTCGTTCAAAGTACAAGGGGAGTTTAGAGGAAGAACTTCTTGTATCTGTATATTTGTAAACCAAGGGATTAAGGGCAATGTGTTCGTAGTCCAAAGGTTGATAATCTGCGAAAGCCTCCATGACCTGAATAGAGAAGGGCGGGTAAAGATGGCTAATGAATGCGTGGAGATTCTTTCGAGGGGAAACAACATTACTCAATGGCTCTTCGTATGCTTGATCAATAGAGTGAGAAGTCAATTGAGCCATGATACGTTTGAATGCTAAAGGTATTGGGATGTTCAACGAGTTGAGAGTTAATGCCAATGATCACTAAATAAGTGACGGTTGTGTTTCCTGAAGATGGGTTCCATGCACGTTCCAAAAGCGCGGGAAAAGCTTTTGATCCACTAATATCACCAAGTATTGGGTATATTAGTGCGGGGGGTAATGTTGGCTACATATTTTGTAAAAGCCAATTACAATTCGACACGTGGCAGAATAGGGGTATTATGGGAAGAGGATTCAAGTCTTTGATCCCGGTCGTACACGTGGCGATGAATATTGGTTCTTACGTGATCTGAGTAGTACTAGATCAGTAAGGAGATACAAGGTGACATGGCTTCAACGGTTGCTCATATTCAAATTCAAATACAAGAGGGAAGCTTAACTGCAAGTGATGGCATAGTGGAACTACTTCTAAGGACGCATGATTGACGATCATGGAGGAGCAGTTCGACGGTTTGAAGTGTAGTTCGAAGGTCATCCTTGACAAGTATAAATAGCGGGGAAGCCCCCAGAAAAAACCCCCAGACTCAGATCATACAAACCAGTCTTTACTTCATATTTACCTTTCCAGTTTTACATTTCCTGCACTTTAAATACCCGCACTGTACTTCGATTCATAGGAGTAGTTTCAAGTAGATTCAAGTAGGCTGTTGCTGTAAACCTCTTCGAGGCTGAGTTTGGACCATTGTAAGTGTTCATCTTAATAAAATATTTCGATTGTTCTTCACATTAAACTGTTATTTCTCTTAATTTCTCCTAAGTCAAGCCATCAGTAAAAGTCCTCTTCATTGAGGCTGAAAGAACTACAACACAATCGTCTGATAATTGGTTGGCAATTATAATTTTTGTAAGGACTAATTGATCCTTACTGGCACGCTCACATTCACTAAAATACCCTTCGAAAGCCAAAAAGCCAACACGTATATTTTGAATTATTATAATTTATTTTATACAAGTTATGTTTTATAACTTATATTTATATTTCAATTAAGTTAATTATTTTTTGAACTCTAATTGTTTATATTGGAATCCATGGATATGCTTTTAATAATTATTTGATAATGATTTTGTGAACAATTATTTTTTGTAAGTACCACCACGGGAGTCTAATGCCTTGGGGGATTTAAATAATAACCATTGGCCTCTGTTTGACCATTTTGTGGTTCTTTATTTGTCATGAATCTATTGACCTCTATTCTGTTCTGTTCTGTACCATGGTTATGGTTATGGTTATTTATTTATATAATTGATGTATTTCAGTTTTCTGCCACATTGAATAATTTATTTATTCAAATTAAGTTATGTTAATATTTTAGCTGAAATAATTATCCATGGTAATTTTTGTACACTCATACTCACTGTATAATATTTCTCACTCTGTTATGTGCTTATAAATGTTAACCACTTTCAAGTGACGTGTCAAAATTAGTACATGGGGTATGCACAAGGCACTTTGTAGTCAGAGTGCAGCTCGGGTATTGCAATCGAATAGAAGCTCCAATGTACACATTTTTGTTATACTTAAATAAAGATTTGGGTATCCTTTTATTTTACTTCGTTGCACTATTAATTTGTTATGATTTCAGTTATTATCTTGTCGCGACGCCGAACCTCCGAGTACCGGGTTTGGGTTGTAACAGTGCATTTGGTTAAGACTCTATGACTTTTGAAAAGATTTTTGAACATTTCTAATTGAAATTGTGATTCAAAAAGAGAACCAAACATGTTTCTTAAAAAAAATCTTTTTTCAGAACATGTTTTTACTCAAAACTCAATTCAAAAATTATTTTCAAAATTCATAACCAAACACAAATTTAAAACTCCATTCAAAACTCTTTTAAAATTTCAAAACCAATTTTTTCAAGAACTCTATTTTAAAAGAAAAAAAATTTCAAAAAAAATTTATTTTATTTTTTAAAATTATTTTTAGAATCATGATTTGAGTGTGGAGTCGTATTTTGAGTTCTGAGTTTTGAAAAGAAAAAATTTGTTTAATTATAAATTTTGAATTTATTTTTTTAGGGTAAATATTTTATATTTTAAATATTTATTTATTTATTTTAATGTCCATTATATTTCATACATCTATGTGTTGTATTTTTTTTTAATATTTTAAATATATTTTTTAAATATTAAAAAATTTTATTTTTTATTTTTTATTTTAAATATATAGTTTTTATTTTAAATATTTTATTTTTTTTGATAAATATATTTTTAAATATTTTAATTTTTTTGTTATGCGTTTGGTTACAATTTAAGTATAGAGTTTTGAAAGTAGTGTAGAGTGTCAAGTTATGTGTTTGGTTATGAGATTTAAAAATAATTTTTGAATTGAGTTTTGTATTTGGTTACGATTTGAGTGTGAAGTTGTGTTTTGAGTTTAAAATATTAAAAGTAAAAAAATTAAAATATTTACAAAATAAAATAAAATATTTAAATAAAAATTATATATTTAAAATAAAAAAAATACTGTTTCAAACATTGTTTGTCTCTTCCAAACCTATCCTCCAATCCAAAAATATTTTTTAATATTTTAAAAAGAAAGGGCAATAAGGTAATTTACTATAGAAAAAGTAATACCGTTTGGAACAATTTGACAAAAGGAGGGAATCTTTACATTGTCAAGTAAAACAGGGGAGGTTACTATAATTATTCAAACCACAGGAGAGGTCCCTGTATTTGTCAGAAATCTCAGGGAAGGTAAATGTAATTTACCCTAATTTTTAAAAACTTGCCATCATTTATAATATGGATACAAAATATTTCTCACAATAATTGTTTAAATGATTATTTAAAATTAATTATATCATTGTACAATAACACATTTGCAAGCAGTGGCAGAGTCAGAAAACTAAATCAGAAAGGACACTTATTGATTACAATTTTTATTTTTTTTTCCATAACCAATAATAAGAAGATAATAATAATTTTTGAATTAATATTAAGTACAAAAACTTAAATAAATTATTACAAAAGTATTTCACATAAAATTTTACAATTAATTTCAAGTAAAATCGAAAAGAAAGTATTGCGTGTAACTAGCGTATCATGGATAATGTAAAAAAGTCATATATTTAAGTCTTAAAATAAATTATATAATGGTAAGATAAATCAAATTTTTACAAAATTTGAGTAAAAATTTCATATAATAGTGATATCACGTCATTATTGACATAAGATATCACCAATCAATAGTAAAGCAATATATGAAGGGTGAATTCCACATGCAAATATGACTAGCACTCTAGTAATTTTTACATATATATAGTGAGATTAATTATATTTGCATATCAATAATGATAGATATTATCTTTATATTGAGATTTTTTTTTCACAAAATTTTCATACATAAAAATACAATTTGTTGTAGTCACTTTATTTTCAATAAAACAATCACTATTGTTTTCATAAATTAAAAAATGCCCTTGACATTTTATTTTGAATATTATTTTTGTTTAAAATTTTATTTATATACACATGTGAAAAAAAAAAGAAAAAAAAATTTCAAGGAAGGCACGTAACCCCCTAGTCAGCATGTGGCTCCGCCACTGTTTGCAAGTGTAGAGGGTTAACAGTATAGAACATTGGCTATAAAAAAAATAAAATTATATAGAATACTAATTAGTTACTTGAGTGCCTCTAATAAAAAACAAATTATATCTATATCTATATTATTTATCTATCTATCTGTCTATCTTCTATACTATTATTATGTGAAAGCTTCAATTAGTGTAGTGAAACTTTACTCTCTTCATGCCATGCGGCAATATTTTTTATTTTTATTTTAAAAAAAAAGTTACACAAAGAGGTGAGCATATACCACTTAAATTAAGTACACATCATAATATTAATTTTATTATTCTTTTTTTATTCTTATTTATTTGAATTACACACGTATCACGTGTGCTATCTGCTAATTATTATATTAAGTGAAGGTTAGACTTGGTGTACAAGTCTTTGCTTATTTCTCCTTATACCACATGTTCCTCATTTTTCTACTTAAAAAATAAATAAATAGATCGATTTAAAGAGTGAGACTCAAACATTGAACTTTAAATTTATTAAAGAAGACTTTTACTGCTCAAATGACACACCATATATATATAATAAATACTTTATTTTATTTTTACTTATTTAAATTATACGCATTATATGTGCCCGTCAAGGTTGGGACTATTTAGGCCATTACCTTGGCCCCTCAACACATAAAGGCCCCAAATTTATATAATGTCTAGATGCATTTACATGTTTGCTATGTGTTTAATGTAGCCTACAAAAACTTCCGTGTAACCCAGAGTAGTTAAAATGCCTCTCCAATTTTATTACTATTTTCTTGAGGACATTGATTGTTCTCCTCACTAACAGAAGAAGGGAAAAAAATAAATAAATAAATAAAATCATTGATTGCTTTTTCAAACTTTAACTGGTGCAAAGATTGTGGAAATCAAAATATCGAAAAAAAAGTTCCTTTCTATACTAGACCATTTTGAGAGTAGATTTCAATAATTCCAAAAAAAAAAAAAAAAATCTGAAGTCATTTTTGGTTTTCTATTTAATTTTAAAAAGTTCAAACAAACAATAATATTTTCTTAAAAATTTACTGAAATGTAAGAATTTTAAGGATATTGATGGTTTAGATTTATTTTCGGATAAATTACAAATACACCCTTTGAGGTTTGATTCAAATGTGAATCACGCCGTGTAATTTTGAAAATTACATTCCACCTCTTGAGGTTTCTAATTTCATAAGAAATTGTCCTTTTTATTAAAAAATCATTAAGTCAATTAAGAATTTTTAATGATATTAGAAATATGTTTCAATTAATAATTTATGTAATTTTATTATGGTATACGCAAGCAATTATGAATTTTATTTTTTAATTAATTTTGTTAAATAAAAAAAATTAACAAGGGGGCATTTATAATTTTTCAAATTATAAAGAACAATCTATATTTTAAACAAATCTCAAAGAGTATATTTATAATTTACCCGTTACATAATTCACTAAAATATTAGAATACCAAGGGGGTGCCTTAACACGATTTTATAGTCATGATTTTAATTTGGAATCCAACCATTTATATATATATATATACACCAACGACTGGCGCCAGGGGCGGTCCAACCCTTTTGGAGGCTTAAGACAAAATTTTAAAGACATTTTGTTATTTAAATGTCAATTATAATTTTTCATATTTTATTTAATGTCATTTTGTTATTTTAAATGTCAATTACTTAAAATTAATTTTTCTTGCTCTTTGTAATGAAAAATTACTAATTAAATTTTTGCAATAAATTTTTTAATGTGCCTTATTCAATGTATAAATTAGCTAATCCGCTTAATTATTTAAGTGATATAGTGAATATTAGATGTGATTTTATTAATTTTATATTTGAAAAAATATTTTTACAAAAGCAACTAATAGTGATGTTGTTAATAATATTTTATAATCAATGCATATATTTGAAAGGAGAATATATAATATTCTCATATAATTTATAAGTGAATTGGTGTATTTTCTTTTTCTTAATTCAAAAAATAAAGGATAAATTACAAATATACTCCTGAAATTTGCTTAAAGTACAGATTATCCCATGTGGTTTGAAAAATTATAAATACTTTCCCTTTTTAAATTTTTTTTTTAATAGAATTAACTAAAAAAATGAAATTCATAATTGTTTACCTGTACAATAATAAAATTACCTAAACTATTAATTGAAACATATTTCTAACATCATTAAAAACTGTTAATTGATTGATAATTTATTAATAAAATGGACAATTTGTTATAAAATTAAAAATCTCAGGAGATGGAATGTAATTTCTATCACAAGAGATGATTCATATTTAAATCAAACCTAAAGGGTGTATTTGTATTTACCCTTATGTAATTGAATAAGATTTTTGCATTTATTAGGGAAATGTGTTGTTTGGTTTCACTAGTGTAAACTTGGTGGAGGGGGAAAAATTTTCCTAGTCCCCAAGTAAATATTAACAACACTGATTCAGTGTTCTAAATTTGCCCTATTAATGTTAGTTTTAATGAGTTAGCAGTGCAAGGAAAACAAAAATAAATAAATAAAAGCCAGACTATCACATCAATGATGAGTTCATATCAGCGTTACGTTATTAATAGTCTATTAGTAATTTTTAATTAGTGATCTGAATTATTTTTAAAATATTAAAGGGGAGGGTTCATTGGCCTTTTTCTCTCAAGGCATTGTTGTACATTTGTTTAATACAAGTAGAGAGAGGATTCATTGGACAATTCAAAGTGTTCAAGTCATTATCAAAATATAGTAGTAATATAAAGCAAAAGCATTTTGGTGTTTAGAGTGAAGTAATGGTGGTCCTGTGAAAGGCTATTGGCTTGTTTTGTACTACAGCCTTCTGATGGTCTTGAAAATCACTTGCCTTTTATTTTGGCTTATTTTATACTACAGCCTTCTGAGGGCCTTGAAAATCACTTGCCTTTTATTGGCTTATTTTGTACTACTGCCTTCTGATGGCCTTGAAATCACTTGCCTTCTAATGACATTTGTTTTTTTTCTGCAGCTATCTGTATTTGCTGATGGTTTTGAGTTGCGTGGTTTTATTGCTAAGTTGTCTTGGTTTTGCTTTTAAAATTTTTGAAGTGCTCACAAGAGTGGACCGAATTGATGGACTTTTATGGGTCTATTATGGAATTTACTTTGATAATTCAGCCAGTTTATTTTTAGGTCTTTCTAGGTAGATTATCTGTTAAAAAAATATATTAATATGATAATTATATTTATATAATTTTATTATATTTTTCTTTAAAAAATTTAAATGACATGCGACCGGGGTCACGTGCTCGCTTGAAGTTTTTATAATTATATTAATACCCTTAAATATATAGATAATATCTTATGTGTACTCTATAAAATTATAATAGCATCTCTTTTTAAAATTGTAATAGTGCCCCCATGCAAGAATTTTCTTCTAATTACAAGGATCCTCTTAAAATAAATCCTTCTATTATACACCCCCAAAAGAATGTATCATATACAAATTATGACTTTGCGATATTAATATTATAACATGTTATAATCAAATTGTTTTGAACCATAACTAAAATGACCACCATAAATTATATAAACAACCACCACATCTTCGTTCATAATAAAATAAAAAAAAAATCCTTAATTTAAAATTCACATTTATCCAAATGAATCGTTAATATTTAAATTTAATAATGTCGCATTGTTATTCATTATGAGAAGAAAAAAAAATCAGTTTTGTCATTAATTTGTACCCTTTCTATGCTAAATTTCTAACTCCGTCATTGATAACAAGTATGATTTTGAAAATATACTATTGACTTTTTTTTCAAAATAAATGTTATGAAATTAAACGAGAATAATTATCTAATCAATCTAATTTGTTTTATAAATGATCTATAAATAGGATCTTAAAAAATAAATAAACTCAGTCATTAAAATAAGCTATAGAAAAGCGTCTCCAATACTTACTCTTTTCTTTTATCAAATTTAAATTTGATAAAAAAAGTCTAGTTTTGGTGCTCCAATCATAACATCAAACAATATCAAATTGAGAATGCTTGGAGCGTTTCATCGAATTTGTAGGTGACCGTTGGGCCAGACATCCTCTCGGACATCCTTCCAAACAACCTCTACTTTGCAAAATTGTCCCGTAGGTTGTGATTAATTTACACCAAACCGGTCGACTGGCCAGACATCTACCCTGTCATCCTCTCGGTCGACCAGTATTTTGATAAAAATTTAAAATTTTCCGTTAGAATGCGCAATATTAAATGAAATTTTTACTTAAATTTGATTTTTTTTTTTAAAAGGTAAACATTGGAGATGCTCTAATGGGTTCACAAGAACCTAGCAGTACAATATAGACTTCTCTTCTAAGACCATCTCCAACCCACACTCAAATCTTTTATCAAATTTATATTTGATGAAAAATTGGTGAAAACAGTGTTCCAGCCATTTCACCAAATTGGTATAAAATGAAGGGAGCCTTTTTTTTTTTTATCAAATCAAGGGAGCTTTTAACCTTTCATCAAATCTTGCAAGTGACCGTTGGTGAACGACCAGATGAATGACTGGCCAGTCAACTAAGTGGATGACTGGATTGAAAAAAATTTGAAGGGAATTTACACTAGGCCTGTTGATTGCTCGAACATCTTCCTAACCATCCTCTCGGTCGATCGATTGCTTGATAAAAATTGAAAATTTAATATTGAAATTCTTGGTATCAAATGAAATTTTTAATTCAAATTTTTACTCAAATTTAATAAAAAAATAAATAAACGTTAAAAATGCTCTAATTAAAAAGAAGTAGGACCTTGTTAAAAAAGTAATTCCATAATATATATATATAGTCATTTTGTTCATTCGTTCAAAACTATCTTAGGACTACCCTTAAGATATGTAATGTAATGGAAAATTTTAATCCAATAAGGCACAATATTTTCACTTTATTTAAGACACACTTACACAATTATCAAGACTACCTACCTCCCTCTTTAATTGGTTCTTCAAATAGGCACAATGGACTGTAATGAAAAACTCAATAAGGATTCATGCAAGCATCGTCAAATTACAAATACACTTAAAGGTTTGGTTAAAATATAAATAGTTTTTTATAGTTTTATAAATTATATTTTATTTTTGAGATTTTTAATTTTATGATAAATTGTTTATTTTATTAATAAATTATTAAATTAATTGACAGTTTTTAATGATATTAAAAATATGTTTCAATTAATAATTTAAATAATTTTATTATTGTATAAGAAAATAATTATGAATTTCATTTTTTAATTAATTCTATTAAATAAATTTTTTTAACAAAGGGTATTTATAATTTTTTAAATTATAAAAGGTAATCTATATTTTAAACAAAGCTCATGAGATATATTTGTAATTTATCTAAAACTAAAATGATTTGCAAAAATACAATCAGAAAACTCTGCAAACTTTATTTTTAATTTTAAATCAACCAGAAAACTTTTTAATAATTAAAAAATATATATTTATATAATGTTGAGAGTGGGATTTGAACCCACGCCCTTTCGGACCAGAACCTTAATCTGGCGCCTTAGACCAACTCGGCCATCTCAACATGTCAGTTGTTCTTACCTAATGTATTTTATATTTCATGGACGACACAACAGGCCATGTATGAAACATAATTAACGTTTGTATTTATAATTTTTTTTTATATTTATAAAATTTTAAAAATTATAAACAAAAACTTGTATTTATTTTGAAACCATAAAAAGGCTGATGCCTCTTGTTTTAAAAAAAAAACCATTTTCTTATTTTTTTCCATTTCATCCGATTGGCCACTTCCACGTTCAAGCCACCGTTAGAGGTAACCTTCTCTGACTAATTCCTCTTATTGAAAAGCATCTTCAGGCACCACTTTAGATGATCGATCATCATTTTCGACTGTAAACAATCATATTTGGCCTTCACTAGTGGGGTCGGCAACCATCTCCAACTATCACCATCCACCTCCCGCAACTAGCAGCATCCTCTTATCACCATCTCCACCTGGGCCAAGTTTGGCATCCATCCAAAAATCTAAAAAGTCAAAAAGTCACTATCCTATTTAAGTCACATCATCTTATTTAAGTCACATCACCTCTCTAACATATCACTTCAAACCCAACTCAAATCCAACCTGTCACGACCCAAACCCGGCCCTATGGGTTTAGCACCGTAACTGGCCAGTAATCCGAGATTACCGAAGGCCTGCAGAACAGTAATACAGTAAAACAGAGTACAGGGCCTGGCGGAAGCCAATACAGTAAATAACTAGTGTCCATTGAGCTGTGAAAATCTGTATGCCCAAAAACATTTTTCATGCATTCAGTCAGTTCAAACAGTACAGTCTATATACAATCATATACATCATTCAGTACGCGAATCAAGTCCCTCGATAACAGTACAGTAACCAGTAAACAGTTTATACAATTATACAAAACAGTCAAGAGACAGGTGGGGGACACAAAAACACCCCAAGCCATAGCATGGCGTCTCGGAACCTCGCAGTGAGGCACATAGGCTGGCTTGACAAAACTGGGGGACTAACCCACGCTCCTAGCTCCGGTCTGGCTGCTGAGAACCTACATATATATATAAACAGTGAGCTAAAGCCCAGTGAATAACAATAGGTGTAAAGAGGTTATGAATGAATGTCCTTACAGTAATGAAATCGATTCATTATACAGTATTTCAATCTTTCAGTATTTCAGTCAATCAGTATTTCAATCAACCAATCATATGTGGTACATCCATTAGCCTATAAACAGTAGGTCCAAAGGACCGGGCCTTAACAGACCCAACAATAATGATGGCCATCAATCGATAAACGATATGGTTCCACAAGGAAACCGACAGAGCTCTGTAACAGTCAATAACAGTAGGTGCTAAGGATGCCACAGTACAGTTCAGAAATAGAGGACATACATTCATTCAATAAACAATATCAGTTCATTAAACAGTTCAGTTCAGTATTCAAAAGATAACCATTTTGAACATATCTTTACACAATCTGTTACTCACAGAGATTGGGCTAATAGCAGCTAGAGCGCGTCCCCGAAAGCCAACCCTAAACAGTCAATAAATAGAACACACACTAAGTTTCACAGTCGGGAAGGATGATAATTAAATCCCTAAATTTCCTCGGTGTGGTTCTATGTCCAAATCCTCATTAAGATGCCTTAAACTAGGCCTAAGAATGCCTAGGATGAGATGAGGATGCAAAAATACACTTGGAAGGCATTTTTCAAAAGTTGCTAAAAATAGGATCCTCGCTCGAGCGAGCCTTCCTTCGCTCGAGCGAGCTTCCAAAATCAAAGGCTTCGCTCGAGCGAGATATCCTTCGCTCGAGCGACCTGCATGAACAGTAAAAGTACTGGTTGCTGGATTTTTACGCGCGATACCACGCTCGATGCTCGCTCGAGCGGATCCCTGAATAAAGGTGCTCGCTCGAGCGAGGAAGCAAAATCTGGAATTTCCAGATTTGTCTTCCAAGTTCGAACCAAGCATCCTACCATCCAAAACTCAACCTCTTGGCCCCAAATTCTGGAAAAACATTTCAAACTCATAGTACAACAAGTTTTAAAGCTCAATTTATGAATTCAAGCCCCAAAGGTTGGTCAATTAAATCCAACATTCAAACCCATTTCATGAACAATTTCAAACATGCAATGCATGAACTTCAAACCAATTTTCAGCTTTAAATTTTGCTCTAATGAGCTCAAAAGTTGGAAAACAAGATGAAAACATGGACCATGCATGAATATAAGCTTGCATGTAAGATTTTCATGAAATTAAACCTCCAAACTTGACTACATGAGCATGCATGCAACAATGGAGCTCTAATTCAACAATTATGAACAAATTCATGGCTTAGCTCTCTAATTAAGCATGGAGCATGCAAGAATAACCTTAAGGACACAATCAAAGAGATGGATTCCTACCTTAAGTCTCAATTCAAGGTAAGGAAGCTAGATTATGCCAAGTTATACACCAATTCCAAGCAATTTCTACAAGATGAGCTTAATACCTCTCTTAACTCTCACTCTCCCTTGTTTCTCTTGTTTGGTCGGTTGAGAGGCAAGAAAATGGCTGAGGGAAAGCTTTGATCAAGTGTATAGGTTCAAGTAATATTAAACAATGGGTCCACTAAGGTGGCAATGTGGTAAATAAGCCAAACTTGACAATTAACTTATTTTAATCTAATTTAATCATTCCTAATAAATTTTCAGATAAATATACCATTAAATCACAAATATTCTCCTGATTACAAAACACTAAACGATTCCTAAATCGGCCGCCGATAAGGCCTTCAATTAGCAGTTTAAACATATAAATTCTAACAGATAAGCAATCAATCAACAGATGCAACATGCAATGCAACATATAAACTCATTCAAATTCAGTTTCGATTTCAATCAGTCTATTCAGTACCTCAGTTAATTCAATTATCAGTCATTATCAATTCAGTTTAGCGGTAATCAGTAGATAATTCAGTGGTTTAACGGTAATTAAACGAGGGTTGTTACAGTCTCCCCTCCTTATAAGGAGTTTAGTCCTCTAAACTCGAGTTACCTTCAGTTTGGAAGAAAACAGGGTTCAGTGGAAACAGTTCTGGGTATCTTTTAGCCATGTCATCTTCCCTTTCCCAAGTGGCATACACACCACCATGGTTCTGCCAATCAACTTTCACTAGCGGGATCTCTTTGTTTCTCAGTTTCTTGATCCGTCGGTTTACAATCTGTATAGGCCTCTCCTCGTAAGTGTAGTCATCACTCAACACTATCCGAGTAAGCTCAATCACATGGAATGGATCCCGAAGATAATCTCTCAACATCGAAATGTGGAAGACGTTATGCATATGCTCCATTTCAGGAGGAAGTGCAACTTGATACGCCACCGGATTGATTTTCTTAACAATCTCATAAGGTCCAACGTATCTCGGCGCTAACTTGCCTTTGACTCCAAAACGAGTCTGGCCTTTCATTGGTGTCATTTTCACAAAAACGTGATCACCCACTTCATACTCTCGGTCTCGTCTTCTAACATCTGCATAACTCTTCTGTCTACTCTGTGCAGTTTTCAATCTTTGCTGTATCAGTTTTACCTTTTCAGTCGTTTCATAAACAATTTCGGGCCCAAGTAATGGCCCATCTCCAACTTCTGCCCAGCAAATCGGAGATCTACACTTTCTGCCATACAATGCCTCGAAAGGCGCCATACCAATGCTCGAATGGTAGCTGTTGTTGTAGGCGAATTCAGCCAATGGCAAATGACTTTCCCAGTTTCCCTGAAAATCAAGGACACACATTCTCAATAGATCCTCCAGAGTCTGGATGGTCCTTTCTGACTGTCCGTCTGTCTGAGGATGATAGGCACTACTCAGCCTCAATTCAGTACCCAAGGCAGTCTGTAGGCTTTGCCAGAACCTCGATGTAAACTTCGAATCCCTGTCAGAAACAATAGACACAGGCACTCCGTGCAGTCTCACAATTTCATCAATATAGATAACAGCCAATTTGTCCGCATTATAAATTGTCTTGACAGGTAAGAAGTGAGCAGATTTAGTCAATCTATTAACAATAACCCAAATAGAGTCCATACCTTTTCTGGAGCGGGGTAATCCAACGATAAAATCCATCGTGATGTGCTCCCATTTCCATTCTGGTATGGGTAAGGGCTGCAATAATCCAGCAGGTCGTTGATGTTCAGCTTTGACTTGTTGGCAATGAAGACATTTGGACACAAAGTCGGCAATTTCTTTCTTCATTCCCGGCCACCAGAAATTCAACTTCAAATCTTGATACATTTTCGTATTCCCTGGGTGGATAGAAAATTTTGAATTGTGGCCCTCTTGCAGAATTCTTCTTTTCAGTTCAGTGTCATTCGGTACACACAGTCTTTCTTGAAATTTCAGTACATTGTTCTCAAATTTGTATCCCGGTCTCGGTTTTGAATCTCTTTCTTCAATAATCTTCTTTAAGAAATCATCCAGTTGCTGTTTCTCTTTAATCTCTTCAATCAAGGCTGGTTGAGCAGAAATAGCAGCTAAGGTTCCACCTTGTTCCTTCAAAACAATTTCAATTTCAGACTTTTCAAGATCACAAAGCAACTCTTTTTGTCCAGTCAGCAAACAGGCTAAGTTCCCAATCGATTTTCGGCTCAAAGCATCGGCAACGGTGTTGGCTTTTCCCGGATGGTACAAAATCTGTAGGTCATAATCTTTTATCAGTTCAAGCCATCTCCACTGTCTCATATTCAGTTCTTTCTGAGTGAAAAAGTACTTCAGGCTCTTGTGGTCAGTATATACTTCACATGTCGCCCCATAAAGATAGTGACGCCAGATTTTCAATGCAAATACCACTGCAGCAAGTTCTAAGTCATGGGTCGGGTAGTTCTTTTCATGTGGTCTCAACTGTCGGGAAGCATAAGCAATAACTCTCCCATTCTGCATTAAAACACACCCCAAACCCTTATGAGAAGCATCACTAAATACAGTATAACCATCCGTACCTGAAGGTAGAGTCAGAAT
Organism: Camellia granthamiana; assembly: GCA_036172215.1. NCBI lineage: Eukaryota > Viridiplantae > Streptophyta > Magnoliopsida > Ericales > Theaceae > Camellia > Camellia granthamiana. Next base: position 158,885 of record JAXFYN010000176.1, read on the forward strand.
TGGTGCAGTCACAAGTCTAGTTTTCAATTCCTGAAATGCTGATTCCCGTTGGTCTGTCCAGTCAAATGATATCCCTTTCTGTGTCAACTGAGTCAGAGGTAAGGCAATTTTGGAGAAGTCTTTGACAAATCTTCTGTAATATCCAGCCAATCCCAAAAAGCTTCGGACTTCAGTCACGTTGGTTGGTCTAGGCCAGTTCACTACAGCTTCAATTTTCTGCGGATCAACAGAAATTCCATCTTTGCTAACAACATGCCCCAAAAACATAACATGATCAAGCCAAAATTCACATTTAGACAGTTTACCATACAGTTTACCATACAGTTTCTGTTCTCTTAAGGTTTGCAGGGCAAGTCTTAGATGGTGTTCATGTTCTTCTACAGTCTTAGAATAGATCAATATGTCATCAATGAATACCACAATAAAATCATCAAGGTATGGTTTAAAAATTCTGTTCATGAGGTCCATAAATGCAGCTGGGGCATTCGTGACTCCGAACGGCATAACTAAAAATTCATAATGACCATACCTCGTTCTAAAAGCAGTTTTGTCAATGTCTTCCGGTTTAACTTTCAGTTGATGGTACCCCGATCTAAGGTCAATCTTGGAAAACACTTGTGCACCCTGTAGCTGATCAAATAAATCATCAATACGCGGTAAGGGATATTTGTTCTTTACAGTTACCTTGTTCAATTCGCGGTAATCAATGCACAGTCTCAGTGAGCCATCTTTCTTCTTTACAAACAGGACAGGTGCACCCCACGGTGAAGTACTGGGTCTGATAAACTTCTTGTCTAACAGTTCCTGCAATTGTACCTTCAATTCTTTCAGTTCAGTTGGAGCCATTCTGTAGGGAGCTTTAGACATTGGCTGTGTACCCGGAATCACATCAACAGTAAATTCAACTTCCCTATCAATCAAATCCCCTGGCAGATCATCTGGAAACACATCTGGGAATTCTCTGACTATAGGAATGCAATTCACATCAGTTTTAACATTATCATTAGCAGATACAGTCAGTACAGAACACAGATATCCTTTACATCCCTTTCTAATCAATTTGACAGCTTTTACAGAAGAAATCAGATATGGAGGAGGTACTACTCCAACTCCACTAAATACGAATTCAGGTAAACCCGGTGGACGGAAAACTACTTGTTTTGTTACACAATCTATAGTGGCATGATATTTTTGTAGCCAATCCATCCCCAATATCACATCAAAATGATCTATGTTCAACGGTAGTAAGTCAATAAACAAATGCATATCCCCAACAATAATTTCACAAGCAGGATACATATATGCACATGTCATGGATCCTCCGACAGGTGATGATACAGCTAACAAGTAATTCATAGGTTCTAAGGGTCTATTCAATTTCCGTGAAAAAGCATGCGACACATAAGAATGTGTAGACCCCGAATCAATCAATACATATGCATTTTGAGCGCAAATAGAGAGGATACCTGACACAACGCTCTCAGTATTCTGAACATCTCCCGGTACTAGGGCAAATACTCAGCCCTGCCTCATAGGCTCTTTCCCGGTAACTTTGGGGTTAGGCTTTGGTGCTACATTTGATGCTGCTGCGCTTGGTGCAGCTTTACCACTAGCTGGTGGAGCAGAAGGGCAGTCTTTAATTCTGTGGCCCACCTTGCCACATCTAAAACAAGCTCCTGAAATCTGGTAGCAAACCCCTTTGTGCTTATTGCCACATACGGAGCAGGGTGGAATAAATCCACTCCCTTGGCTGGGGCTAGTTGTTGACCCCGTATTCTGTTTCTTGTTCAACTGATTGTGCTTGCCTTTCTTAAATTTGAAACCCTGTCGTTTACCATGCCATTCAGTTGTTGGTGTTTCAGATTGTTTCACTGCTGTAATATTTGACTCGGCCATCAATGCACGGTCGAGCACACCCACATAAGTTGGCATTTTCAAAACATTTATTCGGTCCAGTATAGCAGCACTAAGGCCTCCTTCAAACCTTCTGGCCTTCTTATATTCGGTGTCCACCATCTGTGGTGCATATCTAGCAAGTTCAGTGAATTTCTTCTCATACTCGGCAACAGACATTGTGCCCTGTTTCAGTTGTTCAAACTCCGTTACTTTTCTGTCCCTGATGCACTGAGGGAAATACTTTTCAAAGAAGGACTCCTTGAACTGAGCCCAAGTTATAATAGCATTTGTGTCGCGGGTTAACATCCACCACCTTCTTGCTTCTTCCTGAAGAGTGAAGGTTGCTAACAGTACTTTATTGGCTTCAGAGCACGGAAACATTTCAAACAACTTTTCTGTTTCAAGCACCCAAGCTTCAGCCTTTAGCGGTTCCAAGCCTCCCTGAAAGGACGGCGGTTTCAGTTTGCTGAACTTATGAGTCAGTGCAATAATGTCCACCTCATTAGCATTCACATTCTGTACATTTTGTTCCGGTTGCACCGGAGGAGGAGGAGGTGGGGGCTGTTGGTTCTGTTGTTGATCTAGTCTTTCAAGTACCAATCCCATCATTTGTTCTAGTCTGGCCATTCTGGCCTCAGAGGATGATGATTCAGGTTCATTTGCATTATCCATTTCACTATAAGCAGTTATAACAGTTATCATTATAAGCAGTTGTATCGTTAAACAGTTTAACATTTAGCATATAATCAGTCAATCATAAGCACACACTTTTCAAGTTCATGAGATGCCCTAATCACTTTTCTAGGACACCCTATAGCTCATTTGGACACGTGTGTGCGGTATAACTCGTGGTTAAGTATCGCTCTGATACCACTCTGTCACGACCCAAACCCGGTCCTATGGGTTTAGCACCGTAACTGGCCAGTAATCCGAGATTACCGAAGGCCTGCAGAACAGTAATACAGTAAAACAGAGTACAGGGCCTGGCGGAAGCCAATACAGTAAATAACTAGTGTCCATTGAGCTGTGAAAATCTGTATGCCCAAAAACATTTTTCATGCATTCAGTCAGTTCAAACAGTACAGTCTATATACAATCATATACATCATTCAGTACGCGAATCAAGTCCCTCGATAACAGTACAGTAACCAGTAAACAGTTTATACAATTATACAAAACAGTCAAGAGACAGGTGGGGGACACAAAAACACCCCAAGCCATAGCATGGCGTCTCGGAACCTCGCAGTGAGGCACATAGGCTGGCTTGACAAAACTGGGGGACTAACCCACGCTCCTAGCTCCGGTCTGGCTGCTGAGAACCTACATATATATATAAACAGTGAGCTAAAGCCCAGTGAATAACAATAGGTGTAAAGAGGTTATGAATGAATGTCCTTACAGTAATGAAATCGATTCATTATACAGTATTTCAATCTTTCAGTATTTCAGTCAATCAGTATTTCAATCAACCAATCATATGTGGTACATCCATTAGCCTATAAACAGTAGGTCCAAAGGACCGGGCCTTAACAGACCCAACAATAATGATGGCCATCAATCGATAAACGATATGGTTCCACAAGGAAACCGACAGAGCTCTGTAACAGTCAATAACAGTAGGTGCTAAGGATGCCACAGTACAGTTCAGAAATAGAGGACATACATTCATTCAATAAACAATATCAGTTCATTAAACAGTTCAGTTCAGTATTCAAAAGATAACCATTTTGAACATATCTTTACACAATCTGTTACTCACAGAGATTGGGCTAATAGCAGCTAGAGCGCGTCCCCGAAAGCCAACCCTAAACAGTCAATAAATAGAACACACACTAAGTTTCACAGTCGGGAAGGATGATAATTAAATCCCTAAATTTCCTCGGTGTGGTTCTATGTCCAAATCCTCATTAAGATGCCTTAAACTAGGCCTAAGAATGCCTAGGATGAGATGAGGATGCAAAAATACACTTGGAAGGCATTTTTCAAAAGTTGCTGAAAATAGGATCCTCGCTCGAGCGAGCCTTCCTTCGCTCGAGCGAGCTTCCAAAATCAAAGGCTTCGCTCGAGCGAGATATCCTTCGCTCGAGCGACCTGCATGAACAGTAAAAGTACTGGTTGCTGGATTTTTACGCGCGATACCACGCTCGATGCTCGCTCGAGCGGATCCCTGAATAAAGGTGCTCGCTCGAGCGAGGAATCCTTCGCTCGAGCGAGGAAGCAAAATCTGGAATTTCCAGATTTGTCTTCCAAGTTCGAACCAAGCATCCTACCATCCAAAACTCAACCTCTTGGCCCCAAATTCTGGAAAAACATTTCAAACTCATAGTACAACAAGTTTTAAAGCTCAATTTATGAATTCAAGCCCCAAAGGTTGGTCAATTAAATCCAACATTCAAACCCATTTCATGAACAATTTCAAACATGCAATGCATGAACTTCAAACCAATTTTCAGCTTTAAATTTTGCTCTAATGAGCTCAAAAGTTGGAAAACAAGATGAAAACATGGACCATGCATGAATATAAGCTTGCATGTAAGATTTTCATGAAATTAAACCTCCAAACTTGACTACATGAGCATGCATGCAACAATGGAGCTCTAATTCAACAATTATGAACAAATTCATGGCTTAGCTCTCTAATTAAGCATGGAGCATGCAAGAATAACCTTAAGGACACAATCAAAGAGATGGATTCCTACCTTAAGTCTCAATTCAAGGTAAGGAAGCTAGATTATGCCAAGTTATACACCAATTCCAAGCAATTTCTACAAGATGAGCTTAATACCTCTCTTAACTCTCACTCTCCCTTGTTTCTCTTGTTTGGTCGGTTGAGAGGCAAGAAAATGGCTGAGGGAAAGCTTTGATCAAGTGTATAGGTTCAAGTAATATTAAACAATGGGTCCACTAAGGTGGCAATGTGGTAAATAAGCCAAACTTGACAATTAACTTATTTTAATCTAATTTAATCATTCCTAATAAATTTTCAGATAAATATACCATTAAATCACAAATATTCTCCTGATTACAAAACACTAAACGATTCCTAAATCGGCCGCCGATAAGGCCTTCAATTAGCAGTTTAAACATATAAATTCTAACAGATAAGCAATCAATCAACAGATGCAACATGCAATGCAACATATAAACTCATTCAAATTCAGTTTCGATTTCAATCAGTCTATTCAGTACCTCAGTTAATTCAATTATCAGTCATTATCAATTCAGTTTAGCGGTAATCAGTAGATAATTCAGTGGTTTAACGGTAATTAAACGAGGGTTGTTACACAACCCATATTTCATAAAAAGTCAAAAAGTGCACTTATTTAGTCTTCCCAAACTTGGCAGTATTAGAGAGGTGATGTGACTTAAATAAGATGATGTGACTTCAAACCCAACTCAAATCCAACCCATATTTCATAAAAAGTCAAAAAGCGCACTTATTTAGTCTTCCACGTTCAAGCCACCGTTAGAGGTAACCTTCTCTGACTAATTCCTCTTATTGAAAAGCATCTTCAGGCACCATTTCAGATGATCGATCATCATTTTCGACTGTAAACAATCATATTTGGCCTTCACTAGTGGGGTCGGCAACCATCTCCAACTATCACCATCCACCTCCTGCAACTAGCAGCATCCTCTTATCAAGTTTGGCATCCATCCAAAAATCTAAAAAATCAAAAAGTCACTATCTTATTTAAGTCACATCATCTTATTTAAGTCACATCACCTCTCTAACACATCACTTCAAACCCAACTCAAATCCAACCCATATTCATAAAAAGTCAAAAAGTGCACTTATTTAGTCTTCCCAAACTTGACAGTATCATTTGCAATCGTTAACAACCAACTCTTGCTGACTATTCCTTCTACTTTTTTTAAATACATATATAAATAGTTTTGCCAAATATATATTTTTTATTTTTACTAACATTATACTGTAAATATTACTAAATGATACTTAAAGTTCACTATTTTAAATTTATATAAAAAATTATTTTTATATAAAAGCAAGCAATTCATTTAGTGAAGTTTTGTCACACAATTTTCATTAAAAAAAAAAAATCACAATAACAACTTGATTTTTTCAAATAGCAATTATTGTAAGCATCAAAACATAAAATTAAGGATAAATTACACTTAACTTTCTTAAGATTTAAAAAAAATATAGTTAGTCTCATACTTTTGACATAATTGTATTGGTCTCTTTTAAAATTTTAATTCACATAACAGTTTGGCCTCATTTAAATAGAATACGTTAGTCGTATAAATAAAAAAATGATATTGTTATATCTTTCTACTAAAATGTATATTTATATTTTTTTATTTCAATATCTATCCACCATCTACAATAATTTTGATCATTTTGACCTTATTAAAAAAATATGAATGTAAGAAAAATGTTTAGGACCTACAAAAAAACTCCCACTATAGTACCCACAATGATATAGTATAATATGCGTCAATTTTTAATTTGTTACACACTGAGTGATGTACGACCCAACTCCATTATCACATCATTGTGGATGGATTTATAAGTCTAAAAATGTGAGTCTTTGGCATTGTTCTTAATGTAATTATATAAAAAATGCAAATCTAGAATTGATGGTACTATTTCTGGACCATGAAAAACATGAGTGCAGCATACCCTAAAATTAATAAACCATAACTATTTCAATTGCACATTACATGTGCATACTCTTCTAGTATAATACTACCATAGATTTTGTCAAACATGTTAAAATGGTTAAAAAGACCAAAAAAAAAAAAAAAAATCCTAAAAATGTCAACTTTTTTCTCTGCTTTTCTATACGTTTTTTTCATAAAAAATGAAAAACCCAATAAAAATATCTGCCCCAAAATATTTGTCCACTTTTTATTTTGGAATACTTAATTTTCTTGCATTTTCAAAACTACCCATTATAAATCATTATAAACCTATTTTAAAATCAGCAATGATTGAGGGCCACAATTTTTGTGGTTCAAATGGCTTGAAATTACCAAAACGACGTCGTTTTAACAATTTTGAGCTCTCAAACATTTTCCTTTTAAAATTCAAATAAAAAGGTGAAAGGTAAAAATAGTAAAAAACACTTCAAAATTTTAATTGAAAGTGTAATGATTGTATTGCGGATAAATTACAATTTGCATTCTTACATTTTACATCAAATCTTACTTTGGTTCTTCTATATGAAATTATGACAGTTAATCCTCTACATTTTTAGTCAAATTTCACTTTGATCCCTACATATGAAATTGTGACAATCAACTCCCTACACTTTTACTCATATCCTACTTTGGTCCCTACGCAAGTATCAATATCCCTCTTTTGTTACTTCATTTTTAAATCTTTAGCAAAATTCAATCATGTGACAAAAATGTAGCTATGAAATGAGTGTAAAAGAGAAAAATTATCCATATTTCCCATCAATACACTTTGTCCTACGTGATAAGCACATAAAAGTTATATAATATATATATATATATGCGCGCGCGCGCGTGTGTGTCTGTTCATATGGTAAAATTTGAGATAAAAAAATAAGAAAGTAGAGTTTTTGAAATAAAAAAATGCGACAAAGAAATCAAAGAGAAAGAAAGATGAATAGATAGAAGCTTGTGTTACTGTGAAAAACAAAGTTTTGTGATTTCAATATATGTAGAACCCTAGTTCTTATTCTTATTATTCATAATTTACGTTTTGTTTTAGCCTAATATAATCATATGTTGATGTAAATTTTGAGATAAAGTGTATATTGGTGAAAAATGTATATAATTTTTCTTTCTTTCTTACTTTTATGTCGTAATCACATGATTAGATTTTGTTAAAAATTTAAACAATTGAGTAACAGAAAGGAGACATCAACAGTTGTATAGGGACTAAAGTGAGATTTGACAAAAAGTATAGGGGGTTGACTGTCATAATTTCACATATAGAGACCAAAGTGAGATTTAATCAGAAGTATAGGGAGTTGAATGTCATGATTTTATATTAGGAAGCAAAGTGAGATTTACAAAATACATGAGTGTTAAGTATAATTTATCCTTGTATTTCTCTTTAATAAGTTGAATTGTTTAAAATGAACAAATAAATTATAAATTGAGATGGAAGGAGTCATATTTTGGGGCCATTGGAAAACATACAAAAAAAAAAAAAAAAAAAAAGAAGGTCAAAAAGTAACTTTGAACCTATTTTGAATTATATCATTTCTCACATAAAAATATTTGAAAAGTTAAAAAAAAATCAAAAAATTAATTTTTAACGATCTTCTCAAAACACCTCAAATGTTACTCATATTCCAGTAATGGTACAGAGCTCGAATATAGGGGCTCGAATTTGGCTCGAAATTAAGGGAAAGAAGAAGAAGGAAGAGGAGGAGGAAAACTGGACTGGAGGAGCCAACAAAATCAGGCGGAGGTGGAGGTGGAGGTGGAGGCGGAGGCCGCGGCGGGCGGAGGCAGAGGTGGAGGCGGAGCTGCGATGTCGACGAATGACGAGCGACGAGCTGCGAGATCAGCCGACGAGCTGGGACGCCGACGAGCTGGGACGACGTCTCTCTCGCCTCTGTGTTCTCTCTCTCACCTCTGTTCAACTCAACGAAGAAGAAGAAAGAAAAAGAAGAAAAGAAAAGGAAGGAAAAAAAAAAAAATCAAAACATTAAATGACGTCATTTTGAGTTTTGAACCAATTCAAACTCCTAATTTCGGCCCTCAAACATTATTGATTTTAAAATGAGAAATTCATATTGACTTTTGCCTCGTTGTCGGCATTATAGCCTTATAGCACGCCAAAAAAAAACAAAACAAAATGAAAAAAAAAAAAAAAAAAAAGGTCGCATCTTGTTCTATTTTCTCGATGGTAAAAAGTCATAAAATAAAAATAAAAAAATCATAAATGCACAATTAAGAATGAATCACTCTTTATCTGTGACGTATGATTGTGTTTTGATCATAGTTGGATACTGAGTCCTTTTATTGTGTTTTGATCATAGTTGGATACTGAGTCCTTTCCTATAAGTTAGGTTAGATGAAACTGACAACTAATTATCCCAAAATTTAAGTCCACAGATATAATAATGATATCTCAAAATATTTTTTTTATACGTTCAGAAAAGAAAAAAAAAAAAAAAATGCTTGGGATCTCTAATTAGAGGTACCACTAGTGATGTGGCAGTGGGTCCCAACCACTGCCACATCAGTGTTGTGTCTGGTTTTTTTTTTTTTTTTTTTTTTTTTTTTTGCCTTTTTCACCTCATTAGAGGTGTGTTTAGAGCCTCTAAATTAGAGGTCTCTAGCATTGTTGAAAAAAAAAAGAGTAATGCTACATACCACTAATTTAGCATCACTAACTCTACCACTAGTGAGGTGGCACTTGAAAAAAAACAAAAAAACACAAAAACCAAGGCACAAAACACATGTGGCAGTGGGTGGGACCCACTGCCACATAATTAGAGCTACCACTAATTAGTGGTCTAAAGCATTTTTGAAAAAAAAATATCACTTTGATGTATCCTATCTTGCCACATATACTTATAAAAAAATATATTATTATTATTAAATAGTGATAATATATCATTAATGTCACCATTGTTTTTTTTTTTTTTTAGACTAGTGTCACTGTTATATTATAAGTTTGACAAGTTAAAAAAAAATCAAAAAGTTAAAAAATTACGGCTGCATAACCCTCAATCCTAATTTTTCCCTACACATTAATTTATATAATTTTTTAATACATATTTTTTTTATAAAAAGTCAAAAAATTAACCCAAATAATCATATTTTTTTCCTCAACTTTTTAATCTAAAAATTCAAAAAATACACTTATTTAAGACATTTCAAAATTTTTTTCTCCCAGCATTATGACTTGCATCACTTTTCTGGTAGCCAAGTCGTGGCTTTAGATAGTGATAGTTGGTGGTACAGTTATAATCAGAGTTATGTTTATTAAATTTTTTATCAAATTTTTCTTATACGGGCGGACTCAGATATGTGAGTTTGTATAAATCTTATATTCATACTGATGTAATAAATTTGATAAAAATTTAATAGCTTATTTAGGGTGCATAGTATTTTTCCTATAACTAATATAAGGAGTCGTTTGGAATAATGTAAATAAATTTATTTTTTGACTTTTTACGAAAAAAATATGAAATATGAATTGGGTTTGAAGTGATATGGTAGAGAGATGATGTGATTTAAATGAAATGGTGTGACTTAAATATGATAGTGATTTTTTAATTTTTTAAATTTTTTTATATTATACCAAACTAGGCCTAAATATTAAATTAGACAACTTTGTGTATTTGCCTCAAAATCACCACATAATTCCTCAACTTTGAATTGTTTACCTGATGTGATGTGATTGTGAATCTCTGATGTGATAGAAAACATTATTAAAATGCCTAGACATATAATCCTTGTTAGTTAAAATGTCTAGTGTGATTCACTTTTGTCAATTTCAATGTACTAGGCATATAATTAGGTATTTTGGTTTAACTCATATTCACTAGCTACATGTAGCTAGCCTTCAACGCTAGGCAAAATGTATTCAATCATTAGGATCATTTCCCTCCATCTTTGTTGTTGATGTGTCATTCTACAAAATTAATAGTATTTAGATAAATAACTAAAATAAAGAGCATGGTTAGAGTAAAAATATAAAACAATTTATAGACAAAATAAAATATATATTTTATAGTAATACTTAGATAAGTAAAATGCCTACTATCGTTAAAGATGCTCTTAGAATTCTAATGTCAATTTTAATAATGTGATAATATATATATATATATAAATATAATATTACAAGTCAAAATATCAAATTATAAGATTAGACTTACCTCTAGAATTCCTCGTTTAAAGATATCAAACATTTTTGCTTAAAAAACTTCACTTTCATTTGTCAATCGGGTGTTCATGATAAATTCAGAGTGAGTGGTTAATTTTTTTAAAAATAATTTAAAAAATATCCTGAAAAAATTGACATCAACGTTTTTGGAGTAAGTTCCTTATCATTCTTACATCTCCTCATATTCATTTATACTCTGTTTAAATTCAAACTTTGCGATCATCTGAACAATCTACTTTATTAGTTCCATAATAAAAATTATCTATGTAAAAATTAATTTTATCAGATATATAAATATAAGAATAAATCATATTTTATTTTACAAAATGAATAGCAAATAGAATTATAAATTTAAGCAATTTATTTTATAAAATAAAATATGATTTATTTATGTGTTTATAATTTTTTGATAAATACAATTTTTTTTGTATAAAATTTATAAAATAAATAATTTAAATCATTAAAATGAGTTTGAATTGGAACCAATAAAAAGGATATAGATAGACACGAAAAGATAAGGTATAGCATGGAGGGAGGCTATCCTAATGTTTTTTAGACTACGACTAATCAAAGGAGAAAATTGCACCCGAGCTTACCGACATCATCTCGACACCTTCATCAAAAAGATGATCGTTATGGAAGGATTCAAGTTTTGACCGGAGCATCTGTGATATTTTATCCAAACAGTACCGATTTAAAGCACTAAATTGAAAGTTTTAAAAATACCACTAATGCATTGGTAAGTATAAGAAAAAAAAAATAAAAACAAAAACAAAACTAAGCTATCACATCAATAATAGAGTCTACATGATGTCATATCATTAGTGGTACATTAGTAGTGCTGAATTAGTGATAAGAAACATTTTCTTTATCCAAAACAAAAAGTTATAAAAATTAAAATACAGAAAAGTAAATTACAAATACACGAGGTTTAATTAAATATAAATTATATTATCTGATTTGAAAGTTACAAAGAAAAGTTTTGTCATAATTTTTTATTTAATAAAATTAATTAAAAAATAATTTTTTTAACTATTCTCTTATACAATTATAAAATTATCTGAATTTTAAATTGTTAATTGACTTAGTGATTTATTAATAAAAATGGCAAATTACACTAACAATCCCTATAGTTTTGGAGTTTGTGTCACTTTAGTACATGACTTTTCAATTGTGACACATTTGATTCTGAATTTTGAATCTTATTCTAAATAAGGACAATTGAACATACTGTTACTTAATTTCAAGGGGCAAAATCGTCAATTTGATAAAATACAAACTAATTTGATAAAAATAAATGTCAAAAAAATATTTTAAATTTTTAAAAATTATTTTTACCCACCAAAAATAAAATTATGTAAAATTGATAAAAATTACATAATTAATTTTTAAAATTAATTTTACATTATCATCATCCAAATACATAATAAAAATTAATTTGGTAAAAAAAATGTCTAAAAGATTTATCAATTTTATATAATTTTATCTTTAGTAGGTAGAAATAATTTTTAAAATTCAAAAATAATTTTTTGACATTCATTTTTGTCAAATTAATTTATATTTTATCAAATTGATGATTTTGCCCTTGAAAAATCTAATCACCTTATTTTTCAGAAAATACTTTTTCAGAAAATTCTACTTTCTTATTTTCCGTGTTTTTTTGTTTTTTATTGAATTTTTTTAATATTTTAAGCAATTTTTTTACTTTTTAGACACACCTAACATAAATACACCTAAAAAGTAAAAAAAATGTAAAAAAAATCTTTTAAAAATTCACTAAATATCAAAAATACAAAAAAAAAAAGCAAGAATTTAGTACATTTTTTGTATTTCTATGTATTTATTAATTTTTAAAAATATTTTTTTACAAATTTTTTACTTTTTAAATACATCTAACTAAAGTGCATTTAAAAAAGTAAAAAAAAATGTTCAAAATTTAAAAAATATTCACTAAAAATAAAAGAATACGAAAATAAAAAAACTCAGTTTTCAAAAAATTTAATCCAAAAAACTCAAACCAAACACACTGAATAGTATTTTCAATTGTCCTTATTTAGAACAATATTCAAAATTCAGGATTAAATATGTCACAATTGAAAAGTCAGGGACCAAAATGATACAAGCCCCAAACTATAGGGACTGTTAGTATAATTCACCCTAATAAAAAAGATTATTTGTTATGAAATTAAAAATTTCAGAAGACGTGATGTAATTTCAGAACTATAGAAATAGTTCATATTTTAAATAAATTTTAAAAGATATATTTATAACTTACATAAAAAAAACAAAAAAACAAAAAACATTTATACCTAAATGCTTAGGCTTGGGGAAGAATTAAGGTAACAAGCGTAGGGTTGAGCAAAGGATTCAAAAAATAACAAATTGAACTTGTCCAGATCAATTTGGTAGATTTGGACTGGTTTTTTTAATTCTTAATTCGATCTTGGTTTGAAAAATTGGAGAATTGTTTTCGTTGATTGGTTTTAGATATAGGTCCATTATTCCGAATTTGAACTGAATCGAACTTTACATAGTTTGTTTGATATGCATGTTATTATTACTTTTAAAATGTATGATAAGTTGAATTTTTAAAAAAATATTATATGATTTTTCTTATAAACAGATTATGTGATTCGTGGTTTCAAAATCGAACATTGTTTAAATGGTTTAATTCAAATTAATTTTATAATTTTAATGATTTGATTTTATTTTAATTTTTATAAGATGGTAGATAATGAATTAATCTTAATTTTATTTCAAATCGGACTGTATTCACTCCTACATAAAGGGCATATGAACAATTGTGCGCTGATTTTGGAGGTGTTTGTTTCAGCCTTTCAAAGGCCATAACCCACTACGAACAATCCAAACCCATCACTTAGAGCCCAATACACAACCCAATTGATGAGGTCCAGAACAGCTGGAAGCCAACATGGCATGAAGAGCCAATGATATTCAGACATGCGGCAGGTAAAGGACAAGCCACATCAGCAGACAAAGATCTGCAAAGTTATTGTCACTGCACATCACCATTAATGCAGCCCCTCACAGCATTTATTACGACAACACCTCTCCGTCGAGACAGAACAGCTTCACCATGAATAAGGTAAGCTAGAACATATACCTTCGGCCAAGGTGACAGGTCGGAAGGGACAACGAAATGATTACTACAGGATATAAGCGGAAGTCGAAGACAAGAAGAAGGTTAAGGCTTTCTATCTCTAATTCCTATCTCTACATTTCACTTCTCTCTCTCTAACTTGCCCGTCGGAGGGTTCGCTGGGGGACACCCCGTTTCCCGTTGAACTCTTGTGCAGGCTCTCAGGTGGGCTTGACCACTCGGATATTGGCTCGAGAAGCGTGGATTAGTCTGACCCGTTCTGCCAGGAACCCGTTGTATCTTAACTGTATTATCAGTTGGTGCCGTCTGTGGGAATATGCTTTGCTCCGTGCGCCAGTTGTGCTCATTGTCGCCGGAGGCCCTGTCCCAATAACCTTTTCCTACCACCCATCAAAGTGTATGGTCACGACGAGATCCATGGCTTCCCACCATAACGCCACCGACCATCAAGCCGACCCCCCCAATCCAAACAACCCGTCACAGTACTTCATCGAGCTTACCAACAGTATTAACCGCATGGCTGAGCAAAATCAAGCCCTGATTAACGCTCTACTCCAAAGAAACCGTCCTATGCCCCCCCACCACCTCCAGATATTTCACCTAACCAAGAACGAGCCCCGAGCCATACTATCCAGCAGCCCTATCCACCAAACTTGGAAGGCGTGCAACCTCTTCCTCCAAATATAAATCCACCACATCCGCCCCCGCACCCATCGATCCTCGCACCAACCCCGGAAGGGGAGGCCAGTAGCGTCCAGCCCCCGCTGCCCTCCGGTGGTGATCACATTCCTCTCTGGGATACAGAGCTCCGAGCCATGAAGCTCAAACTCCAAGGAGTCATGCAGAACATTCAGCATAAACCCTCCACCACAGCAAACTCACCTTTTGTTGCCTCCATCCGGGACAAATCTCTACCCCCCAAGTTCAAGATGCCCACCATCGACTCTTTTGATGGTACGACGGACCCCAGTCGACCATCTGGAGACCTACAAAACTCTAATGATCCTCCATGCATTCCCTGACGAGATCATGTGTCGAGCTTTCCCCGTGACGCTGAAGGGGTCAGCTCGATTGTGGTTTAGCCAGTTACCAGCAGACTCCGTCTCCACTTTTCAGCACCTCAGTGACTCCTTCCTCAGCCATTTTATTGGAGCCCAGTGCCAGCGATGCCCGGCCATCCAACTCCTCAACATTCGGCAGACTGAGGGGGAGTCGCTACGCAGTTTCGTTACCCGCTTCAACACCGAAGCCCTGCAAGTAGCGGAAAATGATGACAAGGTCATCCTCACTGCTTTCATGGCCGGTCTGCGGTCGTTTGACTTCCTGTTCTCCCTCTCTAAAAACTCACAAACCTCCATGGCAGCCCTACTCTCCAAAACCCAAAAATACATGAATGCTGAGGATTCTCTAGCCGCCCGGCAAGATCCAATAACCAAAAACCCGACCCCCCAAGGAAAAGAGAAAAGACTCAGAACCCAGAAACACCTAGTATAATAGCCAAACACCACACTACACCGACCGACCCTCCCGAGCTGACCAGTCGACACCAGCCCGACCGCCCGGTCGGTTCGAGCGGTACACACCCCTTAATTCCCCCATGGAACAAGTCCTCAATCAGATTCAGCGGGACTACCCCCTCAAATGGCCCCAACCTTCACGAACCCCTTCCAATCGAAAAGACCAGTCCAAATATTGCCGTTTTCACCAGGACCATGGCCATAACACCGATGAGTGCGTTAACCTCAAAGATCAGGTCGAGACCCTAATACGTCAAGGATGTCTCAGCCGATTCACGGACACCCGCCCTCAGCAGAGACAAAGAACTGAGTCCCTCAGAAACAACCGCCGGCGCACCCCGCCGGCAGCCAGCCCAACCTAACCAAGGCCATGATCGGCCTCCATAGCAACCTCGGCCGCCAGGTAATCCCCCCCCACCAGTTGGAGAAATCAAAGTCATTTTAGGCGGCCTTGCTTGTGGGGGACCATCCCACTCGGCTCAGAGGGCAGAACTCAGAAAGATAAGGCAAGGCTCAGACAAAGCAGTTGCCACGGTCGACCGACCCTCCAAACAACCCAAGCAGTGGACCGAGCCTATCACCTTCACGGACGCCGACTGTACAGGCATCCGTTACCCTCATGATGTCCCTCTCGCCATTTCTGCCCTCCTCTCCAACTACAAAGTCAGACGAGTTCTCATCGACAACGGCAGTTATTCAGACATCATCTTTCTCAACTGCTTTCGCCAGTTCAAAATCGGGGAGGAAAGTCTGTCTCCTCTCCAAACCCCTTTGGTCGGTTTCACTGGCGACCGGGTGACCTCCATTGGTTCCATCAATCTTCCAATCAGAATCGGCGAATACCCACGGCAGACTACAAAGTTGCTCACTTTCCTTGTTGTCGATTGCCCATCCGCCTACAACATCATCCTTGGCCGCACCGCCCTAAATGCCTTTCAAGCTGTCACATCAACTTATCACCTTGCCATTAAATTTCCCACCGATCTGGGGGTCGGGACTGTAAGGGGAGAGCAGACCGTGGCCAGGGAATGCTATGTCGCCTCACTCAAAGAAGTCAAGCTGAAGGAGACCATGATCATTGAAGGGCTTGACGTCCGAGATGAGGACGAGCTCGTCAGAGGAGAACCTGTGGAGGAGCTCGTTGAGGTTCCCATCGACCCCACCAATCCGACGAAAATCGCCAAAATCGGCAGCCAACTGTCCCCTCGAGCAAAGGCCAACCTTACTGCTCTCCTGATCGAGCACAACGATGTGTTCGCCTGGACCCACTCAGACATGCCAGGTATTGACCCCTCATTCATAGCCCATCGCCTCAGCATTGAACCCCATTTCCACCTTACTGCCAGAAGCAGTGCATTTTCCATTCGGAGCGCAATACTCTCATTGCCGCAGAGGTCGACAAGCTCCTTGAGGCACAATTCATCAAGAACGTGGATTACCCTAGATGGTTGTCAAACGTGGTCCTGGTCCACAAGAACAATGGTAAATGGCGACTCTGTGTCGACTACTCAGACCTCAATCGAGCTTGCCCCAAAGACAGTTATCCTCTTCCCTGCATAGATCTGCTGGTCGACGCCACAGCCGGTCACCAAATGCTTAGCTTCATGGATGCCTTCTCTGGGTACAACCAAATTCTAATGCACCCATCTAATCGTGAACACACCTCTTTCATTACCGACCGAAGCACCTATCATTACCGTGTGATGCCATTTGGATTGAAAAATACAGGAGCCACCTACCAACGGTTGGTCAACGCCGTTTTCCATCATCAGATCGGTCGAAATATGGAAGTATATGTCGACGACATACTAGTCAAGAGCAAACTCTCCACTGACTATCTGACCGACCTGCGAGAGACCTTCGCCACCCTACGGAAGTACCAAATGAAGCTCAACCCGGAGAAGTGCGCCTTCGGCATAGGATCTAGGAAATTCTTGGGTTTCATGGTCAGTCAGCAGGGCAATGAAGCTAACCCTGAAAAGATCAAGGCCTTGATTGAAATGCAGTCACCCAGACCGGTTAAGGAAGTTCAGAGACTCACTGGCCGAGTTGCCGCCCTCAACCGCTTTATTTCCCGCGCAACGGATAGGTGCCTCCCATTCTTCAAAGTTCTTCGGCAAACTTTTGAATGGACGACTGAGTCCGAAGAGGCCTTTCAGCAGCTGAAGCAGTGCATGGCCAACCCCTCCTCCTTTCTCAGGCAATCACCGGCGAACCCTTCTTCCTCTACTTAGTCGTTTCAAACACCGCAGTCAGTGCAGCTCTTATCAGGGAAGACGACTCTGTTCAACGGCCGGTCTACTACATCAGTCGGGCCCTTAGGGGCGCCGAGCAGAATTACCCACTGTTAGAAAAATTATCCTTAGCCTTGGTTACTGCCTTCAGACGACTCCGTCCTTACTTCCAAGCCCATTCCATAGTGGTCCTCACCGACCAACCTTTGAAGAAGGTAATGCAGCAACCAGAGCTCTCTGGCAGACTCATGCAATGGTCAGTGGAACTCAGCCAGTTTGATATCTCCTACCGACCTCGGACAGCAATTAAGGGACAGGCTGTCGCCGATTTCATCCTGGAGTTCACTAATCCTACCCCAACTACGGCCCCTCCCCCACCAACCCCTACTGAGCCAGAAGACCCTCCTTCTTGGACTCTTAACGTCGACAGATCATCCCGCAAAGAAGGCAGCGGGGCTGGTTTCATCCTCACCGCCCTTGAGGGTGGTTATTTCAAATGTGCTCTCCGTTTCTTGTTCGATGCTAGTAACAATGAGGCCGAATATAAGGCATTGATAGCAAGTCTCTGCCTAGCCAGGGACATTGGTGTCAGCCACATCCGGGTGTTCAGCGACTCCCAGCTCATTGTCGGGCAAATTACGGGGGAATTCGATGCAAAGGAGGACACAATGCGGGCTTACAGGGATATTGCACTTCCTCTTGTTCGCCTCTTCAATACTTTTCACATCTAGCACATTCCTCGGGCAGAAAACTCTAAGGCAGACGAGATGGCTTAGTTGGCTTCCGCAGACCAGTCCGACCTCAGCCATGGTGTCCGTCTCGAGTACCTAGCCCACCCTGCCATTTCTCCCGACCAGCAAGAAGTACAGTTCCTCCAGAATAAGCCCATCCCTTGGACGTCGGACATCTTCCTATTTTTGACAACGGGGGAACTTCCTGATGACCAACAGCAAGCCTCCAAGGTTAGGGCCCGGTCGTCCAATTACATCCTCGTCAGTGGTGTCTTGTACAAACGTGGCTTTTCACGCTCATACCTGCGATGCCTCAATCCGACCCAAGCAACCTATGTGATGCGAGAAATCCATGAGAGTATCTGAGGTAATCATTTAGGCGGCAGGTTCCTAGCCCACAAAATACTTCGCACTAGTTATTTTTGGCTTACTCTCAACCAGGATGCGATTGACTTCGTACTCAAATGTGATAAGTGCTAACGTTTTGCCAACATCCTCCATGCTCCTCCTACAAAGCTGATCACACTTTGCAGTCCTTATTCGTTCGCCAAATGGGGGATCAACTTAGTTGGTCCACTTCCCACCGGCCGGGGCCAGACTAAGTTCGCGATTGTCGCCATTGATTATTTCACCAAGTGGGTAGAGGCAGAACCCCTTCCTACCATTACCGAGCAGAACACAACCAAATTCATCTGGCAGTCGATCGTATGCAGGTTTGGCATCACTCAAGCCATCGTCTCTGACAACGGCAAATAATTCGACAACGCCAAGTACAGGAAGTTCTGTGCAGACCTCCAGATCCAACCTTGTTTCTCTTCTCCAGGCCATCCCCAAGCCAATGGCCAAGTCGAGGTTACCAACCGCTCTCTTCTGAAGATCATCAAAACTAAGCTAGAAGCTGCTAAAGGACTTTGGGTTGAGGAGTTACCGAATGTACTCTGGGCTTACCGTACTACCGCTCGGACTCCCACTGGAGAGACCCCCTTTCGCTTAACATACGGCGCTGAGGCGGTCATCCCAGTGGAAGTCGGCCTGCCTACCCCAAGGGTTTTACATCCGAACCCAGACCTAACCGAAGAGCTCCGTCGGGCTGACCTTGGCCTAATCGAAGAGCTCAAAAAAAACCACTGCTGTCAGACTGGCCTCCTACCAACAGAAAATGAGAACACACTACAACCGCAGAGTCCGACCAAGGGAGTTCGCCGTAAGGGACCTTGTTTTACGCGAAGCAACCCTCACCACCAAGAATCCGGCTGAGGACAAGCTGGCAGCCAAATGGAAAGGACCTTACGTTGTTCAAGCCAGACCTCACCCAGGCACTTACCGACTTCAGCACATGGAGGGTTGAGACCTCCCCCATCCTTGGAATGCCGAGCATTTGAAGCGCTATTTTTAATAAAAGTTGTATTTTTGTATTTTCCAATTGATGTATGTTCTTTTTGACAATCTGCACACCTGAATGTTCTCATTTTCTCCGCATATGGGGTACAATTATGATCCAATGGGCTACACTTTAATGACAACAAGCTTATATCTCAAATATCTGTATGATCTTTCAAATAACACTTTGATCGCAGCCTTAGCCAGACTGAGCACGACAAGCCTCAGCTAGACTGAGTATGACGAGCCTCGGCCAGACCGAGTATACAAAGCCTCAGCCAGACTGAGCACGACAAGCCTCAGCCAGACTAAGCATGACGAGCCTCGGCCAGACCGAGCATCCAAAGCCTTAGCCAGACTAAGCATCAAAGCCTCGACCAGACCGAGCATGCAAAGCCTCGGCCAGACTGAGCATGACAAACCTTAGCCAGACTGAGCATGACGAGTCTCGGCCAAACCGAGCATCCAAAGCCTCAGCCATACTGAGCATAAAAGCCTTGGCCAGACCAAGCATATAAAGCCTCAGCCAGACTGAGCATGACAAGCCTCAGTCAGACTATGCGCGACAAACCTCTGCCAGACCGAGCATGACGAGCTCAGCCAGCTTGAGTTATTTCAGGTCTCAGCCACACCGAGCTCGAAGAGCTCAGCTTGAGTTACTTCCAGGCCATTCACGCAAACTTCACACTTGTGGCATTAGTAGCCACACTTGGTCAAAATCCCAGGTCCATGTTATTACAACACTCTTTACTTAGTCAAATTCCTTAGTCAACTTCCAAACTACCTTTTTATTTACCAACACTCTTACAACATGATTTACAACTCCATTTTGTGGGCGTAATTTGGCACTTTACATCTTTGACGCTTTTACAAGCTTCCTTTACAAGTCAGATTGTTCTCTTACTCATCAACTTTTGCAAGTCACCCTCATCCACTTCAGACTCACCAAAATAAAGACAACAGTGTGACAAACACAAATTTATAATTTTATTACATTTCAACTTCACTCTGCATGGAGTCTGTATTACAAGTTCAACTCCATTTTGCATTGAGTTTTTCTTAATTTTACTCTGCATCCAGTTTTTCTTACATTTCCAGGTGCACAAGCAAAAACAGTGGAATGAAAACACAACTCCAATTTTATTTATTCACAAACTTGTACATAAGTTCATTACAGCAATTCAAAAAAAAAAAAAAAAAAAAAAAAAAAAAAAAAAACACATCACTCTTTCTCACTTGAAGCAAGGTCTTCTTCTTCAACCCCCTCATCTAGGGGGGTCTGGGCCACGTCATCTTCACCAATTGTTACAGCGCTAAGGTCTAAGTCTGGAAACAGTTCTTCTGCCCTACGCTTGAACATCTTCTAGCCACTGTCCCAGAACTCAGCCATTTCGTGTTTGTAGAAGTCCAACCGCTGGAAGCTCTCAATAACTTCTGCTTCAGTCCTGTCCCCAGCGGTCGTTCCCGACGGGCCCACCCCCCCAGACGACTCCCTTGCCAAGTTGCTAGCGACCGCGGCATCGACTGCTATCTGAAATTCAACAGACCCCTTGAATTGCTCCACTGCTGCGACATACAGGTCGGGGTATGCTGCCCTTTCAGAGGCTGCCTTGGTTTTTTCCTCTTCTAACTCCTTCTGCAACCTCCCATTCTCTTCCATTGCCTTTGCACGCTCATCTTCCAACTCCTTCCGCAGCCCAGCAATCTTCAGGTCTGCTTCATCATTTTCTTTGATTTGCTGGGCACGCAGTTCTTCATTGCTGGTTATAGCCTTTTCAAACCGCTCGGTGGGGACCGTGCAGGCGTTTTGAGCATCCCCCAGCTTCTTCTGCTTGCCAGCCAGCTGGAACTCGAGCGATACTACCTTATGGCGTTCGTCCTCCAGCGCCACCTTGACCGCAAGCAGTTCAGCATGGGCTCGAGCGGCAACGTTATGCTGCACGATTGCCAACACTTCCATCTTTTTCGCTTTTTGCGCCTCCTCCAATCCTCTGGCACACGCACTCCGCGCAACCCTCCTCCAACCCACGCTCTCCCTCTTGAAATTTTCAAGTTGGGCCTCCACCTGCCCCAACTTCTCCCTCTCCCTCCTCCATTCGCCCTTCGCCACAGCCGCCTTATTCAGCAGGGCTCCTGCTAAAGCAGCCGCCTCCATCTGGGCTGAGCACAACCCCTTCATCAGCTCAGCCTCAGTATAACCAGCCACCAAGCGAACGACTGCGTCTTCTACCACCCCTAAGAGGCGGTCTGCTGCCATCTTGGCCCCTCTCCCTTCCCCTTCCACTCGCCCAGACACCGTAGGGACGTGGTAGAAAGCGGTCTTCAACACCAGCCTCTCTTCCTCTCCTTGGGGTGCCACACCCTCCTGCGGTTGTGGCTCTTTCCTTGGTTCCACCCTTGGCTCAGCACCGACCCTATCACTCTGCAATTGCCCACCAAGGCCGGTCGCTCTACCCTCCCCCTCTTTGGCCTCTCCCTCTAACCCCACTTCAGGGGTCCTCTCTGCCTCCCCCGCCAAAGGAGTCTTCTCCGTTGTCGCCCCCTTCCTCCTCTTCAAGGCAGGCTCCCCGTCACTCCTCTTCAATCTCTTTTTCTTTTTTACCACACCCCCCCATCTCGTATGCTCTCTCCTTCAACGAATCAACTAGGGGCGATCGTGGCTCAAATCCACCTAAGTCCTTTTCCCCCAGGGGTTTGGGGCGCGGTCGGATCCTTTTCCTCGCGATCGGCTCCGGCGGTCGGCCTGCCTGGGACTCTTTGAACTTACTGGCTTTGGCGAGGATTGTCCTATCCTCAGCCTCTTGTGCTTTTCTTCTCCCCTCTAACTCCGCCAGTCCCAGGTCTCCACCGATCTGTTGAGGGCCTAACCCTGCCGCAAACAAGGTCATCCCATCGGGCACCCTCCTTTTCCTTCTATTCTTTCACCATCTTCACTCTCGCCTCTGCTACTGCCTCCAGTTTTGGCTCCACAAACTTGGTGGGCACTGTCCAAACTGTGCGCACTCCAACCCCTCCATTGGCGGACACATAAAACCATCGCAGCCTCCACCCCTTTATCGATGACAGCAACCTAGCTACCAACCCCTTCCCTGCTGCCGCCTGCAAAGTGACCCAAGTCTCTTGCTACCCCGATGCCTTGTAGCACGCAAAAAGCTCGTCCACTGTCATGGCCGTCCCCTCGTTCGCCTTTGGCCATGCGCTCGCGCAGGCTAGTACAATCTTCCACGCGTTGGGCATCAATTGACCTAGCGCCACTTCCAACTGATTTAGGACACCAACTGCTACCTCCGAAATCGGCAACCTCAACCCTCCCTTCAACGCCTCCTCGTAGAGGGCAAACGTCCCCGGGTGGGCGTCGGATGGCCTCTCCTTCATGGACGGCAGCTTCAACTCTATTTCGGCAAGAATTTGGTACCTCTCGCGTATACTAACCAACTCCCTTGCGGTGATAGTCGACTTATTGACCTTTGTATGCCAGCGATCTGGCTCCACCTGGCTGATTGGCATC
This sequence comes from Camellia granthamiana, assembly GCA_036172215.1. Taxonomy (NCBI): domain Eukaryota; kingdom Viridiplantae; phylum Streptophyta; class Magnoliopsida; order Ericales; family Theaceae; genus Camellia; species Camellia granthamiana. Next base: position 182,114 of record JAXFYN010000176.1, read on the forward strand.
GGCGCCGCCATCATTGTGGACGAATGAGGGCCCCCCGACGGCTCCTCCCCCCTCACCACTCGCCTCTCCGTCCTATATTGTTCTGCCAAATCCACCGCGTCATCGTCCACCAGTGGATCAGCCCTAGCGTTTGCAGTTTCTTCTTGGGCCATTTCTGTGGTGTGCCTACGAATAGCTTCGGATGCGGGTACAAGGAAATTCAAAAAATGTCGTGTAATGACCCGGAACCGTGTGTCACAATTATCAGTAATTAATTATGTATTTATGTGATTTAATTGAAGATTATCTGTTTGAATTAGCAAAATATCTGTTGGAATTACGACTTCGGGACTGAAATCGATGACCGTAATGGGTTCAGAAAATGAAATTGAACACGCATATGTGATACTGGAAATTTTTAGACCCATTTGGGACATTTAATTGAAGACTGAATTTCGTCTGATTCGTTAGGCCTTGTTTGGCTCAAGATTATGGCACAATATTATATATATGTTTATAGATAAGGATGTTGACCCTTATTTGACTCATTGACTCAACACAAAAAGAGAGAAGAAAAATCTGGAAGAGAAAAAGAGAGAGAATTCGTGGAAGAGAGAAAGGAAGGGGAAAGAAGAGAGAAAAAGGGGAAATCAAGCAAACTTCTCAAATCAAGTGATTTAAGGTAAGATTTTCATGAAATAGATTGTTGATCCTTGGCATCTAGCATGTTGAACTCAAGATTAAGGCATAAGATCATGAAATTTATGTTTAGAATTATGATTTCCATGCATGTTTGGCTTATTTGAGGTAGAACCTCCATGGATATAGAGATATGAAGCTTGTATGTATATGATCATGGATTTTCACCTTGATTCATGGGTTTGATCTTGTTATGGTTCATGTGGGTTTTGATTCGAAGTCTTGATGTTGAAATTATGTGGTTTCAAATGTTTTGAATTTTGATTTCATAAGATTGGAAGTTTATGTTTCAAAGGAAAGGATGAAATGTAGAAGAAGAACCAGAGTTTCGGACTTTTGCATGGTGCGCTCGAGCGTAGGGAAGACCGCTCGAGCGGAGAAATCGGCCTCCCAGCAGTTTTGGCAGATTGTACAGTCCGCTCGAGCGGACAATGGGGCGCTCGAGCGGGGACCTATTTTCAGGAAATTTTGGAAGTTGCTTTACCTGATTTTAGCATGTTAATTGCATGTTTTGACATCTCATGAGCATGAAATGAACATGAAAGAATGTAAAAGAAGTATGGAATGGCATGAATTATGGGATGTTGAATGATAAGAATGTGTCATACTGTTGATGATTTGCAGGGCAGGACGTGAAGACCGTGTAATCGGTATCGGAAACCCACTGTAAGTAACATTTCTGTAAATGATATGTTCTTATGAAAGTATGTTCAAAAGTGATATGTTAGGATATGATATGTTCTGAAAGGTGATTTTAAACTGTGAACGAATGTCCTGATTGCGAATCTAGTATGGCATCCATAGATAGTTCAGTCATGGGGGCGAGAACATGCAGGCCCATGCGCTTTAGTCATGGGGGACGGCATGGAAGGACAAACCCATGACCAGTTTACGAGATCTCGGTATGTGTTTAATCGATGTCCGGGACCGGTTACTCTAGTCGTTAGTCGACACATGTTATGTTCTATGGAGTATGCCATTATGTATGTTCTTATGAGATGGTTATGATTATAGTTATGAATGATATGTTTTACGGATTTATATGAATGTTCGGAATTCGTTCACTAACCCTTTACGTTAATGTTACTTGCTGAGCGTTAGCTCATTGTTTGTATTTATGTATTTATAGGTGAGCATTCAGGGAGTCAAGCCTAGGCGGGGTCTTGTCGAGCCGCCGTTTTGAAGCCTAACCAGATGTTTTGAGTGCCTCCGAGCTGGGGCTAGGCCTGGAAGGCCGTACGAGTTTTGTTTTGTTATGTACATATGGCATGTGTTGTATATGTTCCTTGGCATATGTTATGTAAAGATAGTGGGTAAATTAACATCATTTTTAGCATGTAATGTATGTTCATATTTATGCACAGCTCTTTGGACTATTGTAGCTTGTTTTCGCTTCCGCGAGCCCCGTTTATTTATGTTATGTACAGTAAGGCCTGTGGTAATCTAGGATTACTGGCCGGTCTCGTCACCAAACCTCTCGGGGCGGGTTTGGGGC
>JAXFYN010000176.1:184486-259350 GCA_036172215.1 Camellia granthamiana
CTAGAGAGAGAGAATGAAGGATTTCGGCGGTGGAGAAGTGAGTGAAATAGGGTTTAAAACCCTATTTTAAAAGACCCGAGGCAAATTGTCAAAACTGCCCCCGATCAGCGACTTTTGGCCGGTCGGCACTATTTTGTGTCGGTCGGCACATTATTGTGCCGGTGGATAATTTTATGCAGCCGGTGGCAGCCGGTGATCACCCCACCCAGCCGGTGGTGTTCCCAAGGCCTTGTTTAGGCAAAATTGAGGAGTTTTGGGTCTTCATAGCTCAAGAAAGTGCAAGAAAATGCATCCCCGATGCTCAACCGGCCTCCGTTTTGACTTCGGACCGTCTCTACTGTGCGTGACGCTCAAACTCAAGCGAAGATTGTATCCTTTGGTCTTTTATAAGATTTAGAAGTTGCCCCGTGTGTGTTGCACGCATTCATCACACTGCCCGGTGCGTCGCATCGCGCCATTTTGCACGTCCCTTGTGACTTGCACCGTTTTACATTTCTGTGTGGCGTGCGTGTCACACTTGCGTTGTTTTACGTTCCTTGTGGCATGCGTGTCATACTTGCATTTTCATCTTGCATTTCATCTTGATCCGCGTGAGGTGTGCTACCTCACGTGTTTCATTTTGCATTTCATCTTGATCTGCGTGAGGTGTGCTACCTCACGTGTTTCGTTTTGCATTTCATCTTGATCCGCGTGAGGTGTGCTACCTCACGTGTTTCATTTTGCATTTCATTTTGCATTCCATCTTGATCCACGTGAGGTGTGCTACCTCACGTGCCTCACTTGCATCTTTTTTTTTACACTTCAGTGCGGTATGTGTGCCTCACTTGCATCTTTTTTCCATCCGATGAGGTATGCGTGCCTCATCTTGCATTTCATTGCATTTCGAGGTACGCGTGCCTTGTTTTGCATTTCATTTTCCATCCGATGAGGTATGCGTGCCTCATCTTGCATTTCATTGCATTTCGAGGTACGCATGCCTCGTTTTGCATTTCATTTTCCATCCGATGAGGTATGCGTGCCTCATCTTGCATTTCATCGCATTTCGAGGTACGCGTGCCTCGTTTTGCATTCCATTTTCCATCATCGAGGTACGCGTGCCTCGTTTTGCATTTCATTTCCACACCAATGAGGTATGCGTGCCTCATGTTTCATTTCATCCTCACTTGCATTGTTTTGCATCCCTTGTGGCACGCGTGTCACATTCGCACAGTTGCCCCGCCAAAGCGGGTCCGGCGGGACCAAAAACACGCGCGGTCCGGCGGGACCAAAAACACGCAGGGTCCGGCGGGACCAAAAACACGCGCGGTCTGGCGAGACCTTAAACCCGCTTGACTGCATTGTCACGCGCTTTATTACGAGCATTGTCATGCACTTATGCTTTGCATCGTTCTCCACACTGGGTCCGGCGGGACCAAAAACACGCGACGGTCTAGGAGACCTTAAATCCTTGGAGGGTGCAAGACCTTCGGTACATTGACGTACACCGTTCATTGCATTTGGCATGCATTTCATCGCGCTCTTTCGCGCATCTCATCATCATGCATTGCCCCAAAGCCGGTCCGGCGGGACCTTAAACACGCGTGGTCTAGGAGACCTTAAATCCTCAGGAGGTGCAAGACCTTCGGTGTGTTAAGTTGCCCCTCATTGCATTTGGCATGCATTTCATCGCGCTATTTTGCGCACCACACTTGCGTTGCCCCGAAACGAGGGTCCGGCGGGACCAAAAACACGCATGGTCTAGGAGACCTTAAATCCTTGGAGGGTGCGAAACCTTCGATACATCGGCATGCGTGCCTCATCCGCATTATCATGCATCGCATTGTAAATATCGCATTGTCATGCATCATTGTAGGTAGCGCATATGTCATGCATTTCAAAAAACAAAAGAAAAGAAAACATCATGCATCATTTGCATTTCACAACAAAAAAACAACATGCATTGTCATGCATACATTTTGCATTCCGGTCTAGGAGACCTTAAATCCTCTGAAGGTGCAATTCCTTTGGTGTTTGTCGTGCCCGAACGACTTCCGTGCTTGCGGTGAGTTCCTAGGAGACCAACGGGGACGGTGAAAACTAGAGTTTGAATGGCTCATGCCTAGAACGCAAAGGTTCGGGATTTCCGAGACTAAAGTCTGGTTTAAATACCCAGGGGGTGTACCCTCGACTTGAAATCTGTATGGAAGCCCCATAGGTTGAGGCGGCATGTCTACGCCTCAATCCTGGATACTGAACCAACCTAGTATATCGCCCTGTTGGTGAGATAGGGAAAGCTGCAACCATAGTCATGGCATCATAGTGCATTGTCATGCATCATTTGTATATACCGCATATGTCATGCGTTCCAAAAAAAAAAAAAAACACACACACACATGCATCATTTGCATTCAAAAACGCAAAAAACAAAACATACTGCATATGTCATGCATTCGTTTGTGAGTATCCATCTAGGTTGCATTTTAGTTGCATGCATCCACTGCATCATCTTCCATCCATGGCTCGCACCTTTCCTTGTTGAGCTTGGTCTGGTATGTGCTCATACTTTTCACGTCTATACACTCATAGTTCTGCGTGCGCTCGCGCCTTGAGGGCTTCGACACCTTTTCTATGTTAGACATGGCTTGTACGTGTACATGCCCTTCCTAGGCGAGATTTGGTTTGGCCCGCGTGCCGTATCCATTGTATCCATTTCATATTACATTGTAGTGTAATTGTTGCATCCGGCATTAGGATCATCATTCTTTCCCCAGCGGGTCGTCACCCCACTTATGTCATTCCACCCAATACTTGTTCTTGTGTCTGCCTACATTACTCATAGTTCTGCGTGCGCTCGCGCCTTGAGGGCTTCGACACCTTTTCTATGGTAGACAGACTTGTTACCTCCATCAATCTATTTGACATTTGTGCGGTTTCGAACCATTCCGGTTTGAATCATGATTCAATTGCCTTGCATGTAGTTTGCATATAGTTTCGATTGTATTGCATTTCCATTTGCATTGTTCATACATAGTTTCAATTACATTGCATATCATTTGCATTACATTTAGATTCAATTGCATATCATTGCACTATTTTGGGCATTTCATTCGCATTGTCATGCATGTTGCTAACAATATTGCACCTGTTAAGTTTGTTTTCTTTTCAGGCACGATATTGTATGTACGGTTCATTTGAGGCCGGTGAAACCGGACGAGCCGCGCAGGTATTGTATCTCCCGAGTGAGACGTATCGAGAATTACATAATTCTCTTACATCCTTTCTGCATTGTAGTGTAGCTTGGCGTTTTCTAGCTTAAAACTGTTGCATGCGTGTTTCGTTACAGCTTTCTTTGCATGATCATAAGTTATGCCCGGCTTCTTGCATTTTCGGTTGCATTTTGCCCCTGCCTTCGGGCGCATACCTTGCTTGTCGTGCATGTTTGTCTAAGTCTTCGGCCTTGTCAAAAATGGGTCGTCTCTGGGCTTTGACATTCACTCCCGTCATTGTTATGACTTCCGAGTTCTGTCAAAGAGGGGCAACTGTAGACACCCCATTTTTGACCGTCCTCTAGACTTGGACGTCACCGTTGGAACACTCGGTGATCATCCATGTGTGTGTTCGTTTGGAGTTCCCGGAGTTCTCGGCTCGCGCGCCTTGCCTCAAGACCTCCGAACTTGGCCGTTTTGTGTCCGGTTTTGCACCAGACACCTGTGTTTTGCCTTAGAGGGGCAGGGAATGCTTTGTGAGGCATCCCCACATACCACCGGCTGTGGCTAGAGGCCACCGGCTGGCTGGTGTTGCCATCGGCACTATATTGTGCCGGTCGGCACTATTTTGTGCCGGTCGGCACTATTTTGTGCCGGTCGGCACTCAATTTTGTCAAAATGACATTTTTTGCCGGCCGGACACTGTGCACTTGCTTTTTGAGATATTTTCAGACAGCTGTGTGCCAGTAGCTTCCCCTCCATACACGTGTATGGAGGGATGAGCCCTTGTTTGCTTAGCTTGTAAGTTTTACAAGTTCTATAAGAGAGAAGGCTCTTCTCTTGGCTCAAAGGTTGGAATGCTTGAGAGGTTTCAGCCATTTTTAGAGAAAACCGAGCTCTGGTTTTAGGGTTAAGATAGATACACATCCTATCTCTCCCTTTCTCTTTTGCTTTCTAGGTGTTTTAGTTCATATTATTGCACTAACACACCTAGTCTTCCACCTTTTCTTGGCATTCTTGAAGAAAATCAGAGCTTATTCTTGAAGTTCTTGACTGGTTTTGAGTCCAAAGGAGCCACAACATCAAGCTTTGTGAAGAGGGCTACAAGGGTGAGACTACTCTCTTTTTACCCCATTTTTGCACCTTCTTTTTACCTAGCTTAGAGTTGTTTTTGTGCTTAGTCTATAACACATAAAAGTTCTGATTTTCAACCCTCTTTATTGTTTATCAAGAGTGTTTTGCACTTTGGGGAAGTTTGACCCCCTTTAGGCCTTGAAAAGGCCCCATTTTAGGCCATTTTGTGAGAGCTCCGAGACTTTGGTGCTTGGGCCTCTCCACCATTGAAATCTTGAGGGATTTCAGTGGTGGAGATGGTGCCATAAAGTCTCCAAAAGGAGAGGGCCACCCCCTCTCCTTAATGTCCTTGAAAAGGGCAAGTTTTGCCTCTTGAGACAGCACCATGCTTGAGTGTGTGTTGAACATGTTTGAGTTGTTTTCCATGCTTATATTACCATGATATAACATGCCTATAAGTTAGTTTTGATCTCCTATGCATGCTTAGCATGGTTGCCTTGTAATGCCCCTTTTATGCCTTAACATGCTTAGGTTGTATGCCCTAGTTTTTAGCATGTTTTAGGCTTACATTTGTGAAGCTTTTGTGCTTATATTATCATGTTTTAGGTCTGTCCATAAGTATTTGGGTCAATCTTAGCATGTTTAATATAGCCTCTTTGCATTTGGCTTGTTGGCCTTAAGGGTATGAGTGTGTAACATGCCTTGCTTGCATTGGTTTTGATGGTTTGGAACCATTTCATATGCTATTTCAGTCCCTTAGAGGTGCTTGTATGTTTACATTGCATGCTTCTTTGTGACTTCTTAAGCTTGTGTCGCATGCTCCATGTTTAGGCCTTATCGCATGCCTTTGAATTCAAGCTTCTTAGATGCCATCTAAGTGATCCTTTGGACTTAGTTTTATGTGTTAAAACTCCGTTTTTAAGTGCTTAAGTCTTGCCATGTGTGGTTGTGCTAGGTGTGGTTTAATGCCCCATTGACTTGCCTTAAGCCTAGGCCATTTGCATGCTTTGTTTGGCATGCTTCATTGCATGATTTGGCATCATGTTCAACTTGAATTTCAGAGCTTTAAGTGCATGCTAGTTGCCTATGTTTGGCCTCTTCAAGTGTGCTTGAATGTTGTCTTGTTTGGGCCTTGGGTTTGGACCATCACACTTGCATGTGTGTGTGTGTGTTTAGTCTCCATTTGTAGGCATTTTGGCCACTGATTTTAGGCCTTTTGGAGTTGCCTAATTCATGTCTAAGTCCATCTCCCATATGGTTTGCATGCTTGCCTTATATGCTTGCTTGTATGTTTGCATAAGTGCATCACATTGTCCATGTTGCACGCCTAGTTGACATGCTTAGGATTGCACCACATTGACATGCATGCCAAGCCCCTTGAAGTGAAGTATGATGGAGGTTTGGCACCTTTGTTTGCTTGTTTACATTGCATGCATTTGAAATCAAAGTTGCATTCTTGGTTCTTAGGGCCATCATGCATGGAAATGCGCGATTGGTGGTCCGGGAATCGAGGCACATGCCCCTTTGAGTCAATAACATGATAAGGGATGTGTTTGGTGCATAAATGGCTTGAATTATATTGCCATGCATGTTGTTCCCTTCTGCTGCTGTGAGTTGCAGGTTCTGCAGGCATTAAGTGCCGGCCGGCATTATTTAGTGCCGACCGGCAGTCAACAAACAGCCGATGGCTTCCTTTTGTGCCGGTGGCCTCCTCCTTCAGCCGGTGGTGTCCTACCCCAGCCGGTGGTATTCCCCAGTGCCCTGAGAGGCACTCTTGGGATTTTGGCATTTTTCTGAGGAGGAGAGCAGAGGAAACAGAGGCACACTTGCATGGCAGTGCGGTTCCGAGCCAGTCCCGAGCGCGCGCTGCATTGGACCCTCATCCCGAGGCCATTTACTGCTTAATTAGATTAATTAATTTATTTAATTAATTAATTTAGTTGATTTGTAATATTTTATTAGCTAGAATAGTTAATTATTTATTTGGTTCTGTATTATTATTCGGTCCCTCCGAGGGAGGGCAAAATTGTAATAAGTGTGTGTGAGTGGGTGCATGTCTTCCAACCCCCATTTCTTTCTCCCTTTATTTACCCGCTTATGTTGGTAGATTAGGACACATTTAAATTGGCATACCTTATGCAATGCATGCGTGCATTCATGCATTTGTTCACATGCATTCGAGGTTCGGCACATCATGCAAACTGCATCGTACTTTCAATTCCAAATTGAATACGTGATAGTTGTTGCATCTCATGTGCCATGTTTAGGGTTAGCCGAGCCTACTCTAGATTATATCTCTGTGTGTGGTGCATTAGCCATTTAACATGAACTAGGGCATGCATGTTTGCTAACCGGGTTATTGTTTTGGCGCGGAGTACGATGTAAGTATTTTACGCTTTAGCATACCACATGCGTGTGAATGTTTCCATGACAGTATGCTTACCATGCGGCTAAATGCTTATGTGTGATAAATTGCTTGAATGCCTGTGGGTGGAGGTTGGATTGCGTGAGTTGGAACAACTCATTGAAATCCGTATTTTAGCCTACTTTCGAGTAGCAAAAACCAACACGTTTTTCGAGACAAAACGGATATGCAATGTTTATTTCCAAGTTAGGCAATCTAGTCTATACTTTTGTGTTGTGCGCATCACATAGTAACTCTAGGCTAATAACCGGAATAAGAATGCATAAAGTTTTCAAAAACGGATATCATGGTTAGTAGAGGCCGGTCTTCGGACCGGGCGAGAGGGGGTGCTCATAGCTGACCTTCCCCGATCGTACCCAAGCTCCCGAGCCAAGTCACTTTGGTGATGACGGACACGTGGCCTTCGGCACCGAGTCAGGGTTTCCTAAATTCCCCATTTTAAAAATATTTAGGTGGCGACTCTATATCTGGCAAAGCAGTCCATGTTTGGCACTACTTTTCAAAAAAAAATTGTTTTCTCAAAACGATTTGCCAGAGTTGGACTCTTTGGTTCAGATTATGAACCGCAACAAAACAAAAAAGCAGGAGAGTCCGAACTGTAGCGAGGTCCCCCACGAACGTGCTACAGCTAGTCAATTAAGATGCCGAATACATTGATATCGCCAAATAGACGGGGAGATGTACGTGGGAATAAATGAAAGGATAATAGATAAAAGTTGGCTCTGGACCCGAGGTCCAGAGAATGAGTATAAATACAAGAGCTTCAGATATAGAAAGGTATGTAAGAATAACACCACTTAACTTAGAAAACAAGCTTTCTTGAGTATTGGAACTGACTTGCCCGTCAGAGTGCTAACCCCGGCACCCCCGACCGGAGTGTTTGTGTCTTTGCAGGTGACTAGCTGAGGATCAAGAACGTCTCCCAGGATCTGAAGAGTATTCTCAGAACCACTTCTCAACAGATTTGATTTTATTTTAATTTTTATAAGATGGTAGATAATGAATTAATCCTAATTTTATTTCAAATCGGACTGTATTTACTCCTAGATAAAGGGCATATGAACAATTGTGCGCTGATTTTGGAGGTGTTTGTTTCAGCCTTTCAAAGCTAACTTATAACTTTTAGTTTTGAAAAAGTTGTTTTAAGCTGTTTGGTTAAACTTATTTCAAACAGTTTCTGATTCTAACAGCTTATTTTAACTCAAAAAAGCTGATTCTGAGAAGCTGCTCACCCCTTACTTCTGATTATCAGCTTCTGTTGTGCACATGTTAATTTATGGTTATACTTTTAGATTTTTTTATTTTTTATTTTTAAAAAAAAAATAGAAAAGGACTCAAATGGACTATAGATTATTATTATTATTTTTTATGAGAAATGTAAACAAGTATTAAATAACAAAAAATAAAAATTAATTAAAAAAGTTATTTCACAGCTTATTTAACAAACACTACTCAATAACTTAAATCTATAATCCAACAGTTATACCAAACAGATTAACAATTTCTGATTAAAGTTATAATTTATAATCTGTTAAGTTATAATTTATAAGCTGTTTTAACAGCTAGACCAAACGGGACCTTTATCAGTTTAAAAAAAAATTTGTACCTTGATTTCGGTCCCACATGTGATTTAAATATTTATATTACAAGGTTTGTCAAATAAGTTAGTTATATAAAAAATTGATTTTTCCTTCATTAGATGGATATAAAAAATTCTGTTTCGTAAAACTCTAGAACGTTAATTCCAAAGTTTATTTTGCATATGATGTTTGTTTATGGTTCTTCAAAATTAATTTATGCTCACTTTTGAAAACTTTGTCAAAGGTGAAAAAACTTAGATTAACCGGTCGTTCCACCGGATGTCCTACCAGTTGTTTGGCTGGTTGACCGGAACAGTGATTTTTTTTTTTTTTGGTTGCAATTAACACATGTTTATTTTTAAATAAAGATTAAAAAAATATTTTTTGAATTTGTTAAAATTTTTTATGAGATTTGAATAGAATTTCAAGTTGTGTGTTTGGTTATAAGTTGTAAGTTTTTGTATCAAATATCATGTCACATAAAAAATTCTCCACTCAATTCAAAACTCTTTTCAAAACTCATTCACCAAACAAATTTTCCACACTCAAATCATAATTCCAAAACTCACAAACTCAAAATACAACTCTTTTCTCAAATTATATTTAAAAAATTCTATTAAACGCAACCTAAGTTAATATGATATTTCTTATTATATGTTTAGATTATATTTACTTAAAAAATGGAAGGTTAGTATTTTTTTAAAAAACAAATTGTTTATATTTTAATGATTCTACAAAAAAAAAAAAAAAAAAAAAATTGAACACCAAAAAAAGATGTTTTGAAGTATCATCATTGCATTCATGAACTCAGGTCCCGGGTAATCGGTTACCGTCTTTAATTTGACCCAACTCATAGGAAATAACCCACTACTGAAGCATTAGTGGAAATCAACCATACGTCACAAACGAGTTTAGATTTTGATCAGAGTACAGGATGAGATTTCCGTAAAGAGCCAGCTGTAAAGCAGCAAATTCGGCTTCTGAGAATTCAAACTTGAGTCACGCCTATAAAGGCGAATGACTTTTCCACTAGTCCAGGCGGTACTATAATTCAATCATGTCATTAATTTATTAAACAACATTTTCAATAAGGGAGAATTATTTTATGGACCTTGCTACATTCCCTTAATTTTATCTCCCTTAATTTTTTTAATTTTCATATCAAGTAAAAAAAAAAAAAAGGGAAACAGTTACCCAAATTAGAAATTAGAGGGATTAGGGGGGTGTTTTTAGGGCTCCAAATTATTTTCCTTACTTTATGATGATGGTAGTGGAAAAAAATTATAAATTAATAAAAAAGTTATAATTTTAATTATTAATATTTATAATATTTTTTATTTTGTTATAAATATTTTTTACTTGACACAGTGTAATTTCTCCTTTTAATAATTATGGGAATCCATAGTACGGAAAAAATTTAGCTCTATTTTAAATATATATATATTTTTATTTTGAATTTGTATTTCTATTGATTCAGAGAAAGTAACTTTTCTTTGCATAGAAAGCGACTAACTATTATCAATTTTTATTATTTTATTTTATTTTTTTAAGATAGGAAACGATTATCTTAATCTTAAAGAAAAATACAAAAACAGGATTACAATAAAGATTTTTATTTTGACGTCATTCACACTAAGATTTTATAAAATAAAATACAATAAATATTGCAGTAGTAATTAAGGCTCTGTTTGGTTTAGATTTCAAAACATAATTCCACCACTGATTTGAGTGTGGTATTTGGTTGCAGCTTTCAAATCATAATTCTACATTCATTTTTCAAAACTCATTTCAAATCATAATCATTACTTTTCAAAACTCATAACCAAACACACAACTCAAAACTTAAAAACAACTTAATTTTTATTTTAAATATTTTTTATTTTATTATTTTAAATATTTTATTTTATTTTATAGGAATATTTTTAATATTTTATTTTTTGAAATATTTTTAATATTTTAATTTTCTAAATAATTTTAAAATATTTTTAATATTTTTAATGTTTATACAGGTTTAAAAAATGAATTGACAAAAAAATTAATTGACATAAAATAATTGACATAGAAGTTATTTGAAAAAAAAAATTATTCAAAAAAATTAGTACATAAAAACAATTAATTGAAAAAAAAAATCATTTTTTTATTTGAGTGTTTTAAAAATAATTTGATTATGACAGTTGATCAAAAATACGGATATCGAGTTATGAGTTGTGTATTTGATTATCAATTATAGGTTAAATTAAGTTTCGAAAATTATTTCGAAAACTCATCACCAAACAAATTTTCTTATTTCACATGTCACATCAAACTTTCAAAACTCAATTCCAGATACAATTCAAAACTCAATTCAACACTCTATTCAAAAACCATAACCAAACAAATTTTCTACACTCAAATCATAATTCCACAACTCACAAACTCAAAATACAACTCACACTCTCAAATCATATTTACAAAACTCTACCAAACGCAACCTAAGGTTTTTGAACATCTCTAACCCACTAGGTATATAATGCTTGTTAGTTAAAATGCCTAGTGTAATTTACTTTTTTCATTTCCAATGCACTAGGCATTTCAAATGTATTTAATTATTTCATTTCCTTCCATCTTTATTGTAGATGTGACATTCTATGAAGTTAATAGTATTTAGATGAATAGCTAAAATAAAGAACATGGTTGGAGTAGAAATATGAAACAGTTGATAAACAAAATAAAATGTATACTTTATAGTAATATTTAGAGCATCTCCAACCCACTGGGCATATAATGTTTGTTAGTCAAAATGCCTAATATGACTCACTTTTTTCAACTCTAATGCAGTAGGCATATGATTAGGCATTTTGGCTCAGCTCACATTCACTAGCTACATGTAGTTAGCCTTCAAAATTAGGCAAAATGTATTTAATCATTAGGATTATTTCCCTTCATCTTTGTTGCTGACGTGGCATTCTATAAAGTTAATAGTATTTGGATGAATAGCTAAAATAAAGAGTATGGTTGGAGTAGAAACATGAAACAGTTGACAGGCAAAATAAAATGTATACTTTATAGTAATGTTTAGATAGGTAAAATGCCTACTCCGTTTGGGAAGCCAAAAAGCCAGGCTTTTTGGCTATTTTAGCCACAAAAGACAAAATAGGCTTTTTTAGCCACAAAAAACAAAACATCACATCCTACCCATAATCATTACACTCCTCTCTCACAAAAAAAGTCAAAAAAGCCAAAAAGCCCTTCCCAAACCAAACTTTTAAGCCCATGCTAAAATAGCCAAAAAAGTCAAAAAGCCAAAAAGCCAACCCACTTCCCAAACGGAGGCTTAGATAGGTAAAATGCCTACTACCGTTAGAGATGCTCAGGAAACATGGAAACAATTTTCAGATTCCAACTCACTTTGCTCATTCAATGTCTTTCACTTTTTAAAAAAAATTAAAATTTAAAATATAAAAATTCAATAACTTTTAATTTAGATATCTATTTTTAACAAAATTTATATTTTAAAAATTCTCTCGTTGAAATCTATCAAATAAAATCTATATAAATATTAAATTTTAGGAAAAAAAATTGATAAAATTTCATTAAGTTAGCTATCTTTAGTCAGTGAAATTTCTGAGAAAAAACAAACAATTCAAAAATTTCTCCTAACAATTCTGAATGAAAGGCAAAAAAAGAATGAAAAAATAATCAGCAAGAAAGACTTAAATAACAACCTTCAAAACACTAAGGCTTCATTTGGGAAGAAGGATTGGATTGGGTTGGGTTTAGGGCTATTTTACTCACAAAAAGATAAAATAGATTTTTTAGTCTAATAAGATAAAATGCCACATCCAATCCATAATTATTATATTTTTTCTCTCATAAAAAGTTAAAAAAGTCAAAAGCTTTTTTCAAACGAAATATTTTAATCCCAAACTAAAAAAAATTAAAAAATCAGCCTCCTTCTCAAATGAATCCTAAGGGACCTTATCTAATACAATTTTTTTCATAGTTCTTAAACATCTACGTAAAAATTGAGAGGGATTGACGCCTAATTTTTCCTTACAAACAACTGTTCATCAATCTTTAAAAAAAAAAAAAAAAAAAAAAAAAACTGTACAAGAAAACTTTTAGATATTATTGTGGGCAGTTTTGTGCTATAACGAAACCACCAAACAATACCAGGATAGGCTTATCCGAAGGGAAAATATTTCTTGCAATGACCAACTAGGGATTAGATTATTCTAAATCAACAAATACGTCTGGTTTTGAAATTATGTGGGGCCACATGGGATTGGATCTTTCTGGTACAAACCATCTCAAAGATTAGCATTATTTTAGGTCAAGTTTGACAAGTTTATAAAAATTTAAAAAGTCAAAAAATTATTTAAAAAGTTAAAAAATTAACACTATTAATCAAAAATCAACAATTATGGCTGCACAGCTCCGAATCTTAATTTTTTCCTACACACTAATTTGTACAATTTTTTAATACACATTTTTTTATAAAAAGTCAAAAAGTTAACTCAAACATTCATATTTTTTTTCTCAATTTTTTGGTCTAAAAAGACAAAAAGTACATTTATTTAGGACACCCCAAACAATCCCTTAGCCTCAAGCCCGTTTGTTTTCAGAGAGGTAGGATGGAGGGAATTAATGGTGAGGGAATTAAAGTAAAATTGTGTTTGTTTTGATGGTAGTTGTTAGTATAGGGATTGTTAAATTATTTTTATATAAAATAAATATAAAATAATAAAACAAATAAAAAAAATATAAAAACATTAAACATTAATGTTTTAAAAAAAATGCCCAATGTGTAAAAAATTTTAAAAAAATAAAAATAAAATAAAAAATTTTTAGAAAAAAATAAAATAAATAAAATAATGATTTTTACTTAACAAAAAATACAAAAAATTAAACATTAATGTTTAAAAAAAAGCCCGACATGAAAAAAAAAAAAAAAAAATTCTAGTCCGCCGGACTATTTTTCTAATACCATGTCCTTGAGACCCATCCGAATCCCATCTGCAAGGCCTATCTTAAGCCCTTCGACTTGTAGTTTCTTTCTCAACTCTGTAAATAAACAGTACATTAAATGAGACCCATAACTATCCTAATTCCAATCCCCTCTCATATCTAAAACAAACGGGGCCCAAAAGATAAGTATTATTTACAAGATAAGGCTTGTTGGAGTTCATTGAACTTAAGAGTGTGATATCATTATCCAAATATATCATAATAAAAAGATTGAATTATAAATATACTTTACTTAAAATATAAATTATTCTTTATAATTTTAAGATTCATAAATATTCACTTATCAAAATTTATCATTTAATAAAAATAATTAAAAAAATAAAAATTTTAACTATCTTCATATGCAATAATAAAATTATCAAAAACTACTAATAAAAATATATTTTTGATATCATTAAAAAATTATTAATTAACTTAATGGTATGATTAATGAAAAGAATCATTTATGATATGATTAAAAATTTAAAAGAGCAAAATAGCATTTTTGAAATTACAAGAGTTGATTATTATTTTAAAACAATCTAAGAAGTCAATTTGTAATTTAAGTTGATAGAAAATTTAATAGCAGTTTTGTGCTAATGAAACAACGAAACAAAATTGATTAAAACCTGGATAAAGTTATCAAAAAAATGGAAAAACAAGGATGAGATTTTGTCCAACTGAGGCACTAATGCCTAATTAGATCAAAACTCAAAAGTTCATGATACTGTGGAACCACTTGGATCAGGGCTGCGAGTGGTTTTCTAGCAATGTTCAAGCCACATGCACTATTTTATTAGGCAACCCTTGCTGTTATTAAGAAGTCAGAAGTTTGAATTTATTTATTTATTATTTTGTTTGGGGGATCGATCAGGATTAGATGATGTAAAAAAATTAAATAATTTTTTAAAATTTTCCTTACCTTTACTTTTATTGATTTTTTTTTTTTCAAATTTAAAAAAAAAATTAATTTTTAAAATTGTCTAGTCTGAGCAGATCTAATAAATAAATAAATTGACATAAAATTTTATAAAAAAAAATGTTTAAAACAAACTAAGTTCTCGTTTGGTAAATATTTTGAGACTAAAAAAGCACAAAAAGGCAAAATAGGCTATATAAGTCAATTAGACAAAATGTTACATCTAAACCATAATCATTACACTTTTTCTTTCATAAAAGTCAAAAAAATCCAAAACTCAAAACCAAAATCAAAACCAAACAAAACTAAAAAGTCGGGTTAAAAAATAAGTTGATTACCGTAGCAATGCCAAACGAAATTTAAATAAAAAATAAGTCAAATAATACGCTGTGCAACTAATATTCTCGTAAAAGAATCGAACGGCCATGTTTGATTTTTATAAATTTGTTTTAAATCTTTTTTAAAAAAAGAACTAAAAATTAATTTTGATAAAAAAATAAAAAATAATTATCATTTTTATATAATTTTTTCTTCTGAAAAGTTTTTTAAAATTATTTTTATCAAATAATATCTATTTTTTAATATATATATATACATATTTCTAAAAATGACTCCATCGTAAATTTGAGTGAACAAAAAAAAACCATACCAAGTGTGCTCCCACGAGTAGCAACATCTTGACTTTTCTTTTATGCATTTTATTATGGCCCTTTTTGGATGTGAATTTTTAGTTTTTTTTTTCTTAGATTAAAATTTATAAAAAGATAAAATAAATTAAAATAATTAATAAGATAAAATGTCACAACAAATCTATAATCATTTTATTTTTTTCTCACAAACATCATACCCAATTACAAAAAATTAAACTATTTTTCCAAACATAAAAATTATAGTATATTAAAATAACTAAAATCTAAAATAACTTATTTCCCAAATGATACCTATATAAAAAGTGCACCGACATTGAAATACTCTTTTTCCTTTAATTTTAATTTTAATTTTTAGGAAATGGATTCTCTCCAATTGAAATTTTAACTGAATCAGATAGTTGAGATCTCTGATCAGTAAAAGTTATTAAACGAAAAACTTTTATCAGTAAGAATCTTTGAAGAAATTCAACTGGACTATATTTTCATAAAATCTTACCAGTAAGAATTTTTTGTTTAATGATTCTTAATTGCCAGAGACCTCAGTTGTTTGGTTCAATTCAACTTTCAACGAGCGAAATCCATAAAAATAATAACCACAATAAACACAACATAATCAAAAATATTTTCAGCCATAATTAAAATAAAAATTATAAAGGATCATAACTAAATCGTGACTAATATCACAATAAGCTATAATCAAATTTCGTAAGCGTCATAACTAGATATATGATAAACACAATAAAATAAAATAAAATAGCATATTATGAATTGAAAAATGCTTGAAACAACTAATTTATCATCTTTAAAAATCACTCTAATGATGTCTCTGACAAGTATCAAATTTTAATTTATTAAATATTCCATCATGTGGGATTTAACCTCAATGCCATATCATTATGGGTCATTTAGAAATGATAAATTAGTGTGATGTAGCATTATTGTTAGGGTGATTCTATTTGCACACTATTGATTTGCTCAATACAAACCACTTTTAGGTTTGGCATAACCTATATAATCCATCTTTTTATCTTTTTATCTTTTTTTCATCATATCACCTCTCTACTTTTCTGCACATCTTTTCGTAAAAAGACAAAAAGTGCACTTTTTTAGGACACCCCAAACCAACCCATCACATACAATTTTCATTTCTTAATTTTTTCTCAACTCACACTAATATTTTTGAAATAATACAAAACTGCCCTTACCTTCTTTCATCACAAACCCTAATCCTAGTCACCACCTCACTATCGACGCTGCCATTATCTTTGGGGAATCTCCTTGCCTTGCTCTAGCCCCTTATTTTCTTTCTATCTCCATAGCCTTCCCATTTTTTGTTTCTTTCTTTTCATGTCGCTTTTCGTCAGCCCGTTACTCACTCGCGAATTCTAAAGCTAGGATTGCAATCTACTTCGTCTCTCTTTCATTATCGGATCGTCGGTGTGGGCTAGGGTAGCGAATGGGTTTGCAGGGCTGTGTGGGCAGTCTGGTGTCGAGGTAGAGGGCTAGGTTGTTCGCGATAGCAAGGCTGGTTGTTTGCGGTGGTGGAAAGTTGCCGGTGGTTGTGATGGTGACTGAAGATGATAATGGTGGTGGCTGGTGACGACAATCGAAGGAATAATCGTTGAAGGGAAGGGAAAGTTTTACAATGAGGAAAACGTGTCGCCAGCAAGGTAGGAAGGCTATGGGGCTGTGATGGCGACTAGGTGCAGGTAACGGTGGCCGGAAGTGGAAAGTAGGCGACGAAGGTTGGTAGCCAGTGATGGTGCCGAAAGATAAGGTTTAGAATTACGTCCAAAATAATTGATAAAGGGATATAAGTGTAATGAAAAAATTTATGAAAATAGTGTGTACTAATTAGTAGTATGTAAATAGAATTTCTCTTGTTGTTATAGAATTGTCCTCATAAGGGAGAGGTTTCTCTCCAGTCTACTGTTTGAATTGAAGCGTACTATTAGGTTGGCGGAGCACACCACAAGTTTCATTTCGATAATTCAAACCATTCAGTATGTAAAATTCATCGAGTACTTAATACTTGTAAAGAATCAAGTTGATCGGATGTTGGTAGTCTTTAATTGAAATACATTTTTGTTAATGGTAAATATAATTTAAAAAATAAATTATTAATAAAAATATGTTCCGATCAAGGGTTTATCGATATCTAATCAATATAATTTTTTATAAACATAAATTATTTGATAAACTCTTCCTCTGTTTAGGAAGTCCATCTTGAGGCTTTTTTGACTAAAATAGTTACAAAAAAAAAATTTTTTTTAGTTCAATAAGACAAAATATCACATTCAATTCATAATTATTATATTCTTTCTTTCACAAAAAATTAAAAAAGTTAAAAAATTCTTTCCAAGTAAGACTTTTTAATCCTAAACTAAAATAACTAAAAAATTAAAAAATTAACTCACTTCCTAAATAAATCCTCAACATATTAAACTATTTAAATTATCAAAATAAAATTCATAATAAATTTCAAAATAAAATTCATAATAAATTTCACAAATTCAACGATACGTTTCCATTCACATAATGAACCGGAAACAAACATAATAAAGTAAAGAGAAGTAAAACCAACAACAGTGAAACCCTTTGTCTGAAAATACCATCCACCGAAACCCGTCAATGGTTTTGGCATCGCCTATTGTATTTTACTTTGCCAACATGGTATAATGATTGATGTTTATTTAAAGTTCACTATAATAGTCCAAACACACAACCGTCTAGGTAAATCCCTTTAAAAAAAATCTAGGACTGTTTGAATTGATGTATTTTTTATTTTTTTATAAAATATAGGTTAAATTTAAAATAATATAATAAAAAAATAATATAATTTAAATAAGATAGTGTGATTTAAATAAAATAGTAATTTTTTAACTTTTAAAAAAAATATCAAACCTAGTCTTATTATAAAGTGTAATTATTATTAATTTATTATTGTTATACGATAATACTATATGTATTAATTAATATAAGTAGTAATGTATTAATTAATATTATATTATTATTATTACCTTTATTTATTATACAAATTATAAATATTTAAAATTTTTAAAATTATGTCTCAATTATCTATTAATATATTAATTAATATATTGCATTATTTATTATTATATGATGGACCGCTCTTTTGCATTTTCTTTCTTCCGCTCACAGTATAAATAACCCACAAAGCCTTGCCATCTCAAACAAACCAATCCATAGAGAAGAGTTTTCTAAACATACCAAAAGCTTTAAAAGTCTCTCAATATCAGATATTTGTCGCTCGGTTTATTTTCAGTGAAGAAGAAAAGATGTCAAACACAGTTGGTCGAGTCATTCGTTGCAGAGGTTTGTTTTCAAATCTTTTTTAAAACTGTTTTTGGAAACAATTTCAGAAAATGAAAACAAAAAACAAAAAACCATATCAAATTATTTTATTGGTTTATTTATTCTAAATCTTGCAGGGGGATTGAATCACATAGGAGTTCAATGATCTCATTTCTTTTTTTTGAAATTGAATAGAAAATATGGGAGAGCTTTCATGTAAACTGTCTTTGAATTATGAATTTCTTAGATCTGAACACAACCTTTTTATAAATCAATTGGGGTCATTAAAAACTACGTTTAGGGTGTGTTCAGATTAGAGATTTGAAGGCAAAAAAATTATTTAGAGAAATAAAAATGCTTTTGTTTACTTTTCTGGGGTTTTTTTTTTTTCGTAAATAACTCTAATACGTTGTCCAAACATGACTCCTTTTTTATGATCGGCAAAAAGAAATAATAAAGTAGTGTGTTTTTTTTATGGGACTCTTGCTTATTGATTGATCTTATGCTCTGCTATTATTCAACTTGTTTTAGTTTTGTATTGTGGAGCTTTACAGTCTTTGGAATTAATTTTTTTTTTTCCTCGAATTTTCGGAAATAGTCCGTCAAACAAGTTTTTATTTTGTGTTCCCAAATTTTTTTTAAAAAAAAAAAAACAAGAAGAAGAAAAAGCAGATTGTTTCTGCTTCTTTTCATGTGGGATATATGAAATTGATTGGTTAACAAAGTAGTTCTTCAATTTTTGGTGGCAGCTGCTGTGGCATGGGAAGCAGGGAAGCCACTGGTGATAGAAGAAGTGGAGGTGGCGCCACCGCAGAAGTTGGAGGTTCGTGTGAAGATCCTCTATACCTCTCTCTGCCACACTGATGTTTACTTCTGGGAAGCCAAGGTAACTCATTTTTCACTTTACATAGTATAGTATATAGTATAGTGTAGTATTCCTAAGGTTTCCTCATTAATTTCAATTAATTCAAGCCACCATGGTGACACCCAAATTGGTTCTTTCTTTTCAATCTTGCAGGGCCAAAACCCTGTGTTTCCTCGAATCCTCGGCCACGAGGCAGGAGGGTAAGTTGTCTGTTGTTAATTTTTGATGTCTAAAATGAAATGGGTTTTCTAATTATGGATTGAAAATATGAATTTTGTTGATTTTGGTGGATTTGTAGGATTGTGGAGAGTGTTGGAGAGGGAGTGACTGATCTTGCACCGGGCGATCATGTCCTTCCAGTCTTTACAGGGGAATGCAAAGAATGCGCTCACTGTAAATCCGAAGAGAGCAACATGTGTGATCTCCTGAGGATCAACACAGACAGGGGAGTGATGATCCACGATCAAAAATCAAGATTCTCAATCAAGGGCAAACCAATTTTCCATTTTCTTGGAACATCCACCTTCAGCGAGTACACGGTTGTCCACGTTGGTTGTCTTGCCAAGATTAACCCCCTCGCTCCTCTCGACAAAGTTTGTGTTCTAAGTTGTGGAATCTCCACAGGTACAAAAAAACAATGGCAATCTAATTTTAATGTCAAATTCCTTTTGAGTTTTGGCTAAAACCATCAATTTGCTTTATAAGAACAAGGTATCAATGAACTTCTATGAAATGATTTCACGGGATTTAAGTCTATTTTCTTGATCGTAAAATATTATTGAGAAATAAGAATCCATGGGAATAGGCCAAACATCCAATTTGGTATCTATTTGAACCAAAATGGTGATATTGTTCCTATATTGATCAAGGATTTCAATTTTTTGGATACCATGGTCATCCAAAAGCAAGGCTTTCAAAATTTTCGATACTGATGCTAACAACTGATTGCAAAGTCGATCATTTTCGAACCTTTCAATTCATACTGTTCTAATGAACAAATTTGTGCGGTTTTGTTTTGGGTAGGATTTGGTGCCACTGTGAATGTTGCCAAGCCAAAAAAGGGCTCAACTGTGGCCGTCTTCGGATTGGGAGCTGTAGGCCTAGCTGTGAGTCCCCCCCCCTCTCTCCTCTAATTGCCTTATGAATATGATTATTGTGCCTGTTTGGCAGAGCTTAATTACAGCTTATTTCAGATTTCAGCTTAATTTAAGCTATTTTGATGTGTTTGGTTTAGTTTATAGCTTATAGCTTTTTGGAAGTCAGAAATCAGCTTATTCTTTGAGTGGGGCAGGAGATGCTTTAAGAATAAGCTGGAAATCAGCTTAAGCTGAAAGTTATAAGCTATAAGCTGTTTAGGCATAAGCTATAAGCATTTTCTCACAGCTCTACCAAACAGGGCCATTGTCTCTGTTAGCCAAATGTATCTGATCAATATTATATTTGATGGTAATTTTGTGTAATTAGGCTGCAGAAGGGGCCAGAGTGGCTGGTGCTTCGAGGATTATCGGTGTGGATTTGATTCCTGACAGATTTGAACAAGGTAGGTGATCCCATAAAGGGAGTAGCAAGCATTATATTTGCAATGTTTGATACAAATTTACTTTCATAAAACTGACTACAGTATCTGTGCAGCATAAAGTTGTTTTCAAAATTTCGAAATATGAGAATAACATGAAAATGACTTGTGTTTTCGAACTTTTCATTGTTTTATTTCTAAAAACAACCCACTTTCTAGAAAATACAAAAAAAGTTGTTTTCAAAATTTAGTAAACAGTTTTCGCACAAAAATATAAACTACATCAAAACACTGATTACACAACCGAACAGGAAAGGATTTGCTGATTTTGATGGCCAACTGCATCTAAATTCATGGTGGAAGCTATTTTTGCAACATAAGCTACATTGTGACTCACATTCTAGTTAAAACACACAATGAACCTTCATTTCTAATATTCTGTGTGTGTGTGTGTGTGTGATAAACAGCAAAGAAGTTTGGTGTGACGGAGTTTGTGAACCCCAAAGACCACAAAAAACCAATTCAAGAGGTACAGTTCTACACTTGTTATTTGCACTGGTAAAACCTCCCCTTTCATCTTCAAGTATTTGATCAAATTTTTTCTCGACTTGCTCTTCAGGTGATTGCTGAGATGACCAACGGAGGAGTGGACAGAAGCGTCGAATGTACTGGAAACACTGAGGCCATGATCTCGGCATTTGAATGTGTCCATGATGTATATTTCCCCTACTTTCCATCACTTTCATTATCGGTTTTTTCCTTTCTCATTTGACAACAAAGTGGAGCTCTAGACTACAACATATACATGTATGTAAATCATTTTAAATGCTGATAGACTATAACCTTGCCATTGCAGGGGTGGGGTGTTGCTGTTCTTGTGGGAGTCCCTCACAAAGATGCAGTATTCAAGACGCACCCTGTGAATTTTCTAAATGAGAGGACACTTAAGGGCACCTTCTTCGGAAACTACAAACCCCGGTCTGACATTCCCGCTGTTGTTGAAAAATACATGAACAAGGTGAGTTTGTGAATCCACACTATGCAAATCTGTATGCCCATAGTGCATATGAATAGCCCGAAATGTGTAGCAATCCTTATTCGCCTAAATCCCACTTTGCAGGAACTTGAAGTGGAAAAGTTCATCACTCACCAAGTCCCATTCTCGGAGATCAACAAGGCCTTCGATTACATGCTAAAAGGAGAAGGCATTCGATGCATCATCAAAATGGAGGAATAGAAAAGTATGAAATCCTTAACATCGGATGAAGGGGACTTTGCGTCGATCATTTGTGAAATATTAATAAAAGTTGTCGTCCATTGTCTGTTTGTGCATATATATATATATGTAACAAACAAGTTTTTCATATCCAGTTTTCATTTTGGAGAAAAAAAACACCAGAAATCTGTTCTTGTTTTTTGCTCTAATGTGTGTATCTCTATTGTGCGAGTAAGTTGATAATTCATTCGGTTTTATAGTATCACTTATTACTGGTGTTTTTGCTACCCATTGGCTTACTTGCATAATGAATTTTGCGGTTTTGCCCATATGCTTTTCAATATGTAAAACAGAATTGGATTTTTTTACTTTGTTTTTGTTTCGACAAAATTTAAACCCATTTCTGACGAATAAAAAAATAAATGTTGATTAAAAATGTTAAAAAAAAATCAAAAATTAATTAAGAAAACCAATTAAAAATTAAACCATATAAATGATCATTCCCCCATGTGGGGAAGTCTATAGTATATTTTGTTATAAAATGTGCGGTATATAAAAAATTAATGGTTAAGATTGAATCACATTATTAAAAATGACTTGCTAAACTGGTCATTTTTTTTATAGTTACGAGTTAAAATTATATTTCTTCATAATTATAATCAAATTGATCATAACTTAAGTTATAACATCACATAACCAAACATTATTTTGTTCATAATTAATATCACATATTTCATAATCATAATCACACATTTCATAACTAACCCCTTTGAGTCATAACTAATATCACATATCTCATAACCACTAGGCACATATTTCATAACCAATATTTTTTTTTTTTTTAAACCAACATCACATATCTCATAACCATTAGTCACATATCTCATAACTAACATCTTTTTGTTGATAATCACAACACTTTGATCATAATCAATATCACATATCACATAATTATTGATCACATATCTCATAATTATTAACCGCATGAATCATAACCACGTCTCATAACCAATCCCTTTAAGTTATAACCAACATCACATATCTCATAACTAACAACCCTTTTGTTTATAACCACACCACTTTGATCATAACCAATATCTTATATCTCATAACCACTAACACATATACTATAACTAAATACCCTTTGATACCACTTTGATCATAACCAAAATTACATATTTTATAATTACTAATTAAATACCTCATAACCATTACCTACATATCTCATAACCAACATCACATATATCATAACTACTAATCATATATCTTATAACCACACCACTTTGATCATAACCAATATTACATAAATCATAATCACTAATCACATATCTGATAACCAAATATCCTTTGACTTATAACTACACCACTTTACTCATAACCAAAATCACATATCTAATAATCACTAATCATATATCTCATAACTTTTACCCACTTATGTCATAACCACATCTCATAATGAACACCATTTGTGTCATGACCCGAACCCGCCCCTATAGATTAAGGTCATAACGGGCCAGTAATCACGAGATTACCTACGGCCTCAAACCAAAACAAACATATAGCGACAGAGTGAAGCGGCTAAGACGGAAACAAACTTAAAAATTTTGTCCAATGAGCTATGCTTACATGGCATGTCAAAACATTTTACATATACTTAATAATAACTCACACCACGTATCAGTAGTTAACATCTTATATATCCAAGATCATTCAAACACATAGTCAGCCATGCCAAAAGCTTATACACATAAATGGTCTATCATGACCAATAGAAGTGACAAAAGAAATACAAAAGATCATAAACAAAGTCTCTTGCGTGAGGCACCTGGGCTGACTTCACAAAACTCGGGTTCCTTTCTTAAATTCCACTAAGGTGGGGGTTGAACGTCCCTTTGCTCACCTACATACATATAGATAAGAGTGAGCTAACGCCTAGTAAATAATATCAAAATAAAGAGGTTAATGAATGAGGTTCGTTCATAAATGAATCATACTTATAATGTACACATTTGAACCACTATTCTCATTCGCACCAGATTTACAAATCTCAACGAAGCAAAATGACTTTGGGTCCAACACATTATATCCATATGCAAAATGACCTCAGGTCCAATTCTTATATAAAACAATACGACCTCGGGTCCATCTATACGAAATGACCTTTGGTCCAGCAACTCTTTATTCAAAACGACTTTTGGTCCAATTCAAACATATCAAACGGTCTCGGGCCCAATCCAAATATATCAGGCGTATCAAACGGCCTCGGGCCCATTCTCTTTATATTCATATCCATGTGTATTTCATATTCATGATCATGATCCCTTTCATTCAAACGACCTTTGGCCCATCACGGTATTCAAACATATCAAATGACATATTCAAACGGCCTTTGGCCCATCTTTGCATTCATGTCTAACGACCTTTGGCCTAATCGTTCATATTTGACGGCTTTTGGCCCAATCATTCATGTCCAACGGCCTTTGGCCCAATCGTCCATGTCAAATGGCCTTAGGCCCAATTCACATATATCAAACATATGAACAGCAAATGGCAAACGGCAAACGGCAAACGGCTTTAGGCCTAATTCAGATATATCAAACGTATCAAACGTATCAAACGACCTTATACAAAATTAGGCATATAGAATACTCATTCATATTTCAAATCAACAAATCCATGAAGCTTATACAGAAGTAGCATTCAGAAAGTAACATACTTGAAAATATCTTTACTAAGATATTACTCACAGTGTTCTGCCGGTAGATTTGCCTTTGAGCTCGACTCTACACATTACATAACACATATGGGTCACAAACGATTCAATCCGTTCTTAATTTATACATTCCTCTTAAGCTCCTTTCTTATCATTTTAACTCATTCACAATGCTCAATGCATGCTTAAGAGAGCTTAGAAATGAAAGAGAACGGATAATAAATCATAAACTACTTTTCAAAATATCTGAAACAGGGATCCCCGCTTGAGCGCAGCTTTCATCGCTCGAGCGGACCTCTTTGGTCTGCAAAAGTACTGGTTACTTCATTTTTACGCTCGAGCGTGACTTCGGACGCTCGAGCTGAGAGTCAAACTACATGGCTCCCCACTCAAGCGTGAATCTCCTCGCTCGAGCGGACGTCCATGTCTACAAAAGTTCTGGGAACTAGCATTTCATGCTTGAGCGGCGCTCTCCCCGCTCGAGCGGACATGCCGAATTCTGGAATTTCCAGCAACCAGTTTGAGCTTCAAACTTGCATTCAAATTAACATAACTTGCATTTTATAACCCATAACTCTCATATACAACTACTAACGTGCTACAAACACCAATTTACTACATTATGAAGCTCAAATCTTATGAATCAATCACATGCAAACCCAAATTATACCAAACTTACTTCCAATACATTAAATTCATGCATTCAAACTTCATATCTTCATCAATCATGCATGCATGTCAATTCTTGACTCCATTCCTATTTCAAATGGTACAAATGGTGCTTATAACCATGAAACTCAACAAAACTATGCTTGCATGTATGATTCAATGCCCAATATTTTATAATTAACATGTTACATGCTAGCTTATGCAAATTCATGGCAATTCTAAACATGCATGCATTCATTGACTCCAAATTCATCAATTACCACTCAATTCTTGCTCTTGGTCACATATTCTCTTTGAATTCATATAGTTACAAACTCAAACTCATGAATTAAGGGGTGATTACTCACCTAAGAGCTTCAATTCTTCCAATAATAGCCAAATCTTGAGCTAATCCTCTTAGTTTCTTGAATTCTCTTGCAATATCTTCAAGAATGGTCCCTTTCTCTCTTTAAATTCGGTTCACCTTCTCTCTCTAGAGTGTAGGATCTGATTTGGGCTTAAAAAAAATATGAGCTTAAGCATGTATGGCTCATTTATATAGGCTTCCCTTAATCACACTTAATTAGAACTAATCAATGGTGCTTAATTAATTCGATTTAAACAAATTAATTCGTTCTGAATCAGTTTTCAATTAAATTTCACCATAGGCTCTAAAAATTAAGCCAATCACAATAGCGTAGTCAATTTCGGTTTCTGTGGCCGATAAGGCCTTCAATTTTTAGTTCAAAGCACAGATTCTAACAGATTTTCCTACGGGGAATAGATACAAAGCCAAAATCACATATAATCATGCAATTAACACCCAAATTCAAATAAAGCACACAATTACAAACATAATCATGATTAATGAACATAGTACAGGACACGGTTATTACAATTTGCCTCATAACCAACATCACATACATCATAACCACTAATCACATATCTCATAACCACTACCCACATATAGGGGTGTAAATTTGGCCTACGAGCTCGCGGCACACCTCAAGTCCAGTTGCGTCCTGGATGGGCCCAACTAGGCCTGAGCTTAAGCCCAACCTAAGACCCTGGGTTATGTGTTCTAGAGCTCGGCCCGACTCTGGTGTGTTATGAAATGTAACCTATCATATGAGCTCGTCCCAAATTTTTTTTTCCCATTTGGCCCGACCCAACCCCAACGGCTCCCTGCTTTCCTGCTAGTGCAACGGTCAATATTTTTTTAAATTTTTTTTTGAAACAGTCATATAATCGTTAATTCCACCAACAACCAATTTTATTTATTTATTTATATATATATAAATTAACCCTTCCCTCCCAAGTTCTATAAATACCATCCCTTACTCATTTTATTTCTCATGAACAAATATGTCTCTCAAACTCTCATTATCTCTGAACTCTCGACTCTCTCAATTAATTTTGAAGTGTCATCCCTAAATGACAATTTGCAATTGATCACCTATCTTTATTTTAGATATATTTTTAGTCATAGTTTCTTTATTAAATATAATAGAAGTAGTAATATACAAATGATATACTTTTTAAAATATCTATATACACTTATAAACATATATATATATAATTTAACTAAATTTTAACAAAAAATATGTTGAAAAAAATTATCTATGACATGATTTTATTTTGTTCTACTAAATAAATTTTCTTCTAAATTTTTTTTTCCAACTTTTCTTTGTTTTTTCTCTACTCTATTTTCTTTCCCTTGATTTGTCCTAATTGTGCCTGAGCTCTCTCTATTTCTTACTCAGACTTCTTTATTTCGCTCAAATTATCGAACGATCATTGTTGATAGTTCTTCCTCACTGGACTCTTCTTCTCTCTACTCCTGTGTCTCTGGAATAGATCCTTGAACTCATCACTACTCTCTTTGTCTATTTCAACACTATTCATTCTGGTAATATTTCTCTATCTAGTAAATGCATCTATCTCGAAACTCTAGCTCTTTCATATTAATATGTCATACATACACAAACCTTTGGCCGTAGTTATGATATGAAACGTTTTGTTATCATCAATTGGTACATGTGTTATAGAACTGTTGAAAAATGAATATTACGCATTTTGTTGTACTGTTCTGCTATCTCAGTCATCTTCATCCCTCAAGCATCTCTCTCATTCTTTACTGTCATTGTAGATATCTTCAATATTCCTTATCGGAAACGATAACACCTTTGACGTCATTTTCACAAGCGATAAGCCCGTTCAGTCTCTTTTTCTCATATTCCATTTCCTCTAGCTTTACTAGCTAATCTTCTCGAACTCTCATTTTCTGTTCCATGGCTTTAAGTCGTTGATTAAATTATTTAATGATTGTCATTACATTTTGTTTTCTCTGTATTATGAGATATCCCGATTGGTAATTCTAAGATTTTTAGTGATTTGTTTAGTCATTTTATGATAATTGTTATAAAACTTTGTTGCTTGATGTAACAACCCCAATCCATGATTAACGTTAATTTATGCTTAATCATCCCTAACAAGTAATTAAAGTGAAATTTTGCATCATATGTTACCTTATTTGTGTTTATATCTGTTTAATGTAGAAAGATCTGTTCATGTTTTCGTTTCGGTTTGCGAATTGAAGGCCTTATCGGCATCCGATTTAGAAATTGACTTGATTTATGTATTAATTAGAATTTTTAGAATTTTATGGTAGGTTTGATTAAAATTTAGTTCGGAACGATTAAATTAGAATAATTTAATGTCCAATTGATTAGTTGATCAACAAATTAATTAAGCCATTAGCCAAGCCTATTTAAGGATCCCATATGTGCCTCCACTCTTTCTTTTTCTTAATTTCAACACATTTGAGCTCACACACACAAACAAAACTTGAGGGGAGAGAGAGATAGAATAAAATTGAGATAAAAAACTAGGAAAAAGGAGAATTTCTAAGAATTGTTGGAGGCTTGCAAAGAATTTGGGAATTGAAGCTTCTTCACTTGTGCAATTTAGACTCTAGGTAAGAATTTTAGTCTTTGACCTTGTAATGTAGTTGATTAATGCATGAAAACAAGCGAATTAGGTGAATTCATATGGGAATTGAGCTAGAATTGAAGGAAGTTAAGTCATTCCATACATGTATGCATATTTCATAGCATTTTGAAGTTGTTTTCAAAGATTTCCTCTCATGCATGTTGTAATTCTAGTATAGTTTGAAGAATTCATAACATTTCTCACCATTGGACCTCATTTAATCATGTTTTGGAAGCTATGAACTCAAGTGAATATATGCATGCCATGTTCATATCAATTTCT
Source organism: Camellia granthamiana (assembly GCA_036172215.1). Taxonomy (NCBI): domain Eukaryota; kingdom Viridiplantae; phylum Streptophyta; class Magnoliopsida; order Ericales; family Theaceae; genus Camellia; species Camellia granthamiana. The sequence continues at coordinate 212,852 of JAXFYN010000176.1, forward strand.
TACATTTCAAGTTGAATTTTGCACAATTGACATGCTTTTGGGCCTTGATTTCATGACATGATCTTCAAATCATGATATTTTACAAGTTCCTAAATGTTTTCTAGAATTTTGGCCCAAGAAGATGAGTTTTGAGGTGTGGAATTCGAGTTTGGAGCTTTGGAGTGTAATCTAAAAATTCCAAATTCTGCACTTCCACTCAAGCGACAGATTCTGCGCTCGAGCGGCCACTACAACTGCTCGAGCGACCTTAAGTTTGCTCGAGCATGAAATGAATGTTCCCAGAAGTTTGCATGTTTTGCAGACCGCTCGAGCGACAAGAGTTGTGCTCGAGCGAGGGCATGAGTCTCACGCTCGAGCGAGAGTCAAGTGGCCATCGAGCAGAGATTTCACACAACCAATACTTTTGCAAAGTTTACAGACCGCTCGAGCGGGGGAAGTTGCACTCGAGCATCCCCTCACATGTTTGCATATCCGCTTGAGCGAGGGAAGTTGTGCTCGAGTGGGACTCTTGTTTTCAGCAAATTTTGTTAAATCTGTTCAAGTGCATTTTAGCATCCTCATTGCATCCTAGGCACTCCTAGACCATGATTAAGACTCAATAAGAGGTTAAGACTTAGAAACACACTAAGAATGAAACGAAAGAAGTTAAGTACCAACCGAGTGTGTGTTTCATTATGTGTTTCTGCTATGTATGTGTAGGTCACGTACCTCAAGTTATTTGATTTGCCTGTTCTACAAGTGGAGCCATCTGTGAGTAATAACTTAGTAAAGCTATGGTTAATTTTAATTATTTTCTGAATGATATGAATTAAGATCTGTTTTATGAAATGTTATATTCTGTGTAATGAATGATTGTCCAAGTTTTTGAAATGTATTCGTGGTATCCTTAGCACAAGGCCTTAGCTCGGGGGTAACAATACCGTACCTTTATAAGCAAGGCCCTTGCCCGGGGGTAATAATGCTGTGGTCTCATGGTCCTTACCAGGGGGTAACAATACCGTGGTTCAAGTAAGTTACAAGTTTTCCCTGTACCAAAGGTTCCCAATGGAACTACCAAGCAAGTTAATGCTAATGGATGTACCATGTATAACGAAGCATGAACTCTGATTTCTGTATGTAGTTGAACAAGAACATGAATATATCTGCTTATATTAGGAACTCTAATTTCGGTACCTATTATGGATATCATTCATTTAAAACCCCTTTACTTTGTTATTATTTACTAGGCTCCAGCTCACTATTTATTTTATGTATGTAAGTGAGCAGGCACATAACCAGGTTCAGAGTTGAGGACCTAGCGTCTCAGTTTTTGTCAGCCACCTTTTTGTGCCTCATGGGGAGGTTCCTTTTGAGATGTTTAGTTTTGTAACCTTACTAAAGATGTTTTTGCTTGTTTGCTTATCTGTACACTGGGCTAAGTCCCCCTTTGGTTTCATTTTTATGAATGAGTGACGCATGATTAATGTATTTATGACGTTATATATATTTTTACAAGTTTGTTTTGAAGATTTCCGTCTCATATATGTTAACACAGCTCTATGGACATTGTATATTATTTATATTTGTTTCCGCAGCCCCTTACTATATGTTGTTCTGTCAAGAGGCCTTTGGTAATCCAAGGATTACTGGCCGGTTACGACGCTAAACCTTTAAGGGCGGGTTTGGGTCGTGACACTTGATTACAATATTTGTGGTTTATAAAAAATTTGGATATTTTTGCTACATCAATTAGTTGTGTTGTTATGCATTTTGTGATTGATATTATGAAATTTTTTGGGTTGGTTATGACATTTGTGATTTGTAAAAATTTCGATTATTTTATTATGGCAATTAGTGGTGCAGTTACGCATTTTATAGTTGATGTTATTAAATTTTGTGAGTTGGTTATGACATTTGTGGTTTTTAAAATTTTTAGATATTTTTGTTACACCAATTAGTGGATAGTTACATAATTTTTGGTTAGTGTTATGAAATTTTGGGAATTAGTTATGACATTTGTGATTTTCTATAATTTTAAACAATTTTGTTACGCTAATTTGTGATGGCGTTATGTATTTTGTGTTTTATATTATAAAACTTTGTGGCTTGATTATGATATTTGTGGTTTCTAAAATTTTAAATATTTTTATTACGCCAATTAATGGTGTGATTATACATTTTGTAATTGATGATCAAAATAGTCTTTTTTTTTATTAATTTTACTTAATAAAAATAGATGAAGGATTTATATTAAAAATAAATAATAAAAAAAATTAAGTATAAATTGACAAAATTATAAATTAATAATTTATTTTATTATAAGACTCTATTCATAAATGTTTTAATTTTGTTTTTTATAATGATTATTACATAATTTCGGCCCCATTTTCTCCAAAAATTTGGAACAAACATCCAAATTTTGTCAAAATCAAAATTCCCTCATTAATTGTTTTTGACAAATCCCTAGATCCTTTCTTTAGTCCAAACGAGAGAGAGAGAGAGAGAGAGAGAGAGAGAGAGAGAGAGAGAGAGAGAGAGAGTAATTTCTGGATTTGGGGTGTGCTGCGAGCCCGTAGGCCAAATTTACACCCCTATATGTGAGTAATGGTTATGAGATATGTGATTAGTGATTAGTGGTTATGATATATGTGATGTTAGTTATGAGGCAAATGGTACTGGTTATGAGATGTGGTTATGACATAAATGGGTAAAGGTTATGAGATATATGATTAGTGATTATTAGATATGTGATTTTGGTTATGAGCAGAGTGATGTAGTTATAAGTCAAAGGATGTTTGATTATAAGATATGTGATTAGTGGTTATGAGATATGTAATGTTGGTTATGGTCAAAGTGGTGTGGTTATGAGATATGTAATTAGTAGTTATGATATATGTGATGTTGGTTATGAGATATGTGGGTAATGGTTATGAGATATTTGATTAGTGATTATAAGATATGTGATTTTGGTTATGAGCAAAGTGGTGTCAAAGGGTGTTTGGTTATGCTATATGTGTTAGTGGTTATGAGATATGAGATATTAGTAATGATCAAAGTGGTGTAGTTATGAGCAAAAGAGTTGTTAGTTATGAGATATGTGACTAGTGGTTATAAGATATGTGATGTTAGTTATGACTCAAAGGGGTTGGTTATGAGATGTAGTTATGATTCATGTGAGTAATAGTTATGAGATATGTGATCAATGGTTATGAGATATGTGATATTGGTCATGAACAAAGTGGTGTGGTTATGAGCAAAATGGTGTTAGTTATGAGCTATGTGACTAGTGGTTATGAGATATGTGATATTGGTTATGAAAAAAAGGTGTTGGTTATGAGATATGTGACTAGTGGTTATGAGATGTGTGATGTTGGGACCCTTGGACTCCTTTGATTTCTTTTGCCCTCTTTTTGGTAACTGGTTACACAGGTTGCCAATTCAAAATTAAATTATTAAAATAATTTAGTTATGTGGTAGTTATGAGATAATAGGTTATATATGAATAATTAAATATAATTAAGTTATGAGTTAATATGATACTGGTTATGATTTATATGATATTAGTTATAATATAAAATCACATATCCTCATAACTGATATATGGTACATCCAATGGTGTTTCATCCTCAAGTGATTGTTTGGTGGCCTTATCTTTTCGTTTCTGCTGCTGTTGGCTTTTTAGCTTTCGAAGGTTAGTATTGCAATTTTAAGCGTGCCAGCAAGGATCAATCAGTCATTACAGAAGATTAATTGCCAACTAATTATCAGACGATTGTGTTTTAGTTCTTTTAGTCTCAATGAAGAGGACTTTTACTGGTGGCTTGTTTAGGAGAATTTAGTAAATAACAATTAAATGAAGAACAATTGCAGCATTTCATTAAGTAAAAATGAAAAACTTACAATGATCTGACTCAGCCTCATAGAGGTTTACAGCAACAAGTTATTTGAGACTACTCCTATGAATGAAGTGCAATACAGGAATTTGAAATACAGAAATGTAAAGAACTGGAAATGTAAAACTGGAAAGAAAATGAAGTAAATAAACTAGTTTCTGGATCTGCGTCTGGATCTCTACTCTGGAGCCTTCTCTGCTATTTATATTGTCCCATAATAACCATCAAAATGGGCTTCCAACTGTCGAACAGTCCTCCCATGATTGCTGAACATGCCGCCTCATAGTCAATGCCACTATACCACTCTTTACAGTTAGGCTTTCCTCATGATTTTGAATTTAAATATATGAATAACTGTTAAGCCACGTTATCTTGCATCTCTTCACTGATCCAGTGCTATGCAGATCTACAATAAACAATGCTAACTGCCACGTGTATAATTGCAATTGGAGATTTGAATTAAGTTCCCGTATTGCCCTCATCTTGCCACGTGTTAAACTACATTTGGCCTATACAAAATATGTAGCCAACATTACCCCCCGCACTAATATACCCAATACTTGGTGATATTAGTAGATCAAGGCATTTTATCCACGTCTTAGGACGTGCATGGGCTTTGCATCTTTTTAGAAATACGACGTCATTCATCAATGAAGCATTTGCATCACATTAAATTCTCTTCTATTCCTTGAATATTTCCCACTATCTGAGTATTTGAAAAGACCGATACAGCTCTCATGGCCAAGCAAACCTTTTCTTACATCGATCAAGCATACGAAGAGTTGTTTGATAATGCTGTTCGTCCTCTAAAGAACCTTTATGCATTGATTAGCCACCCTTATCCGCCTCCATTTATACAAGTCATGGAAGTTTTTGCAAATCATCGACGTTTGAACCAAGAACCTATTGCTTACAATTCTTTGGACCAAAAATTTGCAACCATGGATATTGGAAGTTCTTCTTCTGCAGCAAAGCCTTCCATATGGGATGAGGCTGCTGCTTCTTCTTCTTCTTCTTCTAAGACTTCTGGCTGGGGGACTTGGCCTACCCCTACTCAACCTTAGATGAGAGAGCGCATTCATCATCTATTTCCTGAATTCGATGACCCTCTTGCGGTCCCTTCTTCCAGACGCAGTTTCGTAGTATACCTATATGTTCCTTTTGATCGTTTACGTAGTCTTGAGGACAATTTGCTTTCAGCATGGTATACTTCTACTTTGACATCCCGAATGGTGCGAAATGCCCCACGTCCTGATGAAGCCTTACGGATCAGCCCTGCACTTTTAGCCAAAAAAGCAAAAACTAGACCTGAGTTCCCAGCCTCGTTCGGGGAAATTCCAACTGCTCCTCCTCTACCTTCCAATCCAAATTGGATTGACGAATTGAGGCTCACTCTCTCTGAAAGCCAATACTTCACCCCTTACCAGGCTCCAGTGCCCCTAACCGCTTATCAGCAATATAGGACTCAGACCCTGCTTGCTGCTTTCTCTCACTTATCCTTTAAAGTCCTTCGAAGTGACATTCCCCACAAAAACTTTCTATGGGCTTGTGACACAATGTCTCGAAGTCATCTTCTCAACCTTGTGGCTCAAACAGAGCTTTATACCTTTCTGGACCAGCTTTTCCTTCTGCTCAACTGGCATCTCAATGCTTCTATTACCAGTGAAGTTCTAGATGAAGCTTTCTCCGCTTAAATTTAGGTTCAGTATGAGGCGGAGAACCTCCTTGATGAGTATGAGATCTTCAGGAACCAGAATTCTGAGCATGGGGAGGATGCTACTATAGATGAAGTGTATAGAGAAGAGGAGATAGATGCAATAGAGAAAGCTCTAAAACAGATAGAATTTGAAATGAAGGCCCAACAACTCTTTTTCCAATTAAGGGCTCACCATTTAGATAAACCGAACTTAGACAGGATAGACGATAGAGTAGGAAAAGAGTATTCATTTATTGAATTTTGTTGGATGAAGTTCCATGATCTTGTAACTTTGTCCATTCCATATTTTTATAAAATTGAGAATGTAATCAAATGATCCCCAATGTAAATATTACCTATCAATAAAATCGGGCTTTCTAAATTTCATTTCTCTGGCTTTATATTCCAATTGTAATCTTGTCTGTATGGTTGATGTGCTTTAACTCCTTATTATGTTCAAAGAAAACTTCGAATCAACCAATTTTGTCCTGAAGCCTGACTCAAATACTTCCAAAGTGTGGAATTTCCTCTTAAGAAAGACAATCTTTGCTTTACATTCCAATTCTATGGCTATCGTAACCTATTCTTGTTTAGCTAATAGCTTTGAATTAACCAACTTTGCTTCAAAACACAGTCTGCATGCTTTAAAGTGTGGAATGTTTTCTTCGAAGTACGAATTACTTATCCAAATATTGGTTTTGTAATGTTTTGCCTACGTCGAAGTCTAACATAACAGGCATGAACCGTATTTAGATTACAGAATATGTTAGAGATTCCTTCGAAAGGTGTCATGCTTCATATAAAGCCTAAAAGCACGCCTTTGAGTCCTTCGAACCACACTAATCCTAGTTACTCTTGAATTTGGGATGTAACACTTGTTTTGAAGTTAATTACTTGCTTTAAACGTTTACTTATCAAACTTCGAAGTCAGCTTCTTACTTTAAAGACGGCTTCGAAGCCAACCACATGCTTCCAAAGCCGAGCTGAGTATTCAACTCATGTTTCCCTCCAAAAGCTCTCTCTTGAACAGAGATTCTTTCTTTTGGGACATTTCCATGTTTTATACTAAAGGTTTTGATTCCACGTGGATTCAAATAATATCATAATCCTTTCGGATCCACTTGACCCACTCAACTTGTTCGGGTAACTTTTAGACAAAAAGGTTTAAAACCCTTTTTCTTCATGTCTGCTTATTCACTCTGCTTACCTTCATTGCTGTCGATTCTCAAACCCTTAATATTCTCATACTCCTCTTTCCTACTGTTCCTTACCAGTGGAGTCTTCTTCCTTGAAAGTACCGGCTGTCGAACGTATAAGCCTGACAATAGCTTTGAAGAGATGTATTGAGGAAGAAGTTGTTAAATTTAAAGTTAGTGGCCCAAGTACCATAGATGGACGCCTCTTTATTCCTCGCCACAGCAAAAAACAAGAATACGTCTTAGGTCCTATCTTTTGAGAGGTTCTTGATTAACTTCCCGATTTGTACTCTCGTTTGGATGACCACTTTCTTTTTTATGAAAGCGGGCTTGACTGGGGAAATTGGAGGATGAATCGACCTCACCATTGCTGGCCAACATTGAGGGTTGAGTGGGAGGAATGGTATGACAGGGTTATGCCTGCCAGAGAATGAGACCTACAAGAGCTTTGTATTCTCGATGCCCTTTGTCTTTCCAGATTTATCATTCCTGAAGATCATTTTTTAATTCCTGCCAGTCTTTGTTTTTGGAATATGGCCTTTAATTTTTTCCAATTTCGGTGTGGTATGATGGCTCCCACCGTTCTTGATATTTGCCATCTCTTACGGCTCTCACCACTTGGTACTCCCTTTACGCCTAGCTATCCAGACCTTTCAGTTGATTTTTCTCTTCCACCTTTGAATTCTTCCTTCAGTGACTTCGTAAAAGCTGAGAATAAGAAGGAGGGCCTTGTGAGTGACCGAGAGCTTTTCTCCTTCATTTTATATTGGTTGTGTAAATTTCTGTTTTGTACATCATTTCAACGAATCATGCCTGAGTTTGCCCCACTTGCCAAGGCTTTTGTTTTGAAGAAGCGAATAGCCTTGGCCCCTTATATTTTAGGCCATGTCTATAGAGCCTGTTCCTAATTCTGTGAGAAACCTCTTGATGTTAACCAGGGAGGTCCCCTTTGGGTGCTTCAACTTTGGCTCTTTGCAGACTTCATTGGTTTACATTCCAAGTGTTTGAAGTTCTTAGTTCAAGATCCTAGCACTTATGGAGAAAAGTATGCTAGAATTGCCCTTTATCCTGCTTCTTTTGCCTACTATCTTATTTTTTTTCACCAGCTTCCTGTTTCCCCATCTGCCACATTCTTTTACCCCTTCGATGCTAATAAAGGACCGATTTGGCTAAAGACATTTTTAGCTGATAGGCAGTGTTCTAATCCATTACACAAGGATATGTGGGCCTCTATCTTGTTGCCAAGTGAGCTTTTTATTGGTACTTTAAACCTTCGAGCTTATAAGTACATATCTGAGGTATACTGTCCCTCCTAGTTTGCAAGGCAATTTGGGCTTACTCAAGGAATTCCTATTCCACTTTGCAGTCTTTCAAATACCCATCTTACAGTCAGAGACTTGAGGGTACCCAAATCTAAGCTGGAGAAGGCAACATTTAAACTGTTGAAAGATTTGAGTGAGTTTAAATTTACTCCCTTCCTCCCCTCTGGCTCAGTTTTAAAAAGATTTCAAAATTGGTGGACAGCCAATATGGAAGTGCATCTAGCAATACATCCTCATGATTTACTAGTAGGGCTAGGTGTGCCTTCTCAGGGTCAACCTAAAGAAATTAGGACCACCCCTTCTCCTTCTATTGCTACCAAGACTATTCCTGCAGTCTCACTTCTTCCTTCCAGAGTTACTAGAGTTGCTTCAAAGAAGGGTATGCATTTTTAGGCTTCATTCCTTTCATAATATTTTGTTTGTTTCTCTCATATTCATACTACTTGGTGCAGGGTCTCCACAAGAAGAATCTCCCAAGAGAGCTAAAGCTCTGGCTGTTCTTAAGGACAAACACTAGCAGAGAAAGAAAAGAAAACTACTATTCATTCCTGAAGAGTCTGAGTCTCAGATTGCAGAGGAAGAGACAGAGAAAGAGCAAGAAACACCACTGCAGAGGAAAAAGAAAAAGAAGACAACAGTCTCTCCTTCTGACTTGGCCGAGGATCCTACTCATGAGGCAACTTCCAAAGCAGTGGAGAAGGAACACTCTAAAGAGATCATTGTTTTCCAGAGGGCTGAGAAAAGGCGGCAGCAGCAAATACTAAGGGATGAAGCTGCTGCTGTTGATACAATCTAAAGAGAAACTGCAAGAAGGCAAAAAACTGCTGAGCATTATACCCTTCGCAGTTCTCCCACCATTGCCACATTTTCTGAAACTAGTAATTTCTTTTGTGTCTCTAATTCCTTTCCTTAAGTTTTCAATACTGAAACTTAACCTTGCTTCGTATTTCTTCTTTTGCAGTAACAATGACTCTATCTCCTCCTTCAATAAGGGTTTCTCCAGTCTTGTCTGAAGTCGAAAGACTATTAGAAACACCCTGGAAAAGGAGGAAGGAAATTGACACTAGAGTGCCTTTACGCGTAGAACCCATTCAGGCAATACTTCCACTTCCTTATTCTACATTTTCCATAGCTTTTTTGAGGCAAAGCATTCCTATATCTTTATCCTTTAGCCTAACTCTGTATCTTCCCCATCTAACCTTTAATTCAACCCAATTTTCTTTCCCTACAATCCTTGCTGCTCCTTCTCCTCTTGAAGAGATCTCAATTACTACTCCACCTCCAGTGATAACTGATCTCCTCAGAGAAGATACTAATAGTTCACCAATTCTTTCTCTACCATCATTATCCACCTCCAGCCCTTCTTCTCTTGACCTACTAGTAGCCAAGACTATGGACACTGCTAGGGATACTTTTTCCTCCTCTCCTATCCCTATGCAGCCATCTTTTTCTTCCACTAGAGCCCTTTCTGCACCACTAATGTCAACGGAAGAGATGGACATTTTTGAAGCTAGACTGGCTAGCCTTTTTGACATGCTTTCTATCATTCCAACAGCTAGCAATGAAACTGAGCCATTGGTTCTGTCTGATTCTCTCTTGGAAATTTTTGAGAGCTCTTCTACCACAAGTAGGACTTCCTCGCCTTCACTGGATTTGGATAGCTGTTTGGAGTTGCTGACTTTGTTCTCAAGGGTTCCCTTTGAAGCCTTGCAAAGACCTATTATGAAGAATGGTTTCCTCCAGTGTTGCAAGGTTATTGAGCAATCCAGCATGGCTATTTCAAGTCATTTATCTTAGGCAGCAGCTACCATTGACTTTTATATCAACATCTACCATGTTGCCAAAGCTGCAGAGGAGCAATTGTTGAGATACCAGAAATTTGTTTCCCAGATACATGCTGAAGTGTTTGAATTGAAAGAACAACATTCCTCTATCTCCCAATTTCGAGCCCAACTTTTGGAGAAGAAAACTCAACTAGAAGAAGAGTTATCAGCAGTGAACTTGGCTTTGGATCGAATTGCCACCAAGCTGCAAATCACTAACCAAGGACTGGCTGATCAGAAGCAGAGGATGACTACGGCCATTCAGTTGTTCCCATCTCTTAAGAGTAGAGAGTCAATTGTAAAGGAACAACTGAAACAGTATACTGACTTTTGGGCCAATCTATGGCTGCATGTATTCAACTCCTTATGAAATAAAATCTTTATTTATTTTTTTAAGTGTTTTCATGCTTCTTTTGTTTAGCACTTACTATACTCCTTGTGTTTCCCACACAGTTGGATAATAAGATTTCAAATACCTGCCATTAATTTTTTTAGGGTGTACATATCCATTCGAATTTCTTAAATGATATGCTCCCCAAGGCAAGACTCTATGAACTTGATATGGTCCTTCCTAATTAGGTGACCATTTGCCACACTTATGGCTTTTAATCCCTATTGGGAGTATTGTCTTCCATACCAAATCACCTTCATCAAAGCTAATGTGCTTGACTTTCTTATTATAGTTTTGGCTGCTTTTTTCTTTTGGAAAAGAATGCTATTTAATGCCAAAATTCTAGCTTCATCCACTTTCTCTAATTCCAAGCACATACTATGATGGTACTGCTCAGGAACTAACTAATCCTGATATCTCACCCTCAAGGACTTGATGTTAATTTCTACAGGTAACACTACATCATCCCCATATACTAAGGCATAAGAAGTAACTCCTGTACTTGATCTTGGAGAAGTCCTATAAGCTCATAATACATCCAACAGTAAGTTATGCTAATCCTTGGGATTGTCTTCTACAACTTTCTGTATTCCCTTTTTCAAGGATTTATTGGATGATTCTGCCTGACCATTTGCTTGTGCATAATAGGGGGTAGAATTAACAAGGCTAATTCCAAACTCTGCCACAAAAGACTTTACCATCTTCCCATCAAATACAGTCTCATTATCAACAGTTATAGTTTGTGGGATGCCAAATCTATGGATCAGATCTTTAATGAATCCAATAACTTCAGTTTGGTCTATAGCCTTATATGGTTTAGTTTCGACCCACTTAGTGAAGTAATCTGTGGCCACTAAGATGAAACAATGATGCTTCGAAGAGGGTGGATGTATTTTTCCTATCATATCCATAGCCCATCCTTTAAACGGCCAAGGCTTCACAACTGCATGCAAATCAGTTATTGGTACGTGTCTTATCGTGCCATACTTTTGGCATGGCTGGCAACGTCTAGCATACTCTATACAATCTTTAAGGATGGTTGGCCAATAGTAGGAATGTCTTCGAAGCAGCCATCGCATCTTCACACCAGGCTGATGAGCACCATAGATTCCTTTATGAACCTTATCCATGGCTATCAATGCCTCCTTTTGCCCTAAACATTCCAATAATAAACGACCTGCTCCCTTTTTGTAAAGAGCATTACCATACACTATGTATTGCATAGATTGTAATTTGATTTTCCTGCTGGCTTTCGAAGATGGGCCAGTTAGGTACCGCATTATTGGATACCTCAAATCTTGTTGTTGTAAGTCATTATGATTAACTTCTAACACCACATTCCTTTTAGTTAAGGGTGTTATTACTTTTTGATATGTTGTTTGGCTTATGTTCATTTGAGTGTTATCCCTTTTCCTGAAATTCGAAGCTTTCTGAGCCACATCATTGGCTTTGTTATTCATGAATCTTGGGACATAAGTCACATTTGCTATTTGGAATTGAGAAAGCAAATATAATGCAACAACATAGTATGGCAAAATGCTTACACTTTGACATTTGAAAATTCCTTTCACTTAGTTAACCACCAATTGAGAATCCCTAAATATATCAACTGCATGAGCTTGTAACCCACTAAATATTTCCAGTCCCATTATTAAAGCTTTATATTTAGCTTGATTATTGGAACAAGTAATTTCATCTACTCTGAAATCATGTGTGGTTTCTACTCCCTGTGGTGACTTAATCACTGTACCAATTCCAGTTAGGCCGTTGGCTTTTGATCCATTAGACCACATTTGCCATGGTTCAATATTAACCATACTAAGATTCATTATTTCTTGGCTATCTGTCTGACATGAATGATCTGCCAAGAAATTAGCTAAAACTTGTCCTTTTACTGCTTTTTGGGGGACATATTTTAGATGAAATTCTGATAAAGCTAGTATCCATTTGCCAATTCTTCCTCTCAACATAGGTCTAGACAACATATACTTAACCAAATCTGTGGTTGTAATTACCAAGATAGTTGTAGGCAAAAGATAGTATCTTAGTTTTATTGTAGCAAAATACAATGCAAGGCACAACTTTTCTACAACTGAATATTTACATTCACAAGAATTTAAGAATCTACTAAGGTAATAAACTGCTTGCTCTTTGCCTTCTTCATTGTTCTGGGCTAAGAAAACTCCCAGTGAATCTTCTGCTGTAGCAATGTACAACTTCAAGGACTTATCACTCTTTGGTGGCATCAGTACTGGAGGCTTGGCCAAGTAGACTTTGATTCCTTCGAAAGCAGTTTGATGCTCTACTGTCCACACAAACTCCTCTTCATCTTTCAACCTTAATAAGGAAGAAAATACTTTAGTTTTCCTTACGGTGTTAGAAATAAATCTTCGAAGAAAATTGACCTCTCCAAGGAATTTTTGTGCTTCTTTCTTACTTGATAAAGGCTTGGCTTCAATGATGGCTTTGGCTTTATTTTGATCAATCAGTATTCCTTTCCTGTGCACTATATAGCCCAAGAAGTTTCCATCTGATACACCAAAAGCACATTTGAGAGGATTAAGCTTCAACTTGAACTTTCTCATTCTTTTGAAAGCTGCTTTTAAGTGAAACAAATGTTCCTCCATGGATTGGGACTTCACTACAATGTCATCAATGTAACACTCTAAATATCCTCCAATGGGATCATGAAAGATAGTTTTCATAGCCCTTTGAAATGTAGCCCCAGCATTCTTCAGGCCAAATGGCATTTTAACCCATTCAAAGGTGCCAATGTTCCCAGGACATCTGAATACTATCTTGTGGACATCCTCTTCTGCAATGCAGATTTGGTTATAACCAGAGTGCCCATCCATCATTGATAAAATCTTGTGCCCTGCTGAACTATCCACCAATAAATCTACTATGGGCATGGGGTACTCATCTTTTGGAGTTGCTAAATTCAGGTTTCTAAAATCGATGCATACCCTTATTTTATCATTCTTTTTAACTACATGCACAATATTGGATAGCCATTCAACATATCTGGCTGTTCTAATGAAGCCTGCCTTAAGGAGCCTAAGAATTTCCTCATTGACCTTTTGAATCACTTCAGGATTCATCCTTCTTGGTTTTTGCTTGTATGGCTTGAAATTAGGCTTTATAGGGAGCCTATGTTCCACTAATGACCTATCCAATCCTGGAAGTTCATTATAAGACCATGCAAAGCAATCTTTATATCTTTTTAAGACAATTAACAACTGGTCCCTATCAAGAGCACTTAACCAAGCACTAATGTAGGTTGGTTGCTGTGTAGAACCTTCCCCTAAATTAACCTCTTCCAAGGGGTCTTGTATTTGAGAACTCACTAATGCTTCTTTTTTGATTTCTTTTGTTTTCGAAGCAATTTCTTTGCTTTGTTCTACTCCCATTTTCTCTGATTCAATATCTTTGCCCTCCTCCTCATAGATAAAATCTGTCCATAAGGCTTGTTCCTCTTGTTTTCTTGGACTTTGGTTTTGATGTCCAATGCACAATATTTATCAAAGGTCAAAGGTCTGACCTGTTGTTATTTATGCTTACAGCCAACTACCATGGCTTCCTTCTCTTGTTTCTGAACCTTTTGGATTATTGCTTTTAAGTCCAATGTTGTGAATTTGATTAAAGCCAAAGGTCTGACTTCTTGGGTTTCATCTTCTTGCCTACAACCAGGCATCATTATCATCTTTGACGACGAATTCTTCATCAACACTCTCCTGTACTAAGTGCTTCATGTGTGCTACTTCCTCATTAGCCGTCACTTCGGCTGAACCATTAGGTTTTCTTAATATATTGAGTGGTGTTACTCCTTTAGTATACAACTTGGTGTAGACGTCCCCGAACGCATCCCGGGGAGGGCGCGACTCCCCCCCGTTCTAGTTCGATATTGGGTCACTACAGTTCGAAGGACTCAAATGTCACGGTTCTTAATCTTGAACCAAAGAGTCCAAATCTGGCAAATCGTTTTGAAGAAAAAACTGATTTTTGAAAAGAAGTGCCAAACATGGACTGCTTTGCCAGATTACAGAGTCGCCACCTAAATATTTTAAAATGAGGAAATTTAGGAAACCCTGACTCGGTGCCGAAGGCCACGTGTCCGTCATCACCAAAGTGATCTTGGCTCGGGAGCTTGGGTACGATCGGGGAAGGTCAGCTATGAGCACCCCCTCTCGCCCGGTCCGAAGACCGGCCTCTACTAACCGTGATATCCGATTTTGAAAACATTACATGTTCTTATTCCAATTATTAACCTAGAATTACTATGTTATGCGCACAGCAAACAAGTATAGACTAGATTGCCTAATTTGGAAATAAGCATTGCATATCCGTTTGTTTCGAAAACACTTTGGAATTTGCTACTCGCAAGTAGGCTAAAATATGGATTTCAATGAGTTTTCCAACTCAAGCAATCCAACCTCCACCCACAGGCATTCAAACAGTTTATCTCATGTAAGCACTTAGCCGCATGGTAAGCATACTGTCATGTCAACATTCACACGCATGCGAGATGCTAAAGCATAAAGACTTACATCGTACTCCGTGCCAAAACAATAAACCAGTTAGCAAACATGCATGGCCTAGTTCATGTTAGAATGACTAATGCATCACAAGCAAGGATGTGATTTAGAGTAGGCTCGGCTAACCCTAAAATGGCATGTAAGGTGCAATCAGTTGATGCACGTATGCAATTTGGAAATTGAAAATACAATGTAGTTTGTATGATGTACCAAACCCGATGCATGTCAACAAATGCATGGATGCACGCATGCATAGCATAAGGTATGCTAAAATAAACGTGCCCTAATACTAACCATCAAAGCAGGTAAATAAAAGGGAGAAAGAAGTGGGGGTTGGAAGACATACACACACTCACACATGCTTATTACAGATTTGCCCTCGCTCGGAGGGACCAAAAGAATAATACAGATAATTAACTACGCAAGCTAATTAAAATATTACAAACCCATTAAATTAATCAAATGAATTAATTAATCTAATTAAAGCAGTAAACTGCCTCGAGATGAGAGCCGGGTGCAACGCATGCTCGGGACTTGCTTGGAATCACACTGCCATGCCTAGCTTGCCTCTGTTTTCCCTGTTCTACCCTTCTGAAGACTGCCAAAGCCTAAGGGATGCCTCTCTGGACATTGGAGATCACCACCGGCTGAATAGAATATCCACCGGCTGCTGCATGTGGCCATCGGCACAAAATTCATCCATCGGCTGCCAATTGACTGCCGGTCGGCACTTAACACTGCCGGTCGGCAATAAATTCCTACAGAACCTGCAACTCACAGCAGCAGAGGACACAACTTGCATGGCAATGCAATTCAAGCAATTTATGCATCAAACACATTCCTTATCATGTTAATGACTCAAAGGAGGATGTGCCTCGATTCTCAGACCACCAATCACGCATTTCCATGCATGATGGCCCAAGGAACCAAGTATGCAACTTTAATTTCAAATGCATGCAAACCAAATAAACATAAAAGGGTGCCAAACCTCCATCATGCTCATCTCAAGAGGCCAAGCATGCGCATTGATGTAATGCAATCCTAAACATGTTAGCTAACATGCAACATGGACAATGCAAGGCACTTATGTAAGCATACAAGCAAACATGTAAGGCAAGCATGCAAACCAAATAAAAGGTGGACTTAAACATGATCTAGGCAACTCTAACTAGGCCTGAAATCAGTAGCCAAAATGCTAAGTATGAGAGCTAAGCACACATGCACACATACACATGTTAAGGCACACAACTTAGGCATTAAACAAACCACTCTCAAGCACACTTGAAAGGAGATAACATGGACGATTAGCATGCAACATGAGCTCTAAAATCATGCTATAAAATGATGCCGAATCATGTTAAACAAGACAAGCAACATACTAGCATGCAAATGGTCCAAGAACTTAAGGCAAGTCAAAGGGGACCCAAACCATGGCTAAGCCAACCAAGCCTCACAAGGCCAAGGAGGCTTAAAACAGGTCTAAGGCAGCCCTAGACCATGCAAAGGGAGCTTCCTAGATGGCATCTAAGTGGCTCAAAATCAAAGGCATACACAATGGCCAAAACATGGAGCATGCAACACAACCTTTCAAAGCATTAAAGAGGCATGCAAGACAAGCATTCAAGCATGTCCAAGGGACTGAAATAACATCTTAAATGGTTCCAAACCATTGAAATGATGAAAGCAATGCATACTACACATGCACCTACTTGAAGCATACAAGCTACAATGCAAAGGGGCTATATTAAGCATGCTAAGATTGACCCAAATGACTATGGACAGAGCTAAAACATGATAAAATAAGCACAAAACCTTCACAAGTCTAAGCCCAAATCATGTTAGAATAAAGGCACACAACCTAATGCATGTTAAAGAACCAAAGAGGCATTACAAAGCATCTATGCAAAACATGCAAGGAGTACGGAAACCAACACATAGCAATGTTAAATCATGATATCCTAAGCATGAATAACAGTCCATACATGCTCAACACACACTCAAGCACAATGCTCCCTCAAGAGGCAAAACTTGCCCTTTTCAAGGACATCAAGGAGAGGGGGTGGCCTTCTCCTTCTTGGGACTTCAAGGCATCATCTACACCACTGAAATCCCTCAAGATTTCAGTGGTAAAGAGACCCAAACACCAAAATCCCGGATCTCACACAAAATGGCCTAAAACAAGGGCCTTTCAAGGCCTAAGGGTGGCCAAACTTCCCCAAAGCACAAAGCACCCTTAATGAACTATCAAGAGGACTAAAAAACAGAACTTTTTTGTATTAAACACTAAACACAAAAACAGTTCTAAACTATGCAAAAATGGAGTGCAAAAATGGGGTAAAAAGGGGTAGTTTCTCACCCTTGTTGACCACCTTCACAAGTGTTGATGTTGTTGCTTCCTTGGGCTCAAATCCAGCCAAGAACACCAAGAACAACCTCTTGGAACCTCAGAAACCAAGGAAAGGTGAAAGACTAGGTGCTTGTGTGCAATAATATGAACAAATGCACCTAGAACACTTAAGAGAGAGAGGTATAGAGATATGATATGTATCTATCCTAGACCTAAAACCAGAGCTCTCTCTGAGTTGTTTTCTCTCCCAAAAGCCAACCCTAAAGCCAAGGGGGGAGGCCTCCTCTTATAGAAGAGGCAATCTTGTAAGCTTAGTCACTAAGCAAGACAAGAAGTGCATCCCTCCATACACGTGTATGGAGGAGAAGCCAAAGCCATACAGCTGTTTCAAAATATCTGAAAAAGCAACTGCACAGTAACCGGCCGGCAAAGAATGTCATTTTGACAAAATTTAGTGCCGGCCGGCAACAAATAGTGCCGACCGGCAATATATATTGCCGATGGCAAGAAAAACCAGCCGGTGGCCTCTAGCTAGTGCCGGTGGTGTGTGGGGATGCCTCAAAAGGCATTCCTTGCCCCTCCAAGGCAAAACACAAGTGTTTGGTGCAAAACCAGACACAAAACAGTCGAGTTCGGAAATCCTGAGGCAAGGCACGTAGCCGAGAACTCCGGGAACTCCAAACAAACACAAACATGGATAATCACCGAGTGTTCAAGCGGTGACGTCCAGGTCTTGAGGACGGTCAAAAATGGGGTGTCTACACTTGGCTTCCGCAAAATCAGCACAAACGACAAAGGGTTGAGGGTCTGCATTGATCTCCTCAGTCTCCCCATTGCACAAGCCATCATTATCTTTTGATGTAGAGAGGAAGGCACACATTTGTTGGTGTGAATCCAATCCCTACCAAGTAGAGCATTATACTTACCATTGCTGTCAATAACAAAGAATGCAGTTATGCGATCTCTGGTTCCTACACTGAGGTTGATGGACAAAATGGCCCTGTTTGGTAGAGCTGTGAGAAAGTGCTTATAGCTTATACCTTAACAGCTTATAGCTTATAACTATGAACATAAGCTGATTTCTGACTTATAAATTAAGCTTCTTCTGCCCCACTCAAAGAATAAGTTGATTTCTGACTTACAAAAAGCTATAAGCTGTATTGTTAAGCTAAACCAAACACATCAAAATAGCTTAAATTAAGCTGAAAGCTGAAATAAGCTGAAATTAAGCTGTACCAAACAGGGCCAATACCCTGAGCCATCTGTTTATCTCTGGCAAAACCAGCAATGGTTGTGTTGGTTCGGATTAATCTGGGGTTTCTTTTCCCTGATTTCTTCAAAGAAGATTTCGGAAGTAGGTTCACCGTTGCTCCATTATCCACCAATACTGTCACCACCCAAACCCGCCCCTATAGGTTTAGCGTCATGACCGGCCAGTAATCATAGATTACCTACGGCCTCCATACACATAAACAAATAATATAAGGTACGGGGCTTAGCGGAAGTCTAAAATGTTATAGAATTCATCCATTGAGCTGTGCATATATAAGGAGAGCAAATATGTTAAGTAAGGTTTTGTTTCAAGTTACACCCAACATAAGTACAAATTCATATCTTACAAAACACAACCCCAACTATGAACCAAATACAAAACCATTAGACCACACAAAAGGGGAGGTCCGACAAGCATGGCTCCGCCCAAGCTTGATTACTTCACTTGGAAGATCCACAAAAGGCTGACCCGGGTAGACTCGGGGCTATCTAATTCTGATGTTCAGTTTGCCCACCTACAATTACATATATAAATAGATAGTGAGCTAGAGCCCAATGAGTAATAACAGAATAAAGAGGTTAAATGAATGAAGTTCGACAATAGCACAAAAATGTGTCTTACAATTTTGAAATGAATCTTAAATCATTTTCGAAGGAAGATATTCACCACATTAGATCAAATTCACAGCAAGACATTTTGATTAGCAATAATAGCATCTCTTTGCAGTGACAAAAGCCATTCGTAACATTATATGTGGTACATCCATGAAGTGACAAATATTATTCCAATGATAACGTATCATACTAGCCATGGTATTGTTACCCCCAGGCAAGGGCCTAGCCATGGTACTATTACCCCCAGGCAAGGGCCTAGCCATGGTATTGTTACCCCAAGGCAAGGGCCTAGCCATGGTGTTGTTACCCCCAGGCAATGGCCTATATTCAATGGATGCCACAATATCGTTTCAAAATAGAACTCCATTCATTAGAGGACATAATATTTCAATAAGCCATGCTATCAATTATCAAATCATTTTAAGAGTTCATTCAATCAATTACATATCCATTTTGATAGTAATAATATTTTCGAAAGTAAAGATAATTTGAACATATCTTTATAAGGTCATTACTCACAGTGGTTTGTGGAGACACTAAGCCTCGAACGTCCACCAAAACGATGCACATAACAAAGTACAAATGAAACTCCATTTCATTTTAATTCAATCCTCTTTATGCATCTCTAACTTATTGTATGGTTATCGGAGTCCAAATGGTGCCTAAGAATGCTTGGGGTGGCACGAGGATGCAAATATGCACTTAAAAGAGTTGGCAAAATTTTGCTGAAAACAGGGTCTCCGCTCGAGTGCAACTTCCTACACTCGAGCGGTCTGTAAAAGTACTGGATACGTGAAATTCTCGCTTGATGGTCGCTAGAGCGGAAGACTGAGAAAGAGGGTCCTCGCTCGAGCGCCACTTTGGTCGCTCGGGCGGATTGTAAAATTTCATAAACTTCTGGGAGCCCGAATTCCATGCTTGAGCGTGGACTCCCTCGCTCTAGCGGACAACACGAATTCTGAAATTTCCAGAACTGTGTTTGAAGTTCAAACATGGTGGTCAAAGCTTCAAATCTTATGTTTTTGGTATAAAAACATGGAAAGTCACTATATAACATGAAAACACTTCCAATTTGAACCCATTTATTCAAAATCATGGTAAATTCCTAACCAATGACTCCAACCCCAATTTATAAAATAAGTTTAACTCAATTTGAGTGTATATTTCTCCAAAACATGTTCAAAATATGATCAAGTGACATGAGAAGCATGAAAACATGAAGGATCCTCCAAAATGAGGTATAATTGTGCCATGCATGTATGAATCTCATGGAGCTTAACTCAACATATGCATGCATGTAAGCAATTCGAATCCATTCTTCCATTTTTATGATATTCATAGCTTCTTTTCTTCAATAACATGCCAATGAGTTCAAAAATGAGAGGAATTCAACTACTATATGCCATAACTACATGAATTAGTGATGAATGCCATACCTAGTGTTGAATTCAAGGGTATTATAGCTCCAATCTTTGAATCTTCCACTAGTTCTCTACAATTCTCCTCTTTCTCTCTCTAAATGTTGAACTCTCCTCTCCTCTCTCTCAATTCTCAGCTGAGTGTGTGTATAAGCTTAATTTGGGTCTTATATAGGATGTGATTAAGTTAGCCTAATCAAATATGGTTAGGATTAGTTAACTAGGCTTAATTCTAACTAATTCAATCAGTTTACTCTAATTATTTTGATCCAAATCAACCATCAATTAAAGTTGCCATAAAATTCTAAATATTCTAATTAGCCTATTGGGCTAGTCAATTTTAGTTCCTGAAGCCGTTTAGGCTCCTAATTTCCGACTCTAAGTTGTCGATTTAAACAGATATTCCATATATCAACAGATAATTATAGAATTAAACATGTAATCACACAATCAAGCACATAATCATGCAATTAAACTTATTTAAATTATATAATATACTAGTTTGGAGGTCAGGGTCGTCACAAATACCCTATTCATCTGTATCCCATCGAAAAAAGCCTTGATATACAAGGGTTTGACATGCTGTGTTATGGATGTTGTAGGATACTCAAAAGGATATGAGAGATTAATACTCACCTCTTCCCTACTCTCGTCCTTAGTTTCCATTGGTGTGGCCACTTCGGATTCATCTTGAACCATACTAACTTGTGAATCTTCACTAGAAACTAGAATAGGGTCAATCTCCTGACCTTCTTGGTTTCCATCTTCAGCCTGGAACTCCTGCGGCAGTATATGCACCATGTTTACTGATACTAGAGGAAATGAGCCAAACTGAACCTGTGGCTCCACTTGTTGCTTTTCCAAACTAACTTGTTCAGTTACTTCGGAAACATCTTCCATGCTGCACTCTGGCACTTCAATACTGGTGACTTCCTTCGAGTGTTCTACACAAACTGGTTTTTTGACCAAAAAAGGTCTGTTCAACCATGAAGGCTTCAAACATTTCATCTTCAGCCATTTATTTACTTTGGCTTACTTGTACTTCTCCTTTTATCTCAGTGTGCTTTCTATCAAAGCCTTTTCAAGACCTGCTAAGGTGGATCTTTCCTTGGCTTTCAATTCAGTGTGAACTGTAGCCAACTGTTCCCTGCTGGCACTTCTTTTGTTTTGAGGAGCCAATTTTGGGCCTTATTTTCCTTCTACTTGGCTTTTTGATTGAGCTAATGAAAAATTTTCTCTACTTTCTTTCTGGTCACTCTGGTACTGTTATACCTTCATTGGATCTTCCTTCTTTGAGACCTGGAGATCACTGGAACCATATTTGGTTCCTTTGTTTTTGAGTGTTTTAGTAATACCCAATTGTTTGGAACCGTTAGGGGAGGTTTAATCATTCTACCCTAGTCTCCAAAAACATTTTTCTGGGTAGGTATTTCCTTAGGTTTATTTTGCATGACAAACCAATCTGGAACCCCAGGTACCCATGAACCTACTAGTTCAGTTGCTGAATTAGCTCCTTCTGTCCTCGAAGTTAGCTTCGAAGTTGCCTGTGGAGGCCACTGCTTGACCCTGATTCCTTGTCTTGAGCCTAATTTAGGCCTTCTGTCAGGGTGATTACTTTGCATCTTATTTGAGGCTAATCTTGGGGGCCAATCTTTGGCTCTAGTTCCATGACTTAATCCCACTTCGAGCCTCCTCTTAGGATAACTGCCTTTCATCCTATAATAGTTGGGTGGCCTGACCTCATGCATAGGTCTCTTACCCTTAGAATGTGCTTTAGTAACTGATGGTTCAACCAATAATGGTTGTTGTTTGGGACCAGTTGGGTATGGCCTCTTGTTGTAGGCATTAGTTGGTTTAGGGCGTCTTTGCACATCCCTGTAGTACTGTTTCCCATCTATTAGGAAGACCTTCAACCATTTATAACTTAATCTACATTTGGGACACATCCTTTGTATGACAGCCGCCTCGAGAGAATCATCATCTAGTGCCTCTTCACTAGAGTCCTCCTTTTGATCCGCAAAGTTCTGTCCATTTGCTGGTGAACTTCTGATATCTTTTTTAACAGCAGTCTGCTTAGCAATGTGCATCTGCACATTTACCTCCTCCAATTCTTTCAGGGATAGTTTTTGGAAGTCAGGCATTCCAACATTGGCTGTAGCTTCGCCAATCTCTGGGAATAGGTTAGTGTCAATCCTCATAGCCTTTTCCACTTTGGTTGGGAACTTCAAACTGCCCTTTCGAATATGTTCTTGGATCTTGTCCCGAAAAACAATACAGTTTTTAGTTAAATGAGACTAAGAATTATGCCATTTATAATACATCTTTCCTTTAAGTTCTTCTGGGGAAGGAATTTTAACCTTCTTTGGTAGCTTTAGGAAATTTGCAGCAAGCAAATGATCAAAAATGTCATCTGCCTTTGTTAAATCAAAAGAATATTTCCTATGAAGGTCTTTTTTTTTTAAACTGCTGGTCGATTGTAGTATCCTTATGAATTAATGCCTCACAGGTCATAGGTTCTTTCCCTACGATCTCTGCTGCATCAATCTCGTAGTTAGGGTCTCTATAATAAGTCTTATATGATGCATTACTTCGATCTTGTTCTTTCTCAAGTAATGATTCATATCTAGACACTTTATAGGTTAATTGTACTAAATCTCGAAACTCAATTGAGTCGAACTTCTTTCGAAGCCTAAACTCTAGACCATTTTAAGCCAATCTCACAAATTCAGGCTCTGGTAGAACGACCCTACACTTGTTTCGTGCTCTTTTAAATCTAGCAATATATTGAGCAGCCTTTTCATCAGGCCTTTGACTTAACCTTGCCAAGTCTGCCATGGAAACCTCTGGCTCTGTTTGGAAGAATTGGGCATGAAATGCCTCCTCTATTTGCTGCCAGGTTTGGATAGAGCCAGGTGTAAGGTTAATATACCATACAAAAGCTGCCCCAGTTAGAGAATTTGGAAAAAGTCTTAACTTCATGTAATCATTATTAGTAAATTCACCACATTGGGCTGCAAACCTAGTAATGTGTTCTATTGTTGACTGGTTTCCATTCCCATAAAAGAGAGTAAAGTCTGCTATTCTAAACCCTCTTGGGTATTCATGCACCCTATCCACCCATTCTAGATATGGCTTCCTATACGCAGGAATTTGAACCCCCCGAGCCATAGGTGTACACAATTCTTTGACAATATCAGCAATTTGGTCCCTAGGAACCATATTTTGTGCTTGTTGGACTACCACTAGAGGAACAAACACAGGATTTGGTGGAAAACCTTGTACTTGAGGTCCTCTTGGTCTATAGAGAGGTATATTTAGGACTGGCTGTCCCTGTGGTGCTGGCTGCTGTTGAGGGTATGGTTGACCTCTCTGAGCCTATCCTGCGAAAGGTGCTGTAATAGGAGGAACATGTGTTGTTTCTCTTCCAGCCGCAGGAAACCTTTCCAACCCCCCGGGTACGAATTCGAATAAAGGATTAGTGAACCCCCTTGTGCCAGGTATGGCTTCGAATATGGGATTTGGAAACATTCTTATACTATTTTCTTGTGCTGGCCCAGATCCACCAATTTGCATGGCTTCATTGTTAAGTAATGAGGTATTTTGATTTACCATAGACCTCGAAGAGGCTCATACCAAGACTGAGGTGATGGTCTTTCATAATTTTGATTACTAGTTTGACCATTAGTATGTCCATTACTTTGCATAGGCTGTTTATCCCTAGCCAATCTTTGCTAAGGAACATTTGAAATTTCCTCCATATGCCTTGTGTTAGTTGGTTGATGGGTATTCATCCGATCCATAAAGGATATTGCCCATCTTTCTGTTGTGTTCATTAATTGCTGTTCCACGGCATCTACTAGGCCTCTCAACGGATTCATTGGTTGAGTAGATGGAATAGTGGATGGTCCAATTCCATGGTCTCGTCCACTATTCTGGACACGTGGTGCATGTTCTGCATTACTGGTCTGTTCGACCATAGGTTCTGATGAGATAGGTGCTTCTATAGGATGTGTTATTACATTATCCTCTGGATCAGGTACCTCTACCTCTCTTTCCACACCTTCTTCTAGGCGTTCATTTTTTCCTTGTCTTCTATGTCTAGCCATTTCAATTGGTCCCACTGGGCATGCCAAAAATATATGTTGGCTTTTTGGCTTTTGAAGGTTAGTATAAGCGTGCCAGCAAAGATCAATAAGTCATTACAGAAGATTAATTGCCAACCAATTATCAGACGATTGTATTTTAGTTCTTTCAGCCTCAATGAAGAGGACTTTTACTGGTGGCTTGTTTAGGAGAATTTAGTAAACAATAATTAAATGAAGAATAATTGCAGCATTTCATTAAGTAAAACTGAAAAACATACAATGATCTGACTTAGCCTCGTAGAGGTTTACAGCAATAAGCTATTCGAAACTACTCCTATGAATGAAGTGCAATACAGGAATTTGAAGTACAGAAATATAAAGAACTGGAAATGTAAAACTAGAAAGAAAATGAAGTAAATAAACTGGTTTCTGGATCTGAGTCTGGATCTCTACTCTGGAGCCTTCTCTGCTATTTATATTGTCCCATAATGATCGTAAAAGTGGGCTTCCAACCGTCGAACATTCCTCCCATGATTGCTGAACATGCCGCCTCATAGTCAATGCCACTACGCCACTCTTTACAGTTAGGCTTCCCTCATAATTTTGAATTTAAATGTATGAGTAACCATTAAGCCACGTCATCTTGCATCTCTTTACTGATCCAGTGCTATGCAGATCCACAATAAACAATGCTAACTGCCACGTGTATGATTGGGATTGGAGATTTGAATTAACTTCCCATATTACCCTTATCTTGTCACGTGTTAAACTGCGATTGGTCTGTACAAAATATGTAACCAACAACTGCGTACTCTGATTATATAAGATTATAATTTTATCATATAAGTGAATAGATTAATAAAATATAATATTTTAGGTATTGATCAATCCCTATCCCATTACTTATGTGCGCGTGTTTTATGTTTTAATGTATTTTTTTTTATAAATAAATTATTATTTTGATATCATTTTTATCACGAAATTTGGCAAATAATTTTTCACATCATTTATTATTTGATAAGTGTCAACTCAAAATTATAATAAAAAATACCAAGTTCGTAATTTTAACTAATAAATAATGACTAGAAGCACTAGGGTGAATTTATGTCAAGATCACCATATAATTTTTTTTTCACCATCACTGGTGTTTGGAACTTGCATAAATAAATTTTTACACAAAGTAATGACTAAAATGTGTTTATAATACTGCATTTAGCATGAAATTATACTTGGGAGGATTATAAATGAGTAGAATTGACCCAAAAAAGAAAAGAAAAATTTACACAAATATAGAGGGTGCAGTATATGTTTGAGTTACACCCTTTATTTTTGTGAATTGCACTCCCATGTTTTGCTAATTTTTTTAAATCCTATATATTGAATTGTAATTCTTTCATAAAAAAAGAAAAATAAAAATCGTATAGAAAACTTCACTTGTATTAGTCAAGTGAGGTCTGGCAATTAATTTTTAAAGTTAACGCCTTGAATAATTACAAAAATATATATATATATATTTTTTTGTAAAAGGTAGAGTAGACCAACATATATATATATATTTAAAGTCAGAAACAAGTAAATTTTTATTTTTGGACTTAATTATTCAAAAACTATATTTTTAGAATGTTGCCAAACCAAAATCGAGTATTTATAATGAATTGAGTAAGAGTGAAAGGTTAAAAATAAAATAAATTAAATAACCCCTTTTAAAATTTTTAAAAAATATAATGAATTTCACAATTTTATCATTATTACATTAAATTTTTTAAGATTTTAATTCACGTTACACTTATTCATTTACATTATTAATTTGTTAATCATATGAATTAAAAAATAATATTGTCATCTATGTTACATTGAAATTTATATTTTCATATCATTTGTATTAATTATGATATTAAAATGTAATTATATCAAAACTATAAAATTTCTTATATTTTAGATCATTATTGTGTATCTCAAAATATAGACATGAACGAAATTGTCATGACCATGACATCACTTGAGTTAGAACTATTAAAAATAAAAACAGAATAATCTACTCTCCTTAATTATCACATATAATTCTGTCTTAATTAAAATAACTAATCATATGTATATGTTTGAGCTTTCAATTTTTTATTTTATTTTATAATTGTACACGTGTAAGAAATATAGAGGGGA
The DNA here is from genome assembly GCA_036172215.1 of Camellia granthamiana. Taxonomy (NCBI): domain Eukaryota; kingdom Viridiplantae; phylum Streptophyta; class Magnoliopsida; order Ericales; family Theaceae; genus Camellia; species Camellia granthamiana. The sequence continues at coordinate 239,584 of JAXFYN010000176.1, forward strand.
GTATAGCCGCCTGTCTAGAGAAGGACAACAGAGGTAGTGCGCCCACAATCTCTGAGATTGCATGGCCAGCCCTGAAAAGGAGGAGCATGTAGACGTTGGAGGTAAGCAATTTTGTGCAACTCTGTCTCTCTCTCTCTCTACAGTGCTTTGCCTTCTCTCTTCTTCTAGCAAGCTAACTTAACCGTCGGAGGGGTTTTTCGGCAAACCCACCCGCTGGGTAGCTCACCTTGATTTTGTTTACAGTGTGACGAAGTTCTAACGGAGTGCGATGAGCTTAGAAGCAAGGAGGTACGGGGCGAGGTGAATATTTCTCTCTCGTACAATTGGTGCCGTCTGTGGGAATCGAACCGACGACCACGTGGGAATCTCTTTGACAGACAAACCTTGTTCTTCAAGCTTTTTGGCTGTTTTCCATGGTGAACATCGATGAAACACCGCTGTTCGTCGTCAACGGTATCACTTTGGAGTCAGTCTGGAGAAGAGATGGCTCTCTTGCCATTTCGACCATGGCGGGCTTGGAGACCTCCTCTCGAGGGCTACCCAGAGATGCGGGAAACAAATGTGCGAGGAGTACTGACCATTCGCAGTCCTAAGGGGCGTTGACGGCGAGGAGAATTGCATGCCCAATGCCTAGAGCACAAGCGTAGAGACCAGGACTCCCTCATTCGGAAGATGGCGGCTGAGATGGAAACGCTCAAGCAACAAATCAAAGGGAATAATATTGCTAGAGTGGGTGACCACAATGACCGCACCCAACTCCGTCGCTCTGGCAACCAGCACCAACGGGGGACACCTTCCCTCTCCATCACCAGGAGCTACGGAGTTGGCGATTCTGACCAACTGGTGGAGAGGTCCTACACATTAGAAGCTATCATCCTTCATGTCCATCGGTGATGTCGATATACTCTTACTCCGTCTGTTCGGAGGACCTGAGGGACATACTGGAGGAGTGTGCACGCCGCAGAGAGGCCCAAAGAGTGCCAGTGTTGCAAAAGCTAAGTCCCAGAATCCGTTGTAGTGAGGGAGTGGCCATGCTGCCACCCAGAATGGTGGCTCCAGCACCAGTGGACAGAGACTTAGCAAGACTCACCGCCACTCCGTTGTCTCTAGAGATTGAGAGCACGCCCTTTCCTGCCGGATTCCATCAACTTAAGTTCACGCTCTACGATGGCAAGATGGATCCGTACATGCACGTTAGTCATTACCGGTAAGTAATGGCAGGCCACCGGTGCAACGATGAGTTGATGTGTCTCATATTCCTAGTAAGTTTGGGAGGGTTGGGCCTAAAATAGTTCGAAAGGCTCCTAGAGGGAAGTATCAAGGGTTGGCAGTAACTGGCGAAAGCCTTCGTCACCAGATTCAAGACCAATACTAGAACACCGAAGGAGGTCGACCACCTCCTAGGTATCAAGATGGACTTGGGAAATTTTTTGAAGGCATACAATGCCAAGTATTGGGAGACCTATAATGAGATCCTCGATTGCCCCACTAATTTGGTGATTGCCAAATACAAGCGAGGCCTACCAGTCGGACATTGTAGACGTCCCCGAACGCCCTGGGAGGGTTAAGTCCCGTTCTGTTCATTTGGGCTCACTACAGTTCAAGGACTCGATTGTCACGGTTCTAAATCTTGACCAAAGAGTCCAAATCCGGCAAATCGTTTTGAGAAAATAGATTTTTAGAAAGAAGTGCCAAACATGGACTGCTTTGCCAGATACAGAGTCGCCACCTAAATATTTTATTTTTGGGAAATTTAGGAAACCCTGACTCGTTTGCCTAAGGCCACGTGTCCGTCATCACCAAAGTTGCCTCGGCTCGGGAACTTGGGTACGATCGGGGAAGGTCACTTCGTGAGCACCCCCGCTCACCCGGTCAAAGACCGGCCTCTACTAACCATGATATCTATTTTTGAAAACATTGTGTGCTCTTATTCCGGTTATTAGCCTAGGTTACTATGTGATGCGCACAGCATACAAGTATAGACTGAGTCGCCTGAATTGGAACAAAACATTTCATGTTTGTTTGTTTGAAAATGGTTTGATGGTGCTACCCGCAGGTAGGCTAAGACGTGGATTTGCCACCCTCGGGTGGGCTTAGAAAACAATGGTTTTGCCACTATCTAGTGGGCTTAAAACAAACATTTGATGAATTGTTCCAATCCAAATAACACAACCTCCACCCACAGGCATTCAAGGCAGTTATATCACATAAGCAGTTAGCCTCATGGTAAGCATGCTATTCATGGCAACACTCACACGCATGCAAGGATGCTAAAGCATAAAAACTCACTGAGTACTCCAAGCCAAAACAGAAGCTCATTAGAAATCCATGCATGATCCTAGATACACAGAATTGCCTAATGCAACACATGCAAGGATGCAAACTATAGCAGGCTCGGCTATCTTAAACATGGCATATGGAATGCTACAGCTAACATGTATTCAACTTGGAATTGAAATACAAATGCAGTTAGTATGATGCGCTGAGCTCGGTGCATGCAAAACAGATGAATGAATGCAAACATGCTATCATACTGTATGCTAATTGAAACATGCCCTAATCTAACCATCATAAGCAGGTAAATAAAAGGGAAGAAAGACGTGGGGTTGGAAGACATACATCACACTCACGCACACTTATTACAATTATGCCCTCGCACAGAGGGTCTGAATAAATATACAGTCCCGAATAAAAGAATAGTACAGTCCAAATAATGTACAAATTCCTAATTAATTTACAAATTAACTAAGAAAAATAATAAACTGGCATGCAAGCCAGGGACTGCCTTGACTCTTCTTCCGATAATGGATGACGCATGTTCGGGTTGTCTTTGCGTGGAAATCCACTATGATGCCCCAATTAGCCTCTGTTTTGCAATGGTTTTTGGAAAGCGCGCCAAGCCTCGGAAGACTGCTGATTCTTGATTTGCTGCAACAGAGAGCAGGAAAGGGGCATGGCAATGTATTTTCACAAATGTATGTATGCCTCGATCCTCGTGCCACCAATCACGCATATCGATGCATAATGGCCGAGGAGTCGAATTGCACAACTCAATATGGAATGAATGCAACATGAAAACACAACAAGACCTAACTCCATCATGGGTAATCCGGAGTGTCGGTGACTGGGAATTGAGACACGTTCCGTCACTCGGGGTACGAAACGTACCTCGTTTCCCGTGCTCGGGCTAACGCCTATCCCGAACACAATGCAATATGCACGTCATGCATGAAATGCAACTAAGATACAACCTAACATGCAACATGCTATGAAATGGCATACACAATGCACGAGATAACATGGCATACGCAATGTGCTAACATACAACCTAGCATACACAATGCACAATGGACTTACACCAACACAAGTGGACCTCAGCCACACTCACATAGGAGGCCATAAGATGAAAATGAGCCAACTCGAAATACGTGCACACGTGCACACAAACCGAGGACCGACCCTAAGGCACGGAATGCCACTCTAACAAGACATGGCAAGACATGGGATATGGCATACTATCATGCAAATTTCAGTAGCAAGATGAGATGCAAAACAGTCCCGAAACATGGCAAAATGGTACCCGATGCATGGAACGAGTCCCGAAACATGAAATTTGGCTCATGGAATGACCTATAGCTATGCAATGCATGCATTATTTGAACATGAAGTGTAAAGACAGAAGCAAGGCAGCCCCCAAAAAAGCATATTTACAGTTTAAAGCAAGGCCAAAAAGTGGGTACAAATAGGGCTAAATTAGCATGCAAAAATAGGCCAAAAGGGGGACAAAGAAGCAACTGATGTATGATGGCCCCAAACAGGTGAGGGCCCTTCAACAATGTTGAAGAGGGGCCCAAAATATGATGTATTACAGTTTATGACAAACCCCAAAAACAGATACAAGTATGCTCAAAATGCTATGCAAAATAAGGGCACCAAAAGAGCTATAACATGAAGTATACAAAGAGTGTCTCAAACAGCCATAGACCCTTAATGAAACATGAAGAGGGGGTCAAAATAAGTCTCTTTTCAGTTCGGACCAAGGTCCAAAAACAGGAGCTCAATAAGCTAATAAATCATGCAAAAATGGGGACCAAAGAGGGGTACAATAGCAAGTGATACATGGAGGTCCCAAACAGTGGTGAGCCCTTCTTCAATGTTGAATAAGGGCTCAAAATAAGCCTATCTACAGTTTACATCATGCTCCAAAACAGATTACACATAGGCCAAAAATACTATGCAAGATTATGGCATACAAAGGGGCAATGAAGCAAGTGCAAGATGGGGGTCCCAAACAGGGTAAGACCCTTAATGAAAGATGAAATAGAGCTCAAAAAAATGCCACTTTCAGTTTTGGTCGGAGCTCAAAACAGCAAGCAAAGAGGGCTAAGAAATAGTACAAAAATGAGCTAGAAAAGGGGGAAATGGTGCTTACCCTTGGAGACCAAGCCTTGGCTGCCTCTTGGACTGAAAAATGGTGCCTCCTAGCCTCTGAGAAGAGCTCCAAGCTGCTGGAAATGGAAGTGGTAGTGTGGTGCTAGGTGGTGGTGTAGAAATGGGTGTAAGAGCTTAAGGGTTTTGAGGCTTAGAGTAGAGAGAGAGGGAGAATTGATGCAAGGCTCTCAAAACAAATTTTGTAGCCCTAAAATCTGAAGGGGAGGGGCTGTATATATAAGCAAAAGGGGTGGAAAAGAGGGGGAAAAAAAGGGGGGGAAAACAAACCAAGTTTCCCCCCCAAAATGGCCAAACCCTCGGACATGGGTGTAGTGGAAAACAAAATTCACTTCTAGGACACACTTGGGGAGGGGGGCATGGCCGGCTAGTTTAAAAGGGCAAAAAAGTCATTTCACCAAATAGGTGGCCGGCCAGCCAGATTTTCTGGCTGGCCAGCTACTTTCAGGACAAAAAAAAGGGCTGACGGGAAGAAAAGTGGCCGGTGGGTTATTGGGAAGTCCAATGGTGGCCATTCAAGTATCCAAATTGAAGCCCCGGAAGTTATCTTTCCAATGGCGCAAACCTTGTATTAAAATTCCTCCTGTGGAAAAAGTTATACCAGTTTCTGTAAAGCCGCGCAGATTTCGGTCCAACCGGAGTGATGCCCTAATTCAATCAACCATATCTCCCCCGTCCGGAATTGAATTTAGGAGATTCTTGAGTGAAAAATCAAGCCCTGGGAGTAAGCTTTCCAACGGTGGTGGCCTCATAGTTTGATTCCAAGTATCCAAATGAATAGGCCCGATTCGGCGAGGGCTGCTCGACTTTCTTTTAACGGTTCATGCCCATTTTCTCCTCCGACTGGATTTCTTCCCTCTTCTCTTCTTTTCTTCAACTTCAAACCCCTAAGTAAGGTGTTTTGAAAGATTTTTCAAAGATTTCATCTCTCTTTTATTCATTTCCACTTTGTCCTTGCTCGGTTTACCGAAAAGCGCAATTTTTGACAAAATGCGAGCCTCGGAACATCGCAGAAACTTTATTTCAAAAATGTTTTGAAAGAGAGGGTTTTAAGTCTAAAATCTTTTGATCGAGATCGTTCTGGTCCAGAACAGGGGTATGAAGTTGAGATTTGACTCTCTCTTTGCCGAAGAAATTGAACCTTTGCCCTGCACACCTTTCTCCACCATGTAAATCATCAGTCGCGTCGAAGTCTTATGGACGGTCAAAAATGGGGTGTCTACAGACATAGACTGCGAGACTCACTTATAATGCACCATCCTACAACCATGAAATCATTAATGTAGTGGATTAACGAGCACATCCGAGTCGAGGATGATGCCACCACCGCGATCGCAACTGAGAAGGCAAATTTGGTTACGGCGGACAAACGTGTGGTTGGGCAGGTTCACTCGGTGGGGTAGGAGGATAATCTCCCTAATAACCGAGCTAGAGAACAACATCGCAGTGCTAGCTGCAATGACTGAAACAAAGGCCGTGGAAATGACCGGGCCAATGCTCCTCGTAACAAAGAGGATGATGCCAAGAGAAAATTGAAGGCACGAATAGGCATCGCCACTATTTTTAAGATTCCAATCTATCGCATCCTCAGTGAAATTCGAGGTGAGCCATTTGTCTGTTGGCCAGTAAAATTGGGGCATGCACAGAGGGGCTTTAACTCAAGGTATCGCTGCATTTTCTATAAAGAAAGGGGGCACCGCATAGAGGATTGCGTGTCGTTGAAACAGCACTTGGAAGTAGGGGTGCAACTCGGGCGGGCTCAACCTGAGCAACCCGAGCCCAGCCCGAGTTTTTTTAGAGCTTGGGTAACTATATCTTGTAATCTGGACAGGCCTGGACAGATTTTTGATGCCCGAATTGTAATTCGGGCCGGGCTTGGGCAGAACCAATGGCCAACCCGAGCAACCCGAACCCGAACTCGAACCCGAATTGAATTTAATATATTATATAAATTATATAATATATAATATATATAATTTAATAAATTATATAATATATATAAATTAAGTAAAAGAGTTAGTCTTAATTTTTAATTTTTATTTTTTGGTCACCAGAAAATAACTTTGAATAATTCTCAATTCTTTGTTAATTATCAATTCTACCTACAGGTTTCAAAACAAATCTACCTACAAGTTTCTGGGCAATTCGGGCAATTCAGGCTAACCCGAGTTCAAAATACAAAGCTTGGGCCGGGCTTGGGCAGCAAAGCTTGGGTCGGGCTTGGGCAGCAAAGCTCGGGTTCATGTTCGGGCTTGGGCGGGCTTGGGCACTGCTCTGGGCAATTCGGGTCGGGCTTGGGCAGACCCCCAACCCGACCGAACCCGCCCGAGTTACACCCTTACTTGGAAGAGCTGGTTACGGCTGGGCACTTAGACCAGTACATAGACGAAGGTATGAGGGCCACTCCGCAAGGACAAGTCGAGCTTAATGGGCTAGCCGTCTTGGACGCAGCACCACAAGGGGTTATCAATGTTATTCACGGTATCATAGAATCGGCTCGAGTATGCAAGCTCAGGGGAATGATTAAGAAAGCCTAGCATATGAGGGAAATGCTATCTGTTCAGCCTGTCGTGAAGAAAGGGAAGACGAAGATACAAGACATCATGACCTTTTCCAACAAAGACTTGGAGAGAATTCAAACCCCTCACAACGATGCCTTGGTAGTAATGCTTTGTGTCAAGGATTTTGACATCAAGTGAATTTTGATTGACCAGGGCAGTTCGGTCGAAATCATGTACTACGACACATTCAAGCAAATGAAGCTAGAGGACAAAGACTTAGCTCTAGCAACTTCCCCCTTGGTCGGCTTCAACTCACAACCGGAATGGCTGATTGGAAAAATTATATTGCCGGTCAAAGCAGAATCGGTCACAAAGTAGGTGGAGTTTTGGGTGCTGAAGGTCCCGTCGACATGTAATCTGATCTTAGGGAGGGGTTGGTTGTATGCCATGCAAGCAGTTGCTTCGACTTATCATCAAGTCATGCGCTTTCCCGCCCCAAACCGGACAAATTAAAGAAGTTTGGGGGGATCAAGTGATGTCCAAACAATGCTTTGTTGTGGTAAATGGCAGCTGGGCCGCCAATGGCTTTGTCTAGATGATAGACGGGCCAGAAGGCAAAGAGGTCCTGGAGGATGTAGGAAGAAGAGCCGAGGAGAAATCAGTAAAAGACTTAGTGGAGGTTCGCATTGATGAGAGTGATCCGAGCAAATTCTTTCTCTTGAGTTCATCTCTGACCAGCACTGAGCGGCTGGATTATGTAAACTTTTTGGTTTCCAACATTGAAGTCTTCACATGGACGCCTTACGATATGCCTAGCGTTGACCCAAGCTTCATTTTTCACCAATTGAATGTCTTTTCCAACGCATGACCGATCATTCAGAGAACTCGGTGCTCGGCTTTACACCATACTGAAGTAGTGGCTGAAGAGGTCAAAAACTTGCTGGAAGCTAGGGCAATCGAAGAGGTTCATTACCCCAGATGGATCTCAAACACGGTTGTGGTACTGAAGAAAAATGAAAAATGGCGAGTATGCATCGATTGTAAGATAGTCAACTGTGCTTTCCCTAAGGATAGCTTTCCCCTCCCATGAATTGACTAGTTAGTGGATCTTACCACTGGACATCGAAAGTTTAGCTTCCTTGACGTGTACCGTGGCTATCACCAAATAGCCATGTACGAGCCAGATTAAGAGATCACATCCTTCACCACGCTAAGAGGCCTATACTGCTATAAGGTCATGCCTATGGACACCCTATTTTTGACTGCCCGCAAGGCTCGAGCGCTTTACTCGGAACATTCGATGATGAAAGTGGTATTGTGTGTGGTTCGAGGTCTCAACGAAGGAGTCTTGTTCAAGTTTTGAAACAACCCCAAACCTTCCATATTCCCGTTGATCATACCCAAGAAATCCTTTTTTACACCTTGTGCCACCCTGTGCTAAGGATGAAACAGAAAAACAGGGGAATTCATTGAGGCCCGGCCGTGCCTCATTGAGGGTCGGTCGGGCTTCAGTAGCGGGAAACACTGTTCTGGGTGGGAGGCGGCCAACTGTCTATTTTTGAAGATATTTATGATATTTCTTGCTCAAATTCTATAAATACAACCATATACCTCTGTTTTGGGGGTTAAACAATTGAGAGAAAGCCTACACACATAGAGAGAGCTTTTTCTTCCTTTTTCTTCCGTTGCAAGCTACCTTTGAGTTAACCTACCTTCCTTGTATCATCTATATACACCATACCCAACCTTGACTCATCATCTTAGAGCCTTGGTTGACCATTGAGAAGCATAATTCAAGCTTGAGAGTGTGTCAAGAGTGAGTTTGATCGTCAATCAAAGCTTACTCCATTTTGAGAGATATAAGCTTGTAACTTTTGTTCTTGCTTTTGCTTACTTCATTTCTACCTATTTCTTGTATTCTTGGGCTGTTTTGCATCCATTTTAAGTGTTGGAACTTGGGTTTGGATAAGCTACCAAAGGTGGTAAGGTTAACATCCTTACTTGCACTTATTTTTATAACTCAACCCTTGGTTCCTTTACACTATTTTTCTTTGATTTTTAAACTGATTTTTAGAGTTGAACTAAGGCCAAAAACATGGTTTGAAGTCTTGAAATTGGAGGAATTGGCCACCCCTCCGTGTTTTTGCTTACATAGTTTTAGTGTCTTTACTTTTGTTTAGCTTTTTTTGAGTTCTTTTCTTGCATTTTCAGCTACTGTTTTGGCTTATTAGAGACTGTTTTAAGGCTGTACTAATCTATTTAAGTGATTCAATCTTTGATTAGTTCATTTGTTGTAGGATTGGTCTTTGTACATAGCTTGTATTATGTTATTCTTAACCTTTCTTTGTCTAACTTTCATGGTAATAACCTCATTTTAAGAATCAACTTGCCACTCCTTTCTTTCATTTGAGAGTTGTTTCAATCGGTTGAGGGTTATTCAACACATGAATTAGAGATTCACGCTTAATGGCTTAATCTCTACGGAGATTCATTGTCAACGACATAATCTCTCTTTCATTTTGAGAATTACTTCCCATTTGACGCTTCTCTTCTTTTAGAGGACTTAATCATCACTTTGGACAAATGGACTAAAGAATGGAAATGACTAAAATAATTGGTTTAAAAGCAACCAACAAACATAAAGAAAATGAGTCATCTTGCTTGGGCTTGGCCGAACGTTATGCCAAGTTTATCGAGTCAAGAGTGGTCATACGCTAATTCATGGCATTTTGATGATTCTTGAAGCGTGTCTACTTACTTTTTTTGAGTTCATTCCATGATAAAGAGGGAGGAGTGGTCATATTCATTGCATTCATTGATTTTTGTCCGAAATTGTATCAGAAATCATCAAGCAATCAATTTGCTCATTGATGGCTTTGAAAACAATTCTAACCTTCTCTCGAGGCTTTTCCATGACAGAGAAGGAAGAAAGGGACAAACAGAGCTTGAACAACTTTGTCTGCACTGTTTTCACTTTAGAACACAAAACAGAGTTTTGCACAAAATTGAGGCACGATCGGCCTTCTTTAGGCCCAGCCGGCCTTCATTGAGGATCGGCCGGTCCTCAATGTTTGGTCAACAGTGTATTTTTGCAGAAAATAGAGGGCAGTGGCTGAGGTGAAACAGAGCAAGCCTGGGGCAGACAGAGTTGTTCTTGAACATTGTGCATGTGCATGTATGCAATTCTTACGCATCCTCGCTTACATTATGATCATCGTAATTAATTTAATTTAATATTGTTTGTTGTAATTAGTCTCGTTAATTATTAAGTGTTGTGATAATTATTATTTTCCTTTTGTAATTATTGTAATTACTTAGCTTAAATAGCGAGTTTATTTATCGTAGTGATCCCTGTTGTAATAGCATAGTTAGCTAGTTAATTAGCCTCGTTTATTTATTCATTCAGTTTTGTAATAATTAGTTAAATTCAAACTTTTGGACTTTGATTCGCACCCTCTTGCATGAGGGCAATGTTGTAATAAGTTGTATATCTTCCAACCTCACGTTTTTCTCGCTTACGATGGTTGGTATAGGGCATCACGTTTTATTAACATTCTTATGATTTGCATCCATTATCTTGCATGCATCGAAGGTTCGGCTTATCATGCTAACCCAATGTCAAATTGTCAAACTCATTACTTCAATACGTGCTCTCTTGCATGTCTTTAATACAATCATATGCCATGCTCATAGCTGGGCCTATAAAAATACACAATCTGTGCGTCGCATTAGTCATATTGCATTAAGTTAGGTGCATGCATATTTTTTCTAATTATTTTGCTTTGTTTTGGCTCAGAGTACCAGGTGAGTAATTCTGTGTTTTAGCATCTTGCATCGGATGTTTGTGTTGCCATATCCAAAGCATGAATACCATGAGGCTAATTTCTTAAATGATATAATTGTTTGAATGCCTGTAGATAAAGGCTAGTTGCTTGAACTGGGATGGTTTGATTAAATGTCCATTTTTTTAGCCCACATTTTCAAGTGGCACTGCTGTCGGACCACAAGTCAGCCTCCTCTCCCTCATCCTCGGGGGTCGTAGACCCATCAAAAAACTCCTCTAAAGGTAAGCACTGCCTCACTCGGCTCCCGCTCAGCCTCTCACTGGGCCTCGTCTCTATCTATTGGCTGCAGGAGGTTTTGTAGGCATTGCTGGCGCTCGCTCAAGTTGAAAAGGTACATGTATCAGTATGAACTAATAGGAGTGTATAGTATGGTAACAATAGTAAACTACATATTGAATGTACCTTGATCCCATGGGTAACTAAGACAGTTTACCTTCTCCATACCACGAGGAGCAGTTGGTCGATCGTACGAAGGAGGTCATCAGCATATGCCCTGGGTACCTACAAAAGGAACAGAATTTGAGAAAGGTAGACAGAAGTAATAGAGACCAATGAACAGAAATGGTAGAAAACAAAACAAGCTAAAGTGCAGTAAGTAGAAGCATAAAAGAATGCATACTTGCTCGATGCCAAGGGAGAAACTAGTCTGCGGTCTCTCTTTCGATGCACTCAAGCGAGATTTGCTCGATCACTCCATTTGGACGCATGTACATGATCTCAGTGGGGATCATAGGAAATCCAAGAATGGGAGCAATGATAGGGGCACCTCTAGCAGGTGCATCACCACTCGCACCAGCAGCAACAGTAATCTCCGGCACAGCTCGAGCCACGCCCGGGGTAAGAGGCGCTATCACCCGGGTGTGTAAGAAGGTAGTGAAGTCGCCAGTCTCATGATGATGATCGCCGTCCTCGCCTAACATCAGAAGGTCGATTTGAGGACCATCCTGCAGCTCATCAACTACCCTCATAATCGGAGGAGTGAGATGTGAGATGTTAGGATCAGCGACGCCCCACGTCTGGCGGATGAACCTCTCCCCCAGGTAGTACGCCCAGCCAAAGGGGCCCTCGAATAGAATCTATATGGTGGTGGCATGCCATGCAGCGGTGTAGGTTGTCCTCGACACCTGGGGAATGCCCGCCCAAGGATGCCAGTCAATCTGTGAAATCAGTGTAGTGTCAGAAATTAGTACAGTGTGAGAAATCAGTGCAGTATGAGAATGGCAGTACAGTGTGAGAAATCAACAGTATGAGAATAACCGTGTAGTGTGGGAAATAGTGCAGTCTGCTTACAGTATGTAACAGTTAAAGGTTGGTATTTTGTTACTTGGTTCACAGTGATCGTGTTAAAGAAGTGGCGAAATAGGGGAAATCTCGGTCTACATGACGGTGGCGCTCAAATTGGGAGTTGTAGTACTGTGAGCGGGGTACTGACAACTCGATCGGCCTCACTGGGACCGGAGCCAGAGAGGTGAAGTATGTGTAAACCCAGAGCTACAAATAGAAAAAGATAGATAAAGTAAATGAGCAGAAAATGAAAATGAGCAAAAAATGCAGAATGAACAGAAAAGATAAGTTTGAGGTATACCTCCCAAACCCTCAAATAGCCGCCAAGTGAATCCGCTTTACGGTGAGAGACGGAGCTCATGTAGCAGTATAAGGTGGCCAGGCCAGAGCCACCCCAATCGTACTCTGCCACCTGGGGGAGGTGCACCAGTGCCCCCTATAAGATATAACCCCACGGTATTTTCCCTGTTCGCAAACAGGGTAGTACCGAGGAGATATATAAGGAAGCTGTGGGTGTACCGGGTGACCTTATCTGGAGTGATGGGCTGAAAGTCGGAGAAGTACTCGAAGAACCAGCTGTACCTCACCATCCCATGGCCGGTAGCGTCTGGGATCCCTTCAAGAAGCTAATGCCGTGCGGCTCTACATTGCGTCATGTCAGGATCGCATGGGATCAGGCCGCTAACTCCAACCCGCAAGCCAGTAAGCATCGCAAAGTCGTACAGGGTCAGAGTCAACTCCCCGATCGATGAGAAGTGGAATGAGTCTGTGGTGTTCCCACCATCTCTCAACCAGGGCCCTAGACAATAGTGACTCAGCTCTCATCTATATAAGCCCTAAGCAGAAGAGCCCAAAGCCAGTTGCGTTAACTAATGCGCGGACCTCCGCGGGCAGTCTCTCATAATAGCGCCGAGGGCCAGATATGGATCCGTATCCACCAATCCTCCTGGCTATCACCTGCAAATAGAAATATATGATATTTAACTAGTGGTCTACTTGTGAGCTTCATCAATACATCAAAGCAAAGGGAAGTTGCTTACCGTGGAGGCATCGGCGGACAAGTGGTTCGTGGGCTCTTGCAGAAAGATATCCTTATCTATCTTGGAGATGAGGCCCTCAAATCTCAAAATCCCACCCGGGGGTGGAGCGTGTGTGCGTGGTTGGTATGTGGCCACGTCAAATGGCCTATCAACGAGGGGAGGCAACACAGAAGCGTCCTTGGCCTCCATGTCTGCAACTAGGGTAGCCCCAATACCAATGGCGGGGTCCAGAATGGGAACTTCGTCACTTGCCATGGAGAAGAATGGAGGAAATGAAGAGAAAATAAAAAAATGTAAGAGGCTAAACCCTAGGAGAGAGAAAATGCGAGGTGAAAGTGAAAACATGAGACCGAGTTCCCAAAAACCCAGAAAACTTGTGAAAACAAAGAAAAAACAATGAAAACCCAAAAACTTGACCGAATTGAAATCCCATCAGTTCAAAATGAAGAAGAGAGAAAGGGTTTCGAAGAAAAAATGGCGAGATTTGTTGGGAAACGCAATGAAAAGAGGAAATCTAGAGAGAGAGAGAGAGAGAACGATTTCAGATGAGAAGGTGTGAGGAAATAGGGTTTGGATTTGTTTTAAACACATAAATCGTAAGGAAAGGCCGAAACTGCCCCTGCCATTATCGAGGCCCGGCTGTTGTTGCAATGCCCGATCGTGCTTCATTGAGGCCCGGCCCTCAATGACAACACAATACAGTTTTGTTCTTTCCCTCTTTTTCTTCCTTTTTGTCATTATGGAGTTAAAAATAAGAAAGTTCAAAAAAAAAAAAAAAAAGACAGTGAATGAAAAAAAGAGAGTTGAAAAAGAAGAAAAGAAAAAAAACAAAAAAAATGAGAGTTAAAAAAAAGAAAAGAAAAAATAAGAGAATTAGAAGCAAAAAATCAAGCAAAAATAAAGAAGAAAAGAAAAAATATGAATAGAGTGGGAAGAAAAGCAATAATTTTTGTTCATTTGAATTTACTGTACGAATGCATGATTTGATTCATAATTTGTTTGTTTAACTCATAGTTTGAGTCATAGTTTTGATTTGTTTAAATTTATTTAAACTGTTCTGTTAGTTTATATATTATTTTGCCTAAATCGTTTGTTATGTTCTATTATAACTAGACGATATTATCTGTACGGTTTATTTAAAGGAGTTCCAGATAAAATCATTCGTGCCACAGTAAGATCATCATCACTTCACAACCCAATTGAAACACAGTACGCTGTGTTCATTGTTTTAACACGTGGGCAAATTGGTTCCTTTACTACACCACTTTGATTGTTTTGATTTTTATGCCTCTCTGTGTAGAATCCATGTTTATTTCTAATTCCTACTTATGTGATTTGTTTATCCTTTCCTCCTCTCGCGTGTGACGCGTTAGGATTGTACCTTTGGTTAAAAACAGTAGGTGCGCCTATTTGTTCACACCACCTTTCCTCCTCTTGTGTGTGACGCATTAGGATTGTACTTTCGGTTAAAAATAGTAGGTGTGCCTGTTTGTTCACACCACCTTTCCTCCTCTTGTGTGTGACGTATTAGGGTTGTACCCTCGGTTAAAAACATCGAGTGCGCCCGGTGTTCACACCATCTTTCCTTCTCTCGCGTGCGTCGCATTAGGATTGTACCTTCAGTCAAAAACATCAGGTGTGCCCGGTATTCACACCATCTTTCCTCCTTTCGCGTGTGATGCGTTAGGATTGTACCTTCGGTTAAAAACATCGGGTGCGCCCGGTGTTCACACCACCTTTCCTTCTCTCGCAAGTGACGCATTAGGATTGTACCTTTGGTTAAAAACAGCAGGTGCGCCTGTTTGTTCATACCACCTTTTCCCCTCTCGCGTGTGGACGCGTTAGGATTGTTTACCTTAGTTAAAACATCAGGTTGCGCCTGTTTGTTCACACCGCCCTTCCTCTTATCGCGTGAGATGCGTTAGGATTGTACATTCAGTTAAAAATAGTGGGTGCACCCATTGTTCACACTATCTTTCCTCCTCTCGCGTGTGACGCGTGAGGATTGTTTACCTTAGTTAAAAACATCAGGTGCGCCTGTTTATTCACATTGCCCTTCCTCTTATCGCGTGAGATGCGTTAGGATCTCAGTTGAGACCTCAGTTGCGCTCGATGGTTACGTTGCCCTTTTCCCTTTCTACACAAGGCGTAGTTAGGACTGTATTTTCTTACATCCTTTCTGCGTAAGACATGGATTGATTTGTGCTTTCTTTGTGCTTTTCGCGTGAGGTGTGCCTGTTTAGTCACTTCGTTCCGTGTGAAACATGGTGAGGTTTATTTTTCTTTGATTTGCATTGTCATTCAAATGTTGCATTCTTGTTCAGATTATAGCATTGTTTCATTGCTTCATTTACATTATGTTTCATTGCTTTGCTTCATTGCATGATCATAAGTTTTTTATTGCATTTCGTTTTTTCATTTTGCCCCGGGTTCGATCTTTATATTTAAGTCTTGATTTCTTGCCCGAGCCTTGTGGTCTTGTCAAATGGGTCGTCTCTGGGCTTTGACATTCACTCACGTCACTTTATGACTTCGAGCTCTGTCAAAGAGGGGCAATTGTGGACACCCCATTTTTGACTGCCCGCAAGGCTCGAGTGCTTTACTCGGAACACTCGATGATGAAAGTGGTATTTTGTGTGGTTCGAGGTCTCAACGAAGGAGCCTTGTTCAAGCTTCGAAACAACCCCAAACTTTCCATATTCCCATTGATTATACCCAAGAAATCCCTTTTTACACCTTGTGCCACCCTATGTTGTGGCTGAAATAGAAAAACAGGGAAATTCATAGAGCCCTAACCGTGCCTCATTAAGGGCCAGCTGTGGCTATTAAGGGACGGTCGGGCTTCAGTGGCGAGAAGCACTGTTCTAGGCGAGAGGTTTCCAGCTATCCATTTTTCAAGATATTTATGATGTTTCTTGCTCAAATTCTATAAATACAAACATAAACCTTTGTTTTGGGGGTTGAACAATTGAGAGAAAGCCTATACACATAAAGAGAGCTCCTTCTTCCTCCTTCTTCCATTGCAAGCTACCTTTGAGTTAACCTACCTTCCTTGTATTTTCTATATACACCATACACAACCTTGACTCATCATCTTAGAGCCTTGGTTGACCCTTGAGAAGCATAATTCAAGCTTGAGAGTGTGTCACAGAGTGAGTTTGATCATCAACCAAAGCTTACTCCATTTTGAGAGGTATAAGCTTGTAACTTTTGTTCTTGCTTTTGCTTACTTCATTTCTACATATTTCTTATGTTCTTGGGCTATTTTGCATCCATTTTAAGTGTTGGAACTTGGGTTTGGATAAGCTACCAAAGGTGGTAAGGTTAACACCCTTACTTGCACCTATTTTTATAGCTCAACCCTTGGTTCCTTTACACTCTTTTTCTTTGATTTTTAAATTGATTTTCAGAGTTGAACTAAGGCAAAAACATGGTTTGAAGTCTTGAAATCGGAGGGATTGGACACCCCTCCTTGTTTTTGCTTACATAGCTTTAGTGTCTTTATTTTTGTTTAGCCTTTTTTGAGTTATTTTCTTGCATTTTCAGCCACTATTTTGGCTTATTAGAGACTGTTTTAGGGCTATACTAATCTATTTAAGTGATTCAAGCTCTGATTAGTTCATTTGTTGTAGCATTGGTCTTTGTACATAGCTTGTATTATGTTGTTCTTAGCCTTTCTTTGTCTAACTTTCATGGTAATAACCTCATTTTAAGAATCAACTCGTCACTCCTTTCTTTCATTTGAGAGTTGTTTCAATCGGTTGATGGTTATTCAACACATGAATTAGAGATTCACACTTAATGGCTTAATCTCTGGGGAGATTCATTGTCAATGACATAATCTGTCTTTCATTTGAGAATTACTTCCCGTTTGACGCTTCTCTTCTTTTAGAGGACTTAATCATCACTTCGGACAAATGGACTAAAGAATCGAAATGACTAAAAGAATTGGTTTAAAAGCAACCAACACACATAAAGAAAATGAGTCATCTTGCTTGGGCTTGGCCGAACGTTATGCCAAGTTTATCTAGTCAAGAGTGGTCATACACTAATTCATGGCATTTTGATAATTCTTGAAGCTTCTCCACTTCCTTTTTTTGTGTTCATTTCATGATAAAGAGAGAGTACTGGTCATATTCATTGCATTCATTGATTTTTGTCTGAAATTGTATGAGTACTGGTCATATTCATTGCATTCATTGATTTTTGTCTGAAAATTGTATCCGAAATCATCAAGCAATCAATTTGCTCATTGATGGCTTTGGAAACAATTCTAATATTCTCTCGAGGCTTTTCCATAATAGAGAAGGAAGAAAGGGACAAACAGAGCTTAACAACTCTATCTGCACTGTTTTCACTTCAAAACACAAAATAGAGTTTTGCACAAAATTGAGGCACGATTGGCCTTCTTTAGGCCCGGCCAGGCTTCATTGAGGACCGGCCAGTCCTCAATGTTTGGTCAGCAGTGTATTTTTGTAGAAAACAGAAGGTACTGGCTGAGGTGAAACAGAGCAAGCCTAGGGCAGACAGAGCTGTTTTTGAACGTTGTGCATGTGCATGCATGCAATTCTTGCGCATCCTCGCTTACATTATGATCACCATAATTAATTTAATTTAATATTGTTTGTTGTAATTAGTCTCGTTAATTATTAAGTGTGGTAATAATTATTATTGTCCCTTTGTAATTGTTGTAGTTAATTAGTTTAAACAGCGAGTTTATTTATCGTAGTTATCCCTGTTGTAATAGCATAGTTAGCTAGTTAATTAGCCTCGCTCATTTATTCATTCGGTTTTGTAATATTTAGTTAAATTCGGACTTTTGGACTTTGATTCGCACCCTCTTGCACGAGGGCAATGTTGTAATAAGTTGTATATCTTCCAACCCACGTCTTTCTCGCTTATACTACTCGCTTATGATGGTTGGTATAGGGCATCATGTTTTATTAGCATTCTTATGATTTGCATCCATCGTCTTGCATGCATCCAAGGTTCGGCTTATCATGCTAACTCAATGTCAAATTGTCAAACCCATTACTTGAATACATGCTCTCTTGCATATCTTTAATACAATCAAATGCCATGCTCATAGTAGGGCCTATAAAAATATATAATTTGTGCGTCGCATTAGTCATATTGCATAAGTTAGGAGCATGCATATTTTTTCTAATTATTTTGCTTTGTTTTGGCTCGGAGTACTAGGTGAGTAATTTTGTATTTTAACATCTTGCATCGGATGTTTGTGTTGCCATATCCAAAGCATGAATACCATGAGGCTAATTGCTTAAATGATATAATTGTTTTAATGTCAGTGGATGAAGGCTAGTTGCTTGAACTGGGATGGTTTGATTAAATGTCCCATTTTTTTAGCCCACATTTTCAAGTGGCAAATTGACAAACAATTTTGAAACAAACATGAGATCAAGTGTTCCAATTCTTGCAAACTAGTCTATACCTTATGTGCGCATCACATAGTAAAAATAGCTAATAATCAAAATAAGAGCACATAATGTAAATAAGAAACACATCATGATTAGTAGAGGCTGATCTTTGATCGGGCGAGTGGGATACTCAATTAATGACCTTCCCCTCTTGTACCTAAGTTCCCGAGCTGAGACACTTTAGTGATGACAGACTGATGGCCTTTGGCACGAGTCTCGGGTTTCCTAAATTTTCTAAAAATATTTAGGTGGCGACTCTGAAATCTGGCAAAGCAGTCCATTTTTGGCATTTGATTCAAACATCAATTTTCTAAAAAGAATTGCCGAATTTGGACTCTTTTGGTTTTTTCACTATTTGACATTGGACTTGTGAAATCAGATTCAGAACCACAAGTGGAGTCTGAATGATAGGGCTATTCGCCTTCCGAAAGGAGCGCGAAAAGTCAGGCTACAAGTGGACTGCTTTGCCAAAAATGGAGTTCGTTCATTTGAATCAAATGCCAAAAATGGACTGCGTTGCTAGATTTCAAAGTTGCCACCTAAATATTTTTGAGAAATTTAGGAAAACCCGAGACTCGTGTTAAAGGTCATTAGTCTGTCATGACCGAAGTGTCTCGGCTCGGGAACTTAGGTATGAGAGGGGAATGTCATGAATTGAGCACCCCACTGTAACAACGCCCGCGGGGGACCTCGCTACAGCTCGGACTCTCCTTTTCGTGTCGGTTCTAAATCTGAACCAAAGAGTCCAAATCCGGCAAATCGTTTTGAAGAAAAACAGATTTTGAAAGTAGTGCCAAACATGGACTGCTTTGCCAGATTACAGAGTCGCCACCTAAATATTTTTTAATTGGGAAATTTAGGAAACCCTGACTCGGTGCCGATGGCCACGTGTCCGTCATCACCAAAGTGGTCTTGGCTCGGGAGCTTGGGTACGATCGGGGAAGGTCAGCTATGAGCACCCCCTTTCGCCCGGTCCGAAGACCGGCCTCTACTAACCGTGATATCCGTTTTTGAAAACTTTATGCGTTCTTATTCCGGTTATTAACCTAGAATTACTATGTGATGCGCACAACACAAAAGTATAGACTAGATCGCCTAACTTGGAAATAAACATTGCATATCCGTTTTGTCTCGAAAAACGTGTTAGATTTTGCTACTCGCAAGTAGGCTAAAATACGGATTTCAATGAGTTGTTCCAACTCAGGCAATC
>JAXFYN010000176.1:259550-495488 GCA_036172215.1 Camellia granthamiana
TCAGAAAAGAAAAAAAAAATATCACTTTGATGTATCCTATCTTGCCACATATACTTATAAAAAAATATATTATTATTATTAAATAGTGATAATATATCATTAATGTCACAATTGTTTTTTTTTTTTTTTAGACTAGTGTCACTGTTATATTATAAGTTTGACAAGTTAAAAAAAAATCAAAAAGTTAAAAAATTACTCAAAAAGTTAAAAAATTATCACTATTCACCAAAAGTTAAAAATTACGGCTGTATAACTCTCAATCCTAATTTTTCCCTACACATTAATTTATATAATTTTTTAATACATATTTTTTTTATAAAAAGTCAAAAAGTTAACCCAAATAATAATATTTTTTTCTTCAACTTTTTAATCTAAAAAGTCAAAAAATACACTTATTTAAGACATTCCAAAATTTTTTTCTCCCACATGTTGGCATTATGGCTTGCATCACTTTTCTGGTAGCCAAGTCGTGGCTTTAGATAGTGATAGTTGGTGGTACAGTTATAATCAGAGTTATGTTTATTAAATTTTTTATCAAATTTTTCTTATACGGGCGGACTCAGATATGTGAGTTTGTATAAATCTTATGGCCAATGATACAGACCCCCTCCCCCACTCACCCCTCCACCACCCCACCCCCCCCCCCCCCACCACACGTGGGGTTGGTGAGTGGGGGAAAAGAAAAAAAAAAAAAAAAAAAAAACAGTTTTTATCAATAAAAAAATAAAGGAGGTCGTGGGGGTCAAGTTCCGTGGGGGCGCAGCCTTTTTCCAAATCTTATATTCATACTGATGTAATAAATTTGATAAAAATTTAATAGCTTATTTAAGGTGCATAGTATTTTTCCTATAACTAATATAAGGAGTCGTTTGGAATAATGTAAATAAATTTATTTTTTGACTTTTTACGAAAAAATATGAAATATGGGTTGGGTTTGAAGTGATATGGTAGAAAGATGATGTGATTTAAATGAAATGGTGTGACTTAAATAGGATAGTGATTTTTTAAATTTTTAAAATTTTTTATATTATACCAAACTAGGCCTAAATATTAAATTAGACAACTTTGTGTATTTGCCTCAAAATCACCACATAATTCCTCAACTTTGAATTGTTTACCTGATGTGATGTGATTGTGAATCTCTGATGTGATAGAAAACATTATTAAAATGCCTAGACATATAATACTTGTTAGTTAAAATGTCTAGTGTGATTCACTTTTGTCAATTCCAATGTAACGCTAGGCAAAATGTATTCAATCATTAGGATCATTTCCCTCCATCTTTGTTGTTGATGTGTCATTCTATAAAATTAATAGTATTTAGATAAATAACTAAAATAAAGAGCATGGTTGGAGTAAAAATATAAAACAATTTATAGACAAAATAAAATATATACTTTATAGTAATACTTAGATAAGTAAAATGTCTACTATCGTTGAAGATGCTTTTAAAATTCTAATGTCAATTTTAATAATGTGATAATATATATATATAAAAATATAATATTACAAGTCAAAATATCAAATTATAAGATTAGACTTACCTCTAGAATTCCTCGTTTAAAGATATCAAACATTTTTGCTTAAAAAACTTCACTTTCATTTGTCAATCGGGTGTTCATGATAAATTCAGAGTGAGTGGTTAATTTTTTTAAAAATAATTTAAAAAATATCCTGAAAAAATTGACATCATGTTTTTGGAGTAAGTTCCTTATCATTCTTACATCTCCTCATATTCATTTATACTCTGTTTAAATTCAAACTTTGCGATCATCTGAACAATCTACTTTATTAGTTCCATAATAAAAATTATCTATGTAAAAATTAATTTTATCAGATATATAAATATAAGAATAAATCATATTTTATTTTAAAAAATGAATAGCAAATAGAATTATAAATTTAAACAATTTATTTTATAAAATAAAATATGATTTATTTATGTGTTTATAATTTTTTGATAAATACAATTTTTTTTTGTATAAAATTTATAAAATAAATAATTTAAATCATTAAAATGAGTTTGAATTGGAACCAATAAAAAGGATATGGATAGACACGAAAAGATAAGGTATAGCATGGAGGGAGGCTATCCTAATGTTTTTTAGACTACGACTAATCAAAGGAGAAAATTGCATCCGAGCTTACCGACATCATCTCGACACCTTCATCAAAAAGATGATCGTTATGGAAGGATTCAAGTTTTGACCGGAGCATCTGTGATATTTTATCCAAACAGTACCGATTTAAAGCACTAAATTGAAAGTTTTAAAAATACCACTAATGCATTGGTAAGTATAAGAAAAAAAAAATAAAAACAAAAACAAAACTAAGCTATCACATCAATAATAGAGTCTACATGATGTCATATCATTAGTGGTACATTAGTAGTGATGAATTAGTGATAAGAAACATTTTCTTTATCCAAAACAAAAAGTTATAAAAATTAAAATACAGAAAAGTAAATTACAAATACACGAGGTTTAATTAAAATATAAATTATATTATCTGATTTGAAAGTTACAAAGAAAAGTTTGTCATAATTTTTTATTTAATAAAATTAATTAAAAAATAATTTTTTAACTATTCTCTTATACAATTATAAAATTATCTGAATTTTAAATTGTTAATTGACTTAGTGATTTATTAATAAAAATGGCAAATTACACTAACAGTCCCTATAGTTGGAGTTTGTGTCACTTTAGTACATGAATTTTCAATTGTAACACATTTGATTCTGAATTTTGAATCTTATTCTAAATAAGGACAATTGAACATACTATTACTTAATTTCAAGGGCAAAATCGTCAATTTGATAAAATACAAACTAATTTGATAAAAATAAATGTCAAAAAAATATTTTAAATTTTTAAAAATTATTTTTACCCACCAAAAATAAAATTATGTAAAATTGATAAAAATTAATAAAAATTACATAATTAATTTTTAAAATTAATTTTACATTATCATCATCCAAATACATAATAAAAATTAATTTGGTAAAAAAAACGTCTAAAAGATTTATCAATTTTATATAATTTTATCTTTAGTAGGTAGAAATAATTTTTAAAAATTCAAAAATAATTTTTTGACATTCATTTTTGTCAAATTAATTTATATTTTATCAAATTGATGATTTTGCCCTTGAAAAATCTAATCACCTTGCTTGTTTTTATTTTTCAGAAAACACTTTTCAGAAAATTCTACTTTCTTATTTTCCGTGTTTTTTTGTTTTTATTGAATTTTTTAATATTTTAAGCAATTTTTTTACTTTTTAGACACACCTAACATAAATACACCTAAAAAGTAAAAAAAATGTAAAAAAAATCTTTTAAAAATTCACTAAATATCAAAAATACAAAAAAAAAAAATGCAAGAATTTAGTACATTTTTTTGTATTTCTATGTATTTATTAATTTTTAAAAATATTTTTTCACAAATTTTTTACTTTTTAAATACATCTAACTAAAGTGCATTTAAAAAAGTAAAAAAAAATGTTTAAAATTTAAAAAATATTCACTAAAAATAAAAGAATACAAAAATCAAAAAACTCAGTTTTCAAAAAACTTAATCCAAAAAACTCAAACCAAACACACTGAATAGTATTTTCAATTGTCCTTATTTAGAACAATATTCAAAATTCAGGATTAAATATGTCACAATTGAAAAGTCAGGGACCAAAATGATAGAAGCCCCAAACTATAGGGACTGTTAGTATAATTCACCCTAATAAAAAAGATTATTTGTTATGAAATTAAAAATTTCAAAAGACGTGATGTAATTTCAGAACTATAGAAATAATTCATATTTTAAATAAATTTTAAAAGATATATTTATAATTTACATAAAAAAATAAAAAATAAATAAAAACATTTATACCTAAATGCTTAGGCTTGGGGAAGAATTAAGGTAACAAGCGTAGGGTTGAGCAAAGGATTCAAAAAAGAAAAATGTTTGAGGCCCTAATTTCTGTGGCTCAAATGGCTCAAAATTGTCAAAACGACGTCGTTTTGGCAATTTTGATGTTGTTTTGCACTCAAAACGACGTCGTTTTGTACTCAAAACGACGTCGTTTTGGCAAATTCGAGCCATTTGAGCCACAGAAATTAGGGTCATCTACCATTGTTGTTCAAAAAATAACAAATTGAACTTGTCCAGATCAATTTGGTAGATTTGGACTAGTTTTTTTAATTCTTAATTCGATCTTGGTTTGAAAAATTGGAGAATTGTTTTCGTGGATTGGTTTTAGATTTAGGTCCATTATTCCGAATTTGAACTGAATCGAACTTTACAACTTAAATCATATATGTTTATTTGTTAGTTATTATATTTGTTTAAGTTGATAGTGAAATAATGTGTATGTTTATATTTTGAAAATTTATGTTTCGAAAAATCGTGATAGATTAATATTGAATAATATTTGCTTAATGTTAATGTTTTTATTTAACTGGTGAATTATGAGAGTAGTTTGTTTGATATGCATGTTATTATTACTTTTAAAATGTATGATAAGTTGAATTTTTTAAAAAATATTATATGATTTTTCTTATAAACAGATTATGTGATTCGTGGTTTCAAAATCGAACATTGTTTAAATGGTTTAATTCAAATTAATTTTATAATTTTAATGATTTTATTTTATTTTAATTTTTATAAGATGGTAGATAATGAATTAATCCTAATTTTATTTCAAATCGGACTGTATTCACTCCTACATAAAGGGCATATGAACACTTGTGCGCTGATTTTGGAGGTGTTTGTTTCAGCCTTTCAAAGGCCATAACCCACTACGAACAATCCAAACCCATCACTTAGAGCCCAATACACAACCCAATTGATGAGGTCCAGAACAGCTGGAAGCCAACATGGCATGAAGAGCCAATGATATTCAGACATGCGGCAGGTAAAGGACAAGCCACATCAGCAGACAAAGATCTGCAAAGTTATTACCACTACACATCACCATTAATGCAGCCCCTCACAGCATTTATTACGACAACACCTCTCCGTCGAGACAGAACAGCTTCACCATGAATAAGGTAAGCTAGAACATAGACCTTCGGCCAAGGTGACAGGTCGGAAGGGACAACGAAATGATTACTACAGGATATAAGCGGAAGTCGAAGATAAGAAGAAGGTTAAGGCTTTCTATCTCTAATTCTTATCTCTACATTTCACTTCTCTCTCTCTAAATTGCCCGTCGGAGGGTTCGCTGGAGGACACCCCGTTCTCCGTTGAACTCTTGTGCAGGCTCTCAGGTGGGCTTGACCACTCGGATATCGGCTCGAGAAGCGTGAATTAGTCCGACCCGTTCTGCCAGGAACCCGTTGTATCTTAACTGTATTATCAGTTGGCGCCGTCTGTGGGAATATGCTTTGCTTCGTGCGCCAGTTGTGCTCATTGTCGCCGGAGGCCCTGTCCCAATAACCTTTTCTTACCACCCATCAAAGTGTATGGTCAAGACGAGATCTATGGCTTCCCACCATAACGCCACCGACCATCAAGCCTACCCCCCCAATCCAAACAACCCGCCACAGTACTTCATCGAGCTTACCAACAGTATTAACCGCATGGCTGAGCAAAATCAAGCCCTGATTAATGCTCTACTCCAAAGAAACCGTCCTATGCCCCCCCACCACCTCCAGATATTCCACCTAACCAAGAACGAGCCCCGAGCCATACTATCCAGCAGCCCTATCCACCAAACTTGGAAGGCGTGCAACCTCTTCATCCAAATATAAATCCACCACATTCGCCCCCGCACCCATCGATCCTCGCACCAACCCCGGAAGGGGAGGCCAGTAGCGTCCAGCCCCCGCTGCCCTCCGGTGGTGATCACATTCCTCTCTGGGATACAGAGCTCCGAGCCATGAAGCTCCAACTCCAAGGAGTCATGCAGAACATTCAGCATAAACCCTCCACCACAGCAAACTCGCCATTTGTTGCCTCCATCCGGGACAAATCTCTGCCCCCCAAGTTCAAGATGCCCACTATCGACTCTTTTGATGGTACGACGGACCCAGTCGACCATCTGGAGACCTACAAAACTCTAATGATCCTCCATGCATTTCCTGACGAGATCATGTGTCGAGCTTTCCCCGTGACGCTAAAGGGGTCAGCTCGATTGTGGTTTAGCCAGTTACCAGCAGACTCCGTCTCCACTTTTCAGCACCTCAGTGACTCCTTCCTTGGAGCCCAGTGCCAGCGATGCCCGGCCATCCAACTCCTCAATATTTGGCAGACCGAGGGGGAGTCGCTACGCAGTTTCGTTACCCGCTTCAACACCGAAGCCCTGCAAGTAGCAGAAAATGATGACAACGTCATCCTCACTGCTTTCATGGCCGGTCTGCGGTCATCTGACTTCCTGTTCTTCCTCTCTAAAAACCCACCAACCTCCATGGCAGCCCTACTCTCCAAAATCCAAAAATACATGAATGCTGAGGATTCCCTAGCCGCCCGGCAAGATCCAATAACCAAAAACCCGACCCCCAGGGAAAAGAGAAAAGACTCAGAACCCAGAAACACCCAGTATAATAGCCAAACACCGCACTACACCGACCGACCCTCCCGAGTTGACCAGTCGACACCAGCCCGACCACCCGGTCGGTTCGAGCGGTACACACCCCTTAATTCCCCCATGGAACAAGTCCTCAATCAGATTCAGCGGGACTACCCCTTCAAATGGCCCCAACCTTCACGAACCCCTTCCAATCGAAAAGACCAGTCCAAATATTGCCGTTTTCACCAGGACCATGGCCATAACACCGATGAGTGCGTTAACCTCAAAGATCAGGTCGAGACCCTAATATGTCAAGGATGTCTCGGCCGATTCACGGACACCCGCCCTCAGCAGAGACAAAGAACTGAGTCCCTCAGAAACAACCGCCGGCGCACCCTCCCGGCAGCCAGCCCAACCTAACCAAGGCCATGATCGGCCTCCACAGCAACCTCGGCCGCCAGGTAATCCCCCCCACCAGTTGGAGAAATCAAAGTCATTTCAGGCGGCCTTGCTTGTGGGGGACCATCCCACTCGGCTCAGAGGGCAGAACTCAGAAAGATAAGGCAGGGCTCAGACAAAGCAGTTGCCACGGTCGACCGACCCTCCAAATAACCCAAGCAGTGGACCGAGCCTATCACCTTCACGGACGCCGACTGTACAGGCATCCGTTACCCTCATGATGACCCTCTCTCCATTTTTGCC
The DNA here is from genome assembly GCA_036172215.1 of Camellia granthamiana. NCBI lineage: Eukaryota > Viridiplantae > Streptophyta > Magnoliopsida > Ericales > Theaceae > Camellia > Camellia granthamiana. The sequence continues at coordinate 266,752 of JAXFYN010000176.1, forward strand.
CTCCTCTCCAACTACAAAGTCAGATGAGTTCTCATCGACAACGGTAGTTATTCAGACATCATCTTTCTCAACTGCTTTCGCCAGCTCAAAATCGGGGAGGAAAGTCTGTCTCCTCTCTAAACCCCTTTGGTCGGTTTCACTGGCGACCGGGTGACCTCCATTGGTTCCATCGATCTTCCAATCAGAATCGGCGAATACCCACGGCAGACTACAAAGTTGCTCACTTTCCTTGTTGTCGACTGCCCATCCGCCTATAACATCATCCTTGGCCGCACCGCCCTAAATGCCTTTCAAGCTGTCACATCAACTTATCACCTTGCCATTAAATTTCCCACCGATCTGGGGGTCGGGACTGTAAGGGGAGAGCAGACCGTGGCCAGGGAATGCTATGTCGCCTCACTCAAAGAAGTCAAGCTGAAGGAGACCATGATCATTGAAGGGCTTGACGTCCGAGATGAGGACGAGCTCGTCAAAGGAGAACCTGTGGAGGAGCTCGTTGAGGTTCCCATCGGCCCCCACCAATCCGACGAAAATCGCCAAAATCGGCAGCCAACTGTCCCCCCGAGCAAAGGCCAACCTTACTGCTCTCCTGATCGAGCACAACGATGTGTTCGCCTAGACCCACTTAGACATGCCAGGTATTGACCCCTCATTTATAGCCCATCGCCTCAGCGTTGAACCCCATTTCCACCTTACTGCTAGAAGCAGTGCATTTTCCATTCGGAGCGCAATACTCTCATTGCCGCAGAGGTTGACAAGCTCCTTGAGGCAGAATTCATCAAGAACGTGGATTACCCTAGATAGTTGTCAAACGTGGTCTTGGTCCACAAGAACAATGGTAAATGGCGACTCTGTGTCGACTACTCAGACCTCAACCGAGCTTGCCCCAAAGACAGTTATCCTCTTCCCCGCATAGATCTGCTGGTCGACGCCACAGCCGGTCACCAAATGCTCAGCTTCATGGATGCCTTCTCTGGGTACAACCAAATTCTAATGCACCCATCTGATCGGGAACACACCTCCTTCATTACCGACCGAGGCACCTATCATTACTTTGTGATGCCATTTGGATTGAAAAATACGGGAGCCACCTACCAACGGTTGGTCAACGCCGTTTTCCATCATCAGATCGGTCGAAATATGGAAGTATATGTCGACGACATACTAGTCAAGAGCAAACTCTCCACTGACTATCTGACCGACCTGCGAGAGACCTTCGCCACCCTACGGAAGTACCAAATGAAGCTCAACCCGGAGAAGTGCGCATTCGGCATAGGATCTGGGAAATTCTTGGGTTTCATGGTCAGTCAGCAGGGCAATGAAGCTAACCCTGAAAAGATCAAGGCCTTGATTGAAATGCAGTCACCCAGACCGGTTAAGGAAGTTCAGAGACTCATTGGCCGAGTTGCCGCCCTCAACCGCTTTATTTCCTGCGCAACGGATAGGTGCCTCCCATTCTTCAAAGTTCTTCGGCAAACTTTTGAATGAACGACTGAGTCCGAAGAGGCCTTTCAGCAGCTGAAGCAGTGCATGGCCAACCCCTCCTCCTTTCTCAGGCAATCACCGGCGAACCCCTCTTCCTCTACTTAGCCGTTTCAAACACCGCACTCAGTGCAGCTCTTATCAGGGAAGACGACTCTGTTCAACGGCCGGTCTACTACATCAGTCGGGCCCTTAGGGGCGCCGAGCAGAATTATCCACTATTAGAAAAATTATCCTTAGCCTTGGTTACCGCCTTCAGACGACTCCGTCCTTACTTCCAAGCCCATTCCATAGTGGTCCTCACTGACCAACCTTTGAAGAAGGTAATGCAGCAACCAGAGCTCTCTGGCAGACTCATGCAATGGTCAGTGGAACTCAGCCAGTTTGATATCTTCTACCGACCTCGGACAGCAATTAAGGGACAGGCTGTCGCCGATTTCATCCTGGAGTTCACTAATCCTACCCCAACTACGGCCCCTCCCCCACTAACCCCTACTGAGCCAGAAGACCTTCTTTCTTGGACTCTCAACGTCGACGGATCATCCCGCAAAGAAGGCAGCGGGTCTGGTCTCATTCTCACCGCCCCTGAGGGTGGTTATTTCAAATGTGCTCTCCGTTTCTTGTTCGATGCCAGTAACAATGAGGCCGAATATAAGGCATTGATAGCAAGTCTCTGCCTAGCCAGGGACATTGGTGTCAGCCACATCCGGGTGTTCAGCAACTCCCAGCTCATTGTCGGGCAAATTACGGGGGAATTCGATGCAAAGGAGGACACAATGCGGGCTTACAGGGATATTGCACTTCCTCTTGTTCGCCTCTTCAATACTTTTCACATCTAGCACATTCCTCGGGCAGAAAACTCTAAGGCAGACGAGATGGCTTAGTTGGCTTCCGCAGACCAGTCCGACCTCAGCCATGGTGTCCGTCTCAAGTACCTAGCCCACCCTGCCATTTCTCCCGACCAGCAAGAAGTACAGTTCCTCCAGAATAAGCCCATCCCTTGGACGTCGGACATCTTCCTATTTTTGACAACGGGGGAACTTCCTGATGACCAACAGCAAGCCGCCAAGGTTAGGGCCCGGTCATCCAATTACATCCTCGTCAGTGGCGTCTTGTACAAACGTGGCTTTTCACGCTCATACCTGCGATGCCTCAATCCGACCCAAGCAACCTATGTGATGCGAGAAATCCATGAGGGTATCTGCGGTAATCATTTAGGCGGCAGGTCCCTAGCCCACAAAATACTTCGCACTAGTTATTTTTGGCCTACTCTCAACCAGGATGCGATTGACTTCGTACTCAAATGTGATAAATGCCAACGTTTTGCCAACATCCCCCATGCTCCTCCTACAGAGCTGATCACACTTTGCAGTCCTTATCCGTTCGCCAAATAGGGGATCAACTTAGTTGGTCCACTTCCCACCGGCTGGGGCCAGACCAAATTCGCGATTGTCGCCATTGATTATTTCACCAAGTGGGTAGAGGCAGAACCCCTTCCCGCCATTACCGAGCGGAACACAACCAAATTCATCTGGCAGTCGATCGTATGCAGGTTTGGCATCACTCAAGCCATCGTCTCTGACAACGGCAAATAATTCGACAACGCCAAGTACAGGAAGTTCTGTGCAGACCTCCAGATCCAACCTTGTTTCTCCTCTCCAGGCCATCCCCAAGCCAATGGCCAAGTCGAGGTTACCAACCGTTCTCTTTTGAAGATCATCAAAACTAAGCTAGAAGTTGCTAAAGGACTTTGGGCTGAGGAGTTACCGAATGTACTCTGGGCTTACCGTACTACTGCTCGGACTCCCACTGGAGAGACCCCCTTTCGCTTAACATACGGCGCTGAGGCGGTCATCCCAGTGGAAGTCGGCCTGCCTACCCCAAGGGTTTTACATCCGAACCCAGACCTAACCGAAGAGCTCCGTCGGGCTGACCTTGGCCTAATCGAAGAGCTCAGAAAAACCACTGCTGTCAGACTGGCCTCCTACCAATAGAAAATGAGAACACACTACAACCGCAGAGTCCGACCAAGGGAGTTCGCCGTAGGGGACCTTGTCTTACGCGAAGCAACCCTCACCACCAAGAATCCGGCTGAGGACAAGCTGGCAGCCAAATGGAAAGGACCTTACGTTGTTCAAGCCAGACCTCGCCCAGGCACTTACCGACTTCAGGACATGGAGGGTCGAGACCTCCCCCATCCTTGGAATGCCGAGCATTTGAAGCGCTATTTTTAATAAAAGTTGTATTTTTGTATTTTCCAATTGATGTATGTTCTTTTTGACAATCTGCACACCTGAATGTTCTCATTTTCTCCGCATATAGGGTACAATTATGATCCAATGGGCTACACTTTAATGACAACAAGCTTATATCTCAAATATCTGTATGATCTTTCAAATAACACTTTGATCGCAGCCTTAGCTAGACTGAACATGACAAGCCTCAGCCAGACTGAGCATGACGAGCCTCGGTCAGACCGAGCATACAAAGCCTCAGCCAGACTGAGCACGACAAGCCTCAGCCAGACTAAGCATGACGAGCCTCGGCCAGACCGAGCATCCAAAGCCTCAGCCAGACTAAGCATCAAAGCCTCGACCAGACCGAGCATGCAAAGCCTCGGCCAGACTGAGCATGACAAGCCTTAGCCAGACTGAGCATGACGAGCCTCGGCCAGACTGAGCATCCAAAGCCTCAGCCATACTGAGCATAAAAGCCTTGGCCAGACCAAGCATGTAAAGCCTCAGCCAGATTGAGCATGACAAGCCTCAGTCAGACTATGCGCGATAAACCTCTGCCAGACCGAGCATGACGAACTCAGCCAGCTTGAGTTATTTCAGGTCTCAGCCACACCGAGCTCGAAGAGCTCAGCTTGAGTTACTTCCAGGCCATTTACGCAAACTTCACACTTGTGGCATTAGTAGCCACACTTGGTCAAAATCCCAGGTCCATGTTATTACAACACTCCTTACTTAGTCAAATTCCTTAGTCAACTTCCAAACTACCCTTTTATTTACCAACACTCTTACAACATGATTCACAACTCCATTTTGTGGGCGTAATTTGGCACTTTACATCTTTGACACTTTTACAAGCTTCCTTTACAAGTCAGATTGTTCTCTTACTCATCAACTTTTGCAAGTCACCCTCATCTACTTCAGACTCACCAAAATAAAGACAACAGTGTGACAAACACAAATTTATAATTTTATTACATTTCAACTTCACTCTGCATGGAGTCTATATTACAAGTTCAACTCCATTTTGCATTGAGTTTTTCTTAATTTTACTCTGCATCCAGTTTTTCTTACATTTCCAGGTGCACAAGCAAAAACAGTGGAATGAAAACACAACTCCAATTTTATTTATTCACAAACTTGTACATAAGTTCATTACAGCAATTCAAAAAAAAAAAAAAAAAACACATCACTCTTTCTCACTTGAAGCAAGGTCTTCTTCTTCAACCCCCTCATCTAGGGGGGTCTGGGCCACGTCGTCTTCACCAATTGTTACAGCGCTAAGGTCTAAGTCTGGAAACAGTTCTTCTGCCCTACGCTTGAACATCTTCCAGCCACTGTCCCAGAACTCAGCCATTTCGTGTTTGTAGAAGTCCAACCGCTGGAAGCTCTCAATAACTTCTGCTTTAGTCCTGTCCCCAGCGGTCGTTCCCGACGGGCCCACCCCCCCAGACGACTCCCTTGCCAAGTTGCTGGTGACCGCGGCATCGACTGCCATCTGAAATTCAGCAGACCCCTTGAATTGCTCCACTGCTGCGACATACAGGTCGGGGTATGCTGCCCTTTCAGAGGCTGCCTTGGTTTTTTCCTCTTCTAACTCCTTCTGCAACCTCCCCTTCTCTTCCATTGCCTTTGCACGCTCATCTTCCAGCTTCTTCCGCAGCCCAGCAATCTTCAGGTCTGCTTCATCATTTTCTTTGATTTGCTGGGCACGCAGTTCTTCATTGCTGGTCATAGCCTCTTCAAACCGCTCGGTGGCGACCGTGCAGGCATTTTGAGCATCCCCCAGCTTGTTCTGCTCGCCAGCCAGCGGGAACTCGAGCGACACTACCTTATGGCGTTCGTCCTCTAGTGCCACTTTGACCGCAAGCAGTTCAGCATGGGCTCGAGCGGCAACGTTACGCTGCACGATTGCCAACACTTCCACTTTTTCGCTTTTTGCGCCTCCTCCAATCCTCTGGCACACGCACTCCGCGTAACCCTCCTCCAACCCACGCTCTCCCTCTTGAAATTTTCAAGTTGGGCCTCCACCTGCCCCAACTTCTCCCTCTTCCTCTTCCATTCGCCCTTCGCCACAGTCGCCTTATTCAGCAGGGCTCCTGCTACAGCAGCCGCCTCCATCTGGGCTGAGCACAACCCCTTCATCAGCTCAGCCTCAGTATAACCAGCCGCCGAGCGAACGACTGTGTCTTCTACCACCCCTAAGAGGCGGTCTGCAGCCATCTTGGCCCCTCTCCCTTCCCCTTCCACTTCCACTCGCCCAAACACCGTAGGGACGTGGTAGAAAGCGGTCTTCAACACCGGCCTCTCTTCCTCTCCTTGGGGTGCCACACCCTCCTGCGGTTGTGGCTCTTTCCTTGGTTCCACCCTTGGCTCAGCACCGACCCCATCACTCTGCAATTGTCCACCAAGGCCAGTCGCTCCGCCCTCCCCCTTTTTGGCCTCTCCCTCTAACCCCACTTCAGGGGTCCTCTCTGCCTCCCCCGCCAAAGGAGTTTTCTCCGTTGTCGCCCCCTTTCTCCTCTTCAAGGCAGGCTCCCCGTCACTCCTCCTCAATCTCTTCTTCTTTTTTACCACACCCTCCCATCTCGTATGCTCTCTCTTTCAACGGATTAACTAGGGGCGGTCGTGGCTCAAATCCACCTAAGTCCTTTTCCTCCAGGGGTTTGGGGCGCGGTCGGATCCTTTTCCTCGCGATTGGCTCCGGCGGTCGGCCTGCCTGGGACTCTTTGAACTTACTGGCTTTGGCGAGGATTGTCCTATCCTCAGCCTCTTGTGCTTTTCTTCTCCCCTCTAACTCCGCCGGTCCCAGGTCTCCACCGATCTGTTGAGGGCCTAACCCTGCCGCAAACAAGGCTGACGGCTGAACAAGGTCATCCCATCGGGCGCCCTCCTTCTCCTTCTATTCTTTCACCATCTTCACTCTCGCCTCTGCTGCTCCCTCCAGTTTTGGCTCCACAGACTTGGTGGGCACTTTCCAAACTGTGCGCACTCCAACCCTTCCGTTGGCGGACACATAAAACCATCGCAGCCTCCACCCCTTTATCGATGACGGCAACCCAGCTACCAACCCTTTCCCTGCTGCCGCCTGCAAAGTGACCCAAGTCTCTTGCTACCCCGATGCCTTGTAGCACGCAAAAAACTCGTCCACTGTCATGGCCGTCCCCTCGTTCGCCTTTGGCCATGCGCTCGCGCAGGCTAATACAATCTTCCACGCGTTAGGCATCAATTGACCTAGCGCCACTTCCAACCGATTTAGGACACCAACTGCTACCTCCGGAATCGGCAACCTCAACCCTCCCTTCAACGCCTCCTCGTAGAGGGCAAACGCCCCCGGGCGGGCGTCGGATGGCCTCTCCTTCGTGGACGGCAGCTTCAACTCTATTTCGGCAAGAATTTGGTACCTCTCGCGTATACTCACCAACTCCCTTGCAGTGATAGTCGACTTATCGACCTTTGTATGCCAGCGATCTGGCTCCACCTGGCTGATTGGCATCGGCGCCGCCATCATTGTGGACGAATGAGGGTCCCCCGACGGCTCCTCCCCCCTCACCACTCGCCTCTCTGTCCTATATTGTTCTGCCAAATCCATCGCGTCATCGTCCACCAGTGGATCAACCCTAGCGTTTGCAGTTTCTTCTTGGGCCATTTCTGTGGTGTGCCTACGAATAGCTTCGGATGCGGGTACAAGGAAATTCAAAAAATGTCGCAAGGGTGTATCGCTTGCAACGAAGGAGTCTACACTTGGAATGTTTTGATTTCTCGAACAAAGGTAGGTCAAACGTATAATACCAAAAGCCCAAGGCTTGCCTGTATTCCAGGGGTCACAATTAATTTTCGCCAGTTTGAAAACTTTTCAAAAATCTGCCAAAACTGTCTTTTCCACACCCATAATGACCTATCGTTTCATTTCTGGCCCAGCGCCTAACCTCCCCTACCGCGAGATGCTGCCATGTGTCTGACCACGATTCACTGCCCCCTCCCCTTACCCTGTCTTTTCCACTTCAAGTCACCACGTGACACGCCGCCTTTTGAGCCCCGCGTCCCCCCCACCTTACCCTTCACGGTCGGCCCTCCTCATGGTCGGTCCCTCCACTCAGTCGCCCTTCACGGTCAGCCCTCCTCATGGACGGTCCCTCCATTCGGTCACCCTTCGTGGTCGGCCCTCCTCATGGTCGGTCCCTCCATTCGGCCACCCTTCACGGTCGGCCCTCCTCATGGTTGGTCCTTCCACTCGGTCACCCTTCAGGGTCGGCCCTCCTCATGGTCGGTCCCTCCACTCGGTCACCCTTCACGGTCGGCCCTCCTCATGGTCGGTCCCTCCACTCGGCCACCCTTCATGGTCGGCCCTCCTCATGGTTGATCCCTCAACTCGGTCACCCTTCATGGTCGGCCCTCCTCACGGTCGGTTCATCCACTTGGTCATCCATACCGCTCGGGCTCCATCTTACTGATCTCTAACAACCCTCATCTTCTTCATTAGTATTCCCTTCGTTGGACTAAAGCTGCACTTGGGAATGGGGGACTACTGACGTGGTTAGGCCCATAAAGGCCATAACCCACTACGAATAACCCAAGCCCATCACTTAGAGGCTAATACACAACCCAATTGATGAGGTCCAAAACAGCTGGAAGCCAACATGGCATGAAGAGCCAATGATATTTAGACATGCGGTAGGTAAAGGACAAGCCACATCAGCAGACAAAGATCTGCAAAGTTATTGCCACTGCATATCACCATTAATGCAGCCCCTCACAGCATTTATTACGACAACACCTCTCCGTCGAGACAGAACAACTTCACCATGAACAAGGTGAGCTAGAACATAGACCTTCGGCCAAGGTGACCGGTCGGAAGGGACAACGAAATGATTACTACAGGATATAAGCGGAAGTCGAAGACAAGAAGAAGGTTAAGGCTTTTTATCTATAATTCCTATCTCTACATTTCACTTCTCTCTCTCTAACTTGCCCGTCGGAGGGTTCGCTGGGGGACACCTCGTTCTCTGTTGAACTCTTGTGCAGGCTCTCAGATGGGCTTGGCCACTCGGATATTGGCTCGAGAAGCGTGGATTAGTCCGACCCGTTCTGCCAGGAACCCGTTGTATCTTAACTGTATTATCAATATTTGTTTAAGTTAATAGTGAAATAATGTGTATGTTTATATTTTGAAAATTTATGTTTCGAAAAATCGTGACAGATTAATATTGAATAATATTTGCTTAATGTTAATGTTTTTATTTAACTGGTGAATTATGAGAGTAGTTTGTTTGATATGCATGTTATTATTACTTTTAAAATGTATGATAAGTTGAATTTTTTTAGAAATATTATATGATTTTTCTTATAAACAGATTATGTGATTCGTGGTTTCAAAATCGAACCTTGTTTAAATGGTTTAATTCAAATTAATTTTATAATTTTAATGATTTTATTTTATTTTAATTTTTATAAGATGGTAGATAATGAATTAATCCTAATTTTATTTCAAATCGGACTGTATTTACTCCTAGATAAAGGGCATATGAACAATTGTGCGCTGATTTTGGAGGTGTTTGTTTCAGCCTTTCAAAGCTAACTTTTAACTTTTAGTTTTGAAAAAGTTGTTTTAAGCTGTTTGGTTAAACTTATTTCAAACAGTTTCTGATTCTAACAGCTTATTTTAACTCAAAAAAGCTGATTCTGAGAAGCTGCTCACCCCTTACTTCTGATTATCAGCTTCTGTTTTGGACATGTTAATTTATGGTTATACTTTTAGATTTTTTTATTTTTTATTTTTATTTTTTAAAAATAGAAAAAGACTCAAATGGACTATAGATTATTATGATTATTATTATTATTTATGAGAAATGTAAACAAGTATTAAATAACAAAAAATAAAAATTAATTAAAAAAGCTATTTCACAGCTTATTTAACAAACACTACTCAGCAATTTAAATCTATAATCCAACAGCTATACCAAACAAATTAACAATTTCTGATTAAAGTTATAATCTATAATCTGTTAAGTTATAATTTATAAACTGTTTTAACAGCTAGACCAAACGGGACCTTTATCAGTTTAAAAAAAAATTTGTACCTTGATTTCGGTCCCACATGTGATTTAAATATTTATATTACAAGGTTTGTCAAATAAGTTAGTTATATAAAAAATTGATTTTTCCTTCATTTGATGGATATAAAAAATTCTGTTTGGTAAAACTCTGGAACGTTAGTTCCAAAGCTTATTTTGCATATAATGTTTGTTTATGGTTTTTCAAAATTAATTTATGCTCACTTTTGAAAACTTTGTCAAAGGTGAAAAAACTTAGATTAACTGGTCGTCCCACCGGATGTCCTTCCAGTTGTTTGGCTGGTTGACCGGAATAATGATTTTTTTTTTTTGGTTGCAATTAACACATGTTTATTTTTAAATAAAGATTAAAAAAACATTTTTTGAATTGTTAAAATTTTTATGAGATTTGAATAGAATTTCAAGTTGTGTGTTTGGTTATAAGTTGTACGTTTTTGTATCAAATATCATGTCACATAAAAAATTCTTTACTCAATTCAAAACTCTTTTCAAAACTCATTCACCAAACAAATTTTTCACACTCAAATCATAATTCTAAAACTCACAAACTCAAAATACAACTCTTTTCTCAAATTATATTTAAAAAATTCTATCAAACACAACCTAAGTTAATATGATATTTCTTATTATATGTTTAGATTATATTTACTTAAAAAATGGAAGGTTAGTATTTTTTTTAAAAATAAATTGTTTATATTTTAACAATTTTACAAAAAAAAAAAAAAAAAAAAAATTGAATACCAAAAAAAGATGTTTTGAAGTATCATCATTGCATTCATGAACTCAGGTCCCGGGTAATCGGTTACCGTCTTTAATTTGATCCAACTCATAGGAAATGACCCACTACTGAAGCATTAGTGGAACTCAACCATACGTCACAAACGAGTTTAGATTTTGATCAGAGTACAGGATGAGATTTCCGTAAAGAACCAGCTGTAAATCAGCAAATTCGTCCTCTGAGAATTCAAACTTGAGTCACAGATGAATGACTTTTCCACTAGTCCAGGTGGTACTATAATTCAATCATGTCATTAATTTATTAAACAACATTTTTAATAAGGGAGAATTACTTTATGATGATGGTAGTGGAAAAAAATTATACATTAATAAAAAATTTATAATTTTAATTATTAATATTTATAATATTTTTTATTTTGTTATAAATATTTTTTAATTGACACAGTGTAATTTCTCCTTTTAATAATTATGGGAATCCATAGTACGAAAAAAATTTAGCTCTATTTTAAATATATATATTTTTATTTTGAATTTGTATTTCTATTGATTCAGAGAAAGTAAGGTCAAGTTTGGGAAGACTAAATAAGTGTACTTTTTGTCTTTTTTGACTAAAAAATTGAGGTTGAAAATATGGATGTTTGGATTAACTTTTTGACTTTTTATGGAAAAATGTGTAATAAAAAATTGTGAAAATTGATTTTTAGAGGAAAATTTGAATTAGGAGTTGTGCCGCCGTAATTGTTGACTTTTGGTGAATAGTATTAACTTTTTAACTTTTTGAGTAATTTTTTGACTTTTTAGATTATTTAGGAGTACCAAAACAAGGCCTAACTTTTCTTTGCATGGAAAGCGACTAACTATTATCAATTTTTATTATTTTATTTTATTTTTTTAAGATAGGAAACGATTATCTTAATCTGAAAGAAAAATACAAAAACAGGATTACAATAAAGATTTTTATTTTGAGGTCATTCACACTAAGATTTTATAAAATAAAATACAATAAATATTGCAGTAGTAATTAAGGTTTTTGAACATCTCTGACCCACCAGGTATATAATGCTTGTTAGTTAAAATGCCTAGTGTAATTCACTTTTTCATTTCTAATGCACTAGGCATTTCAAATGTATTTAATCATTTCATTTCCTTCCATCTTTATTGTTGATGTGACATTTTATAAAATTAATAGTATTTAGATGAATAGCTAAAATAAAGAATATGGTTGGAGTAGAAATATGAAACAGTTGATAAACAAAATAAAATGTATACTTTATAGTAATATTTAGAGCATCTCCAACCCACTGGGCATATAATGCTTGTTAGTCAAAATGCCTAATATGACTCACTTTTTTCAACTCTAATGCAGTAGGCATATGATTAGGCATTTTAGCTCAGCTCACATTCACTAGCTACATGTAGTTAGCCTTCAAAGTTAGGCAAAATGTATTTAATCATTATGATTATTTCCCTCCATCTTTGTTGCTGACGTGGCATTTTATAAAGTTAATAGTATTTGGATGAATAGCTAAAATAAAGAGCATGGTTGGAGTAGAAATATGAAACAGTTGACAGGCAAAATAAAATGTATACTTTATAGTAATGTTTAGATAGGTAAAATGCCTACTACCGTTGGAGATGCTTTGATAGGTAAAATGCCTACTACCGTTAGAGATGCTCAGGAAACATGGAAACAATTTTCAGATTTCAACTCACTTTGCTCATTCAATGTCTTTCACTTTTTAAAAAAAATTAAAATTTAAAATATAAAAATTCAATAACTTTTAATTTAGATATCTATTTTTAACAAAATTTATATTTTAAAAATTCTCTCGTTGAAATCTATCAAATAAAATCTATATAAATATTAAATTTTAGGGAAAAAAATTGACAAAATTTCATTAAGTTAGCTATCTTTAATCAATGAAATTTCTTTGAGAAAAAACAAACAATTCAAAAATTTCTCCCAACAATTCTGAATGAAAGGCAAAAAAAGAATGAAAAAATAATCAGCAAGAAAGACTTAAATAACAACCTTCAAAACACTAAGGCTTCATTTGGGAAGAAGGATTGGATTGGGTTGGGTTTAGAGCTATTTTACTCACAAAAAGATAAAATAGATTTTTTAGTCTAATAAGATAAAATGCCACATTCAACCCATAATTATTATATTTTTTTTCTCATAAAAAGTCAAAAAAGTCAAAAGCCTTTTTCAAACGAAATTTTTTAATCCCAAACTAAAAAAATTAAAAAATCAACCACCTTCTCAAATGAATCCTAAGGGACCTTATCTAATACAATTTTTTTCATAGTTCTTAAACATCTACGTAAAAATTGAGAGGGATTGACGCCTAATTTTTCCTTACAAACAACTGTTCATTAATCTTAAAAAAAAATAAAAAAACTGTGCAAGAAAACTTTTAGATATTATTGTGGGCAGTTTTGTGCTATAACGAAACCACCAAACAATACCAGGATAGGCTTATCCGAAGGGAAAATATTTCTCGCAATGACCAACTAGGGATTAGATTATTCTAAAGAATAATGATTTGGACCCCTTTTTTTCTCACCCCCTTGACCCCTCTTCACTTGATTGGTTATTTTTTCTTTTTTTGTTTTTTTTTTATTCCTTCTCCTCTAATCACCACATACCACGTGTCTATATAGATGGTGGGAGTGATGATTGGAGGGGATCTCAATCATCACCCTATTCTAAATTAACAAACACGTCTGGTTTTGAAATTATGTGGGGCCACATGGGATTGGATCTTTCTGGTTCAAACCATCTCAAAGATTAGCATTATTTTAGACAAAGTTTGACAAGTCTATAAAAAGTCAAAACGTTATTTAAAAAATTAAAAAGTTAATACTATTAATCAAAAGTCAATAATTACGGTTATATAACTCTCAATCCTAATTTTTCTCTACATATTAATTTGTACAATTTTTTAATACATATTTTTTCATAAAAAGTAAAAAAGTTAACCCAAATATCCATATTTTTTTTCTCAATTTTTTGGTCTAAAAAGACAAAAAGTGTACTTATTTAGGACACCTCAAACAATCCCTTAGCCTCAAGCCTGTTTGTTTTCAGAGATGTAGGATGGAGGGAATTAATGGTGAGGGGATTGTTAGTGAGGGAATTAAAGTAAAATTGTATTTGTTTTGATGATAATTGTTAGTATAGGGATTGTTAAATTATTTTTATATAAAATAAATATAAAATAATAAAACAAATTAAAAAAAATATAAAAACATTAAACATTAAACATTAATGTTTTAAAAAAAATGCCCAACATGTAAAAAATTTTAAAAAAATAAAAATAAAATAAAAAATTTTTAGAAAAAAATAAAATAAATAAAATAATGATTTTTACTTAACAAAAAATACAAAAAATTAAACATTAATGTTCAAAAAAAAGCCCGACATGTAAAAAATAAAATAAAAAATAAATAAAAAAAAATTTCTAGTCCGCCGGACTATTTTTCTAATACTATGTCCTTGAGGCCCATCCGAATCCCATCTGTAAGGCCTATCCTAAACCCTTCGACTTAACAGTCTTTTCCTCAACTTTATAAATAAACAGCACATTAAATGAGACCTATAACTATCCTAATCCCAATCCCCCTCTCATATCTAAAACAAACGGGGCCCAAAAGATAAGTATTATTTACAAGATAAGGCTTGTTGGAGTTCATTGAACTTAAGAGTGTGATATCACCATCCAAATATATCATAATAAAAAAGTTAAATTATAAATATATTTTACTTAAAATATAAATTATTCTTCATAATTTTAAGATTCATAAATATTCACTTATCAGAATTTAATATTTAATAAAAATAATTAAAAAATAAAAAATTTAACTATCTTCATATGCAATAATAAAATTATCAAAACTATTAATAAAAATATATTTTTGATATCATTAAAAAATTATTAATTAAATAATGGTATGATTAATGAAAAGAATCATTTATGATATGATTAAAAATTTAAAAGAGCAAAATAGCATTTTTGAAATTACAAGAGTTAATTATTATTTTAAAACAATCTAAGAAGTCAATTTGTAATTTAAGTTGATAGAAAATTTAATAGCAGTTTTGTGCTAATGAAACAACGAAACAAAATTGATTAAAACCTGGATAAAGTTATCAAAAAAATGGAAAAACAAGGATGAGATTTTGTCCAACTGAGGCACTAATGCCTAATTAGATCAAAACTCGAAAGTTCATGATACTGTGGAACCACTTGGATCAGGGCTGCAAGTGGTTTTCTAGCAATGTTCAAGCCACATGCACTATTTTATTAGGCAACCCTTGCTGTTATTAAGAAGTCAGAAGTTTGAATTTATTTATTTATTATTTTGTTTGGGGGATCGATCAGGATTAGATGATGTAAAAAAATTAAATAATTTTTTAAAATTTTCCTTACCTTTACTTTTATTGATTTTTTTTTTCAAATTTTTTAAAAAAATTAATTTTTAAAATTGTCTAGTCTGAGCAGATCTAATAAATAAATAAATTGACATAAAATTTTATAAAAAAAAATGTTTAAAACAAACTAAGTTCTCATTTGGTAAATATTTTGAGACTAAAAAAGCACAAAAAGGCAAAATAGGCTATATAAGTCAATTAGACAAAATGTTACATCTAAACCATAATCATTACACTTTTTCTTTCATAAAAGTCAAAAAAATCCAAAACCCAAAACCAAAATCAAAACCAAACAAAACTAAAAAGTCGGGTTAAAAAATAAGTTGATTACCGTAGCAATGCCAAACGAAATTTAAATAAAAAATAAGTCAAATAATACGCTGTGCAACTAATATTCTCGTAAAAGAATCGAACGGCCATGTTTGATTTTTATAAATTTGTTTTAAATCTTTTTTAAAAAAAGAACTAAAAATTAATTTTGATAAAAAAATAAAAAATAATTATCATTTTTATATAATTTTTTCTTCTGAAAAGTTTTTTAAAATTATTTTTATCAAATAATTTCTATTTTTTAATATATATATATATACATATTTCTAAAAATGACTCCATCGTAAATTTGAGTGAACAAAAAAAAACCATACCAAGTGTGCTCCCACGAGTAGCAACATCTTGACTTTTCTTTTATGCATTTTATTATGGCCCTTTTTGGATGTGAATTTTTAGTTTTTTTTTTTCTTAGATTAAAATTTATAAAAAGATAAAATAAATTAAAATAATTAATAAGATAAAATGTCACAACAAATCTATAATCATTTTATTTTTTTCTCACAAACATCATACCCAATTACAAAAAATTAAACTATTTTTCCAAACATAAAAATTATAGTATATTAAAATAACTAAAATCTAAAATAACTTATTTCCCAAATGATACCTATATAAAAAGTGCACCGACATTGAAATACTCTTTTTCCTTTAATTTTAATTTTAATTTTTAGGAAATGGCTTCTCTCCAATTGAAATTTTAACTGAATCAGATAGTTGAGATCTCTGATCAGTAAAAGTTATTAAACGAAAAACTTTTATCAGTAAGAATCTTTGAAGAAATTCAACTGGACTATATTTTCATAAAATCTTACCAGTAAGAATTTTTTGTTTAATGATTCTTAATTGCCAGAGACCTCAGTTGTTTGGTTCAATTCAACTTTCAACGAGCCAAATCCATAAAAATAATAACCACAATAAACACAACATAATCAAAAATATTTTCAGCCATAATTAAAATAAAAATTATAAAGGATCATAACTAAATCGTAACTAATATCACAATAAGCTATAATCAAATTTCGTAAGCGTCATAACTAGATATATGATAAACACAATAAAATAAAATAAAATAGCATATTATGAATTGAAAAATGCTTGAAACAACTAATTTATCATCTTTAAAAATCACTCTAATGATGTCTCTGACAAGTATCAAATTTTAATTTATTAAATATTCCATCATGTGGGATTTAACCTCAATGCCATATCATTATGGGTCATTTAGAAATGATAAATTAGTGTGATGTAGCATTATTGTTAGGGTGATTCTATTTGCACACTATTGATTTGCTCAATACAAACCACTTTTAGGTTTGGTATAACCTATATAATCCATCTTTTTATCTTTTTTCCATCACATCACCTCTCTACTTTTCTGCACATCTTTTCGTAAAAAGACAAAAAAGTGCACTTTTTTAGGACACCCCAAACCAACCCATCACATACAATTTTCATTTCTTAATTTTTTCTCAACTCACACTAATATTTTTGAAATAATACAAAACTGCCCTTACCTTCTTTCATCACAAACCCTAATCCTAGTCACCACCTCACTATCGCCGCTGCCATTATCTTTGGGGAATCTCCTTGCCTTGCTCTAGCCCCTTATTTTCTTTCTATCTCCATAGCCTTCCCATTTTTTGTTTCTTTCTTTTCATGTCGCTTTTCGTCAGCCCGTTACTCACTCGCGAATTCTAAAGCTAGGATTGCAATCTACTTCGTCTCTCTTTCATTATCGGATCGTCGGTGTGGGCTAGGGTAGCGAATGGGTTTGCAGGGCTGTGTGGGCAGTCTGGTGTCGAGGTAGAGGGCTAGGTTGTTCGCGATAGCAAGGCTGGTTGTTTGCGGTGGTGGAAAGTTGCCGGTGGTTGTGATGGTGACTGCAGATGATAATGGTGGTGGCTGGTGACGACAATCGAAGGAATAATCGTTGAAGGGAAGGGAAAGTTTTACAATGAGGAAAACGTGTCGCCAGCAAGGTAGGAAGGCTATGGGGCTGTGATGGCGACTAGGTGCAGGTAACGGTGGCCGGAAGTGGAAAGTAGGAGACGAAGGTTGGTAGCAAGTGATGGTGCCGAAAGATAAGGTTTAGAATTACGTCCAAAATAATTGATAAAGGGATATAAGTGTAATGAAAAAATTTATGAAAATAGTGTGTACTAATTAGTAGTATGTAAATAGAATTTCTCTTGTTGTTATAGAATTGTCCTCATAAGGGAGAGGTTTCTCTCCAGTCTACTGTGTGAATTGAAGCGTACTATTAGGTCGGCGGAGCACACCACAAGTTTCATTTCGATAATTCAAACCATTCAGTATGTAAAATTCATCGAGTACTTCATACTTGTAAAGAATCAAGTTGATCGGATGTTGGTAGTCTTTAATTGAAATACATTTTTGTTAATGGTAAATATAATTTTAAAAATAAATTATTAATAAAAATATGTTCCGATCAAGGGTTTATCGATATCTAATCAATATAATTTTTTATAAACATAAATTATTTGATAAACTCTACCTCTGTTTAGGAAGTCCATCTTGAGGCTTTTTTGACTAAAATAGTTACAAAAAAAAAAATTTTTTTAGTTCAATAAGACAAAATATCACATTCAATTCATAATTATTATATTCTTTCTTTCACAAAAAATTAAAAAAGTTAAAAAATTCTTTCCAAGTAAGACTTTTTAATCCTAAACTAAAATAACTAAAAAAATTAAAAAATCAACTCACTTCCTAAATAAATCCTCAACATATTAAACTATTTAAATTATCAAAATAAAATTCATAATAAATTTCAAAATAAAATTCATAATAAATTTCACAAATTCAACGATACGTTTCCATAAGTAAAACCAACAACAGTGAAACCCTTTGTCTGAAAATACCATCCACCGAAACCCGTCAATGGTTTTGGCATCGCCTATTGTATTTTACTTTGCCAACATGGTATAATGATTGATGTTTATTTAAAGTTCACTAATAGTCCAAACACACAACTGTCTAGGTAAATCCCTTTAAAAAAAATCTAGGATTGTTTGAATTGATGTATTTTTTATTTTTTTATAAAATATAGGTTAAATTTAAAATAATATAATAAAAAAATAATATAATTTAAATAAGATAGTGTGATTTAAATAAAATAGTAATTTTTTAACTTTTTAAAAAAATATCAAACCTAGTCTTATTAGACCATTTCCAACGCTTCATCAAATCCAGCATCAAATTCAAAATTTGGTAAAAAAGGTACTGTTCACGGCTCCAACGCTTCATCAAACCCAGCATCAGATTGAGTTTTCATCAAATAATTCATCAAACTGAGTACAGCCAAAGCATTTCACCAAATCACTGTTCCTGACCGTTGGGAGATATCAACCGGTCGACCAACCGGTTGCCCGGTCGGTTAACCAACCGGTTGTCCCGGAAAAAGGTTCAAGCAGTTTAAAAAAGGTTCAAACAATTCAAAAAAAAAAAAAAAAAAAAAATTCTCACACCGGCCGGTCGACCAACCGGTTGTCCCGGAAAAAGGTTCAGACAGTTCAAGAAAAGGTTCAAACAATTAAAAAAAAAAAAAAAATTTTTTTTCTCTAACCGATCGACCGGCCGGTTGTCCCTGAAGCATATTAGCTGAATTTGGTGAAACATTGGAGCAGTTGGTATCAAATTTGATGAAATGGGTCATTTTTGACTCAGATTTGGTGAAAAATCTGAGTCACGGTTGGAGATGCTCTTATAAAGTGTAATTATTATTAATTTATTATTGTTATACGATAATACTATATGTATTAATTAATATAAGTAGTAATGTATTAATTAATATTATATTATTATTATTACCTTTATTTATTATACAAATTATAAATATTTAAAATTTTTAAAATTATGTCTCAATTATCTACTAATATATTAATTAATATATTGCATTATTTATTATTATATGATGGACCGCTCTTTTGCATTTTCTTTCTTCCGCTCACTGTATAAATAACCCACAAAGCCTTGCCATCTCAAACAAACCAATCCATAGAGAAGAGTTTTCTAAACATACCAAAAGCTTTAAAAGTCTCTCAATATCAGATATTTGTCGCTCGGTTTATTTTCAGTGAAGAAGAAAAGATGTCAAACACAGTTGGTCAAGTCATTCGTTGCAGAGGTTTGTTTTCAAATCTTTTTTAAAACTGTTTTTGGAAACAATTTCAGAAAATGAAAACAAAAAACAAAAAACCATATCAAATTATTTTATTGGTTTATTTATTCTAAATCTTGCAGGGGGATTGAATCACATAGGAGTTCAATGATCTCATTTCTTTTTTTTGAAATTGAATAGAAAATATGGGAGAGCTTTCATGTAAACTGTCTTTGAATTATGAATTTCTTAGATCTGAACACAACCTTTTTACAAATCAATTGGGGTCATTAAAAACTACGTTTAGGGTGTGTTCAGATTAGAGATTTGAGGGCAAAAAAATTATGTAGAGAAATAAAAATGCTTTTGTTCACTTTTCTGGGGTTTTTTTTTTTTCTTTCGTAAATAACTCTAATACGTTGTCCAAACATGACTCCTTTTTTATGATCGGCAAAAAGAAATAATAAAGTAGTGTGTTTTTTTTATGGGACTCTTGCTTATTGATTGATCTTATGCTCTGCTATTATTCAACTTGTTTTAGTTTTGTATTGTGGAGCTTTACAGTCTTTGGAATCAATTTTTTTTTTCGTCGAATTTTCGGAAATAGTCCGTCAAACAAGTTTTTATTTTGTGTTCCCAAAATTTTTAAAAAAAAAAAGACAAGAAGAAGAAAAATCTGATTGTTTCTGCTTCTTTTCATGTGGGATATATGAAATTGATTGGTTAACAAAGTATTTCTTCAATTTTTGGTGGCAGCTGCTGTGGCATGGGAAGCAGGGAAGCCACTGGTGATGGAAGAAGTGGAGGTGGCGCCACCGCAGAAGATGGAGGTTCGTGTGAAGATCCTCTATACCTCTCTCTGCCACACTGATGTTTACTTCTGGGAAGCCAAGGTAACTCATTTTTCACTTTACATAGTATAGTATATAGTATAATGTAGTATTCCTAAGGTTTTCTCATTAATTTCAATTAATTCAAGCCACCATGGTGACACCCAAATTGGTTCTTTCTTTTCAATCTTGCAGGGCCAAAACCCTGTGTTTCCTCGAATCCTCGGCCACGAGGCAGGAGGGTAAGTTGTCTGTTGTTAATTTTTGATGTCTAAAATGAAATGGGTTTTCTAATTATGGATTGAAAATATGAATTTTGTTGATTTTGGTGGATTTGTAGGATTGTGGAGAGTGTTGGAGAGGGAGTGACTGATCTTGCACCGGGCGATCATGTCCTTCCAGTCTTTACAGGGGAATGCAAAGAATGCGCTCACTGTAAATCCGAAGAGAGCAACATGTGTGATCTCCTGAGGATCAACACAGACAGGGGAGTGATGATCCACGATCAAAAATCAAGATTCTCAATCAAGGGCAAACCAATTTTCCATTTTCTTGGAACATCCACCTTCAGCGAGTACACGGTTGTCCACGTCGGTTGTCTTGCCAAGATTAACCCCCTCGCTCCTCTCGACAAAGTTTGTGTTTTAAGTTGTGGAATCTCCACAGGTACAAAAAAAAAAACAATGGCAATCTAATTTTAATGTCAAATTCCTTTTGAGTTTTGGCTAAAACCACCAATTTGCTTTATAAGAATAAGATATCAACGAACTGCTATGAAATGATTTCACGGGATTCAGTCTATTTTCTTGATCGTAAAATATTATTGAGAAATAAGAATCCATGGGAATAAGTCAAACATCCAATTTGGTATCTATTTGAACCAAAATGGTGATATTGTTCCTATATTGATCAAGGATTTCCATTTTTTGGATACCATGATCATCCAAAAGCAAGGCTTTCAAAATTTTCAAAACTGATTCTAACAACTGATTGCAAAGTCAATCATTTTTGAACCTTTAAATTCATACTGTTCTAATGAACAAATTTGTGGGATTTTGTTTTGGGTAGGATTTGGTGCCACTGTGAATGTTGCCAAGCCAAAAAAGGGCTCAACTGTGGCCGTCTTCGGATTGGGAGCTGTAGGCCTAGCTGTGAGTTTTTTTTTTTCCCCCTCTAATTGCCTTATGAATATGATTATTGTCTCCGTTAGCTTATGTATCTGATCAATAATATATTTGATGGTAATTTTGTGTAATTAGGCTGCAGAAGGGGCCAGAGTATCTGGTGCTTCGAGGATTATCGGTGTGGATTTGATTCCTGACAGATTTGAACAAGGTAGGTGATCACATAAAGGACTAGCAAGCATTAAATTTGCAATGTTTGATACAAATTTTACTTTCATAAAACTGACCACAGTATCTGTGCAGCATAAAGTTGTTTTCAAAATTTCGAAATATGAGAATAACATGAAAAGGACTGGTGTTTTCGGACTTTTCATTGTTTTATTTTTAAAAACAACCCACTTTCTAGAAAATACAAAAAAAGTAGTTTTCAAATTTTAGAAAACAGTTTTCGCACAAAAATATAAACTATATCAAAACAATGAGAACACAACCGAACAGGAAAGGATTTGCTGATTTTGATGGCCAACTGCATCTAAATTCTTGGTGGAAGCTATTTTTGCAACATAAGCTACATTGTGACTCACATTCTAGTTAAAACACACAATGGACCTTCATTTCTAATATTCTGTGTGTGTGTGTGTGTGTGTGTGTGTGTGTGTGTGTGTGTGATAAACAGCAAAGAAGTTTGGTGTGACAGAGTTTGTGAACCCCAAAGACCACAAAAAACCAATTCAAGAGGTACAGTTCTACACTTGTTATTTGCACTGGTAAAACCTCCCCTTTCATCTTCAAGTATTTGATCAAATTTTTTCTCGACTTGCTCCTCAGGTGATTGCTGAGATGACTAATGGAGGAGTGGACAGAAGCGTCGAATGTACTGGAAACACTGAGGCCATGATCTCGGCATTTGAATGTGTCCATGATGTATGTTTCCCCTACTTTCCATCACTTTCATTATTGGTTTTTTCCCTTCTCATTTGACAACAAAGTGGAGCTCTAGACTACAACATATACACGTATGTAAATCATTTTGAATGCTGATAGACTATAACCTTGCCATTGCAGGGGTGGGGTGTTGCTGTTCTTGTGGGAGTCCCTCACAAAGATGCAGTATTCAAGACGCACCCTGTGAATTTTCTAAATGAGAGGACACTTAAGGGCACCTTCTTCGGAAACTACAAACCCCGGTCTGACATTCCCGCTGTTGTTGAAAAATACATGAACAAGGTGAGTTTGTGAATCCACACTATGCAAATCTGTATGCCCACAGTGCATATGAATAGCCCGAAATGTGTAGCAACTCTTATTCGCCTAAATCCCACTTTGCAGGAACTTGAAGTGGAAAAGTTCATCACTCACCAAGTCCCATTCTCGGAGATCAACAAGGCCTTCGATTACATGCTAAAAGGGGAAGGCATTCGATGCATCATCAAAATGGAGGAATAGAAAAGTATGAAATCCTTAACATCGGATGAAGGGGACTTTGCGTCGATCATTTGTGAAATATTAATAAAAGTTGTCGTCCATTGTCTGTTTGTGCATATATATATATATGTAACAAACAAGTTTTTCATATCGAGTTTTCATTTTGGAGAAAAAAAACACCAGAAATCTGTTCTTGTTTTTTGCTCTAATGTGTGTATCTCTATTGTGCGAGTAAGTTGATAATTCATTCGGTTTTGTACTATTACTTATTACTGGTGTTTTTGTTACCCATTGGCTTACTTGCATAATGAATTTTGTGGTTTTGCCCATATGCTTTTCAATATGTAAAATAGAATTGGATTTTTTTACTTTGTTTTTGTTTCGACAAAATTTAAACCCATTTCTGACGAATAAAAAAATAAATGTTGATTAAAAATGTTAAAAAAAAATCAAAAATTAATTAAGAAAACCAATTAAAAATTAAACCATATAAATGATCATTCCCCCATGTGGGGAAGTCTATAGTTTATTTTGTTAAAAAATATAAGGTATATAAAAAATTAATGGTTAAGATTGAATCACATTATTAAAAATGACTTGTTAAACTGGTCATTTTTTATAGTTATGAGTTAAAATTATATTTCTTCATAATTATAATCAAATTGATCATAACTTAAGTTATAACATTTCATAACCAAACACTATTTTATTCATAACTAATATCATATATTTCATAATCATAATCACACATTTCATAACTAATCCCATTGAGTTATAACTAATATCACATATCTCATAACCACTAGTTACATATTTCATAACTAATATATATATATTTTTTTAATCAACATCACATATCTCATAATCACTAGTCACATATCTCATAACTAACACCCTTTTTGCTCATAATCACAACACTTTGATCATAATCAATATCACATATCTCATAATTATTGATCACATATCTCATAATTAACAACCCTTTTGCTTATAACCACACCACTTTGATCATAACCAATATCTTATATCTCATAACCACTAACACATATACTATAACCAAACACCCTTTGACACCACTTTGATCATAACCAAAATTACATATTTTATGATTACTAATTAAATACCTCATAACCATTACCTACATATTTCATAACTAACATCACATATATCATAACTACTAATCATATATCTCATTACCACACCACTTTGATCATAACCATTATTACATATCTCATAATCACTAATCACATAACTGATAACCAAATACCCTTTGACTTATAACTACACCACTTTACTCATAACTAAAATCACATATCTAATAATCACTAATCATATATCTCATAACTTTTACCCACTTATGTCATGACCACATCTCATAATGAACACCATTTGTGTCATGACCCGAACCCGCCCCTATAGATTAAGGTCATAACCGACCAGTAATCATGAGATTACCTACGGCCTCAAACCAAAACAAACATATAGCGACAGAGTGAAGCGGCCAAGACGGAAGCAAACTTAAAAATTTTGTCCAATAAGCTATGCTTACATGGTATGTCAAAACATTTCACATGTACTTAATAATAACTCACACCACGTATCAGTAGTTAACATCTTGTATATCCAAGATCATTTAAACACATAGTCAGCCATGCCAAAAGTTTATACACATAAATAGTCTATCATGGCCAATAGAAGTGACAAAAGAAATACAAAAGATTATAAACAAAGCCTCTTGCGTGAGGCACCTGGGCTTGGGGTTGAATGTCCCTTTGCTCACCTACATACATATAGATAAGAGTGAGCTAACGCTTAGTGAATAATATAAAAATAAAGAGGTTAATGAATGAGGTTCGTTCATAAATGAATCATACTTATAATGTACACATTTGAACCACTATTCTCATTCACACCAGATTTACAAATCTCAACGAA
This sequence comes from Camellia granthamiana, assembly GCA_036172215.1. Taxonomy (NCBI): domain Eukaryota; kingdom Viridiplantae; phylum Streptophyta; class Magnoliopsida; order Ericales; family Theaceae; genus Camellia; species Camellia granthamiana. Next base: position 291,479 of record JAXFYN010000176.1, read on the forward strand.
GCAAAACGACCTTGGGTCCAACACATCATATCCGCATGCAAAATGACCTCAGGTCCAATTCTTATATAAAATAATACGACCTCGGGTCTATCTATACGAAACGACCTTTGGTCCAGCAACTCTTTAGTCAAAACGACTTTTGGTCAAATTCAAACATATCAAACGATCTCGGGCCTAATCCAAATATATTAGGCGGATCAAACGGCCTCGGGCCCAATCCAAATATATCAGGCGTATCAAACGGCCTCGGGCTCATTCTCTTTATATTCATATCCATGCGTATTTCATATTCATGATCATGATCCCTTTCATTCAAACGGCCTTTGACCCATCACGGTATTCAAACATATCAAATGACATATTCAAACGGCCTTTGGCCCATATTTGCATTAATGTCTAACGGCCTTTGGCCCAATCGTTCATATCTGACGGCCTTTGGCTCAATCATTCATATCCAACGGCCTTTGGCCCAATCGTCCATGTCAAACGGCCTTAGGCCCAATTCACATATATCAAACATATCAACAGCAAACGGCAAACGGCAAACGGCCTTAGGCCCAATTCAGATATATCAAATGTATCAAACGGCCTTATACAAAATTAGGCATATAGAATACTCATTCATATTTCAAATCAACAAATCCATGAAGCTTATACAGAAGTAGCATTCGGAAAGTAGCATACTTGAAAATATCTTTACTAAGATATTATTCACAGTGTTCTGCCGGTGGATTTGCCTTTGAGCTCGACCCTACACATTACATAACACATATGGGTCACAAACGATTCAATCCGTTCTTAATTTATACATTCCTCTTAAGCTCCTTTCTTATCATTTTAACTCATTCACAATGCTCAATGCATGCTTAAGAGAGCTTAGAAATGAAAGAGAACGGATAACAAATCATAAACCACTTTTCAAAATATCTGAAACAGGGATCCCTGTTTGAGCGCAGCTTTCGCCGCTCGAGCGGACCTCTTTGGTCTGCAAAAGTACTGGTTACTTCATTTTTACGCTCGAGCGTGACTTCGGACGCTTGAGCTGAGAGTCAAACTACATGGCTCCCCGCTCAAGCGTGAATCTCCCCGCTCGAGCGGACGTCCATGTCTGCAAAAGTTCTGGGAACTAGCATTTCACGCTCGAGCGGTGCTCTCCCCGCTCGAGCGGACATGCCGAATTCTGGAATTTCCAGCAACCAGTTTGAGCTTCAAACTTGCATTCAAATTAACATAGCTTGCATTTTATAACCCATAACTCTCATATACAACTACTAACATGCTACAAACACCAATTTACTACATTATGAAGCTCAAATCTTATGAATCAATCACATGCAAACCCAAATTATACCAAACTTACTTCCAATACATTAAATTCATGCATTCAAACTTCATATCTTTATCAATCATGCATGCATGTCAATTCTTGACTCCATTCTTATTTCAAATGGTACAAATGGTGCTTATAACCATGAAACTCAACAAAACTATGCTTGCATGTATGATTCAATGCCCAATATTTTATAATTAACATGTTACATGCTAGCTTATGCAAATTCATGGCAATTCTAAACATGCATGCATTCATTGACTCCAAATTCATCAATTACCACTCAATTCTTGCTCTTGGTCACATATTCTCTTTGAATTTATATAGTTACAAACTCAAACTCATGAATTAAGGGGTGATTACTCACCTAGGAGATTCAATTCTTCCAATTATAGCCAAATCTTGAGCTAATCCTCTTAGTTTCTTGAATTCTCTTGCAATATCTTCAAGAATGGTCCCTTTCTCTCTCTAAATTCGGTTCACCCTCTCTCTCTAAAGTGTAGGATCTGATTTGGGCTTAAAAAAAAAATATGAGCTTAAGCATGTATGGCTCATTTATATAGGCTTCCCTTAATCACACTTAATTAGAACTAATCAATGGTGCTTAATTAATTCGATTTAAACAAATTAATTCATTCCGAATCAGTTTTCAATTAAATTTCACCATAGGCTCTAAAAATTATGCCAATCACAATGGCGTAGTCAATTTTGGTTTTTGTGGCCGATAAGGCCTTCAATTTTTAGTTCAAAGCACAGATTCTAACAGATTTTCCTACGGGGAATAGATACAAAGCCAAAATCACATATAATCATGCAATTAACACCCAAATTCAAATTAAGCACACAATTACAAACATAATCATGATTAATGAACATAGTATAGGACACGGTTATTACAATTTGCCTCATAACCAACATCACATACATCATAACCACTAATCACATATCTCATAACCACTACCCACATATAGGGGTGTAAATTTGGCCTACGAGCTCGCGGCACACCTCAATTTCAGTTGCGTCCTGGATGGGCCCAACTAGGCCTAAGCCTAAGCCCAACCTAAGACCCTGGGTTATGTGTTCTAGAGCCCGGCCCGACTCTAGTATGTTATGAAGTGTGACCTATCATATGAGCTCGTCCCAAATTTTTTTTTCCCATTTGGCCCGACCCAACCCCAACGGCTCCCTGCTTTCCTGTTAGTGCAACGGTCAATATTTTTTTTAATTTTTTTTTGAAACAGTCATATAATCGTTAATTCTACCAACAACCAATTTTATTTATTTATTTATATATATATAAATTAACCCTTCCCTCCCAAGTTCTATAAATACCATCCCTTACTTATTTTATTTCTCATGAACAAATATGTCTCTCAAACTCTCATTATCTCTGAACTCTTAACTCTCTCAATTAATTTTGAAGTGTCATCCCTAAATGACAATTTGCAATTGATCACCTATCTCTATTTTAGATATATTTTTAGTCATAGTTTCTTTATTAAATATAATAGAAATAGTAATATACAAATGATATACTTTTTAAAATATCTATATACACTTATAAACATATATATATATAATTTAACTAAATTTTAGCAAAAAATATGTTGAAAAAATTATCTATGACGTGATTTTATTTTGTTCTACTAAATAAATTTTCTTCTAATTTTTTTTTTCCCAACTTTTCTTTGTTTTTTCTCTACTCTATTTTCTTTCCCTTGATTTGTCCTAATTGTGCCTGAGCTCTTTCTATTTCTTACTCAGACTTCTTTATTTCGCTCAAATTATCGAACGATCATTGTTGATAGTTCTTCCTCACTGGATTCTTCTTCTCTCTACTCCTGTGTCTCTGGAATAGATCCTTGAACTCATTACTACTCTCTTTGTCTATTTCAACACTATTCATTCTGGCAATATTTCTCTATCTAGTAAATGCATCTATCTCGAAACTCTAGCTCTTTCATATTAATATGTCATACATACACAAACCTTTGGCCGTAGTTATGATATGAAACGTTTTGTTATCATCAATTGGTACTTGTGTTATAGAACTGTTGAAAAATGAATATTACGCATTTTGTTGTACTGTTCTGCTATTCAGTCCTCTTCATCCCTCAAGCATCTCTCTCATTCTTTACTGTCATTGTAGATATCTTCGATATTCCTTATCGAAAACGATAACACCTTTGACGTCATTTTCACAGGCGATAAGCCCGTTCAGTCTCTTTTTCTCATATTCCATTTCCTCTCACTTTGCTAGCTAATCTTCTCGAACTCTCATTTTCTGTTCCATGGCTTTAAGTTGTTGATTAAATTATTTAATGATTGTCATTACATTTTGTTTTTTCTGTATTATGAGAGATCCCGATTGGTCATTCTAAGATTTTTAGTGATTTGTTTAGTCATTTTATGATAATTGTTATGAAACTTTGTTGCTTGATGTAACAACCCCAATCCATGATTAACGTTAATTTATGCTTAATTATCCCTAATAAGTAATTAAAGTGAAATTTTGCATCATATGTTACCTTATTTGTGTTTATATCTGTTTAATGTAGAAATATCTGTTCATGTTTTCGTTTCGGTTTGTGAATTGAAGGCCTTATCGGCATCCGATTTAGAAATTGACTTGATTTATGTATTAATTAGAATTTTTAGAATTTTATGGTAGGTTTGATTAAAATTTAGTTCGAAACGATTAAATTAGAATAATTTAATGTCTAATTGATTAGTTGATCAACAAATTAATTAAGCCATTAGCCAAGCCTATGTAAGGCTCCCATATGTGCCTCAACTCTTTCTTTTTCTTCATTTCAACACATTTGAGCTCACACACACAAACAAAACTTGAGGGGAGAGAGAGATAAAATAAAATTGAGATAAAAAACTAGGAAAAAGAAGAATTTCTAAGAATTGTTAGAGGCTTGTAAAGAATTTGGGAATTGAAGCTTCTTTACTTGTGCAATTTAGACTCTAGGTAAGAATTTTAGTCTTTGACCTTGTAATGTAGTTGATTAATGCATGAAAACAAGTGAATTAGGTGAATTCATATGGGAATTGAGCTAGAATTGAAGGAAGTTAAGTCATTCCAAACATGTATGCATATTTCATAGCATTTTGAAATTGTTTTCAAAGATTTCCTCTCATGCATGTTGTAATTCTAGTATAGTTTGAAGAATTCATAACATTTCTCACCATTGGACCTCATTTAATCATGTTTTGGAAGCTATGAACTCAAGTGAATATATGCATGTCATGTTCATATCAATTTCTTACATTTCAAGTTGAATTTTGCACAATTGACATGCTTTTGGGCCTTGATTTCGTGACATGATCTTCAAATCATGATATTTTACAAGTTCCTAAATGTTTTCTAGAATTTTGGCCTAAGAAGATGAGTTTTGAGGTGTGGAATTCGAGTTTGGAGCTTAGGAGTGCAATCTAAAAATTCCAAATCCTGCACTTCCACTTGAGCGATAGATTCTGCGCTCAAGCGGCCATTACAACCGCTCGAGCGACCTTAAGTCTGCTCGAGCATGAAATGCATGTTCCCAGAAGTTTGCATGTTTTGCAGACCGCTCGAGCGACAAGAGTTGGGCTCGAGCAAGGGCATGAGTCTCACGCTCGAGCGAGAGTCAAGTGGCCATCGAGCAGAGATTTCACACAACTAGTACTTTTGCAAAGTTTACAGACTACTCGAGCGGGGGAAGTTGTACTCGAGCATCCCCTCACATGTTTGCATATCCGCTTGAGCGAGGGAAGTTGTACTCGAGCGGGACCCTTGTTTTCAGCAAGTTTTGTTAAATGTGTTCAAGTGCATTTTAGCATCCTCATGGCATCCTAGGCACTCCTAGACCATGATTAAGACTCAATAAGAGGTTAAGACTTAGAAACACACTAAGAATGAAACGAAAGAAGTTAAGTACCAACCGAGTGTGTGTTTCATTATGTGTTTCTGCTATGTATGTGTAGGTCACGTGCCTCAAGTTATTTGATTTGCCTGTTCTACAAGTGGAGCCATCTGTGAGTAATAACTTAGTAAAGCTATGGTTAACTTTAATTATTTTCTGAATGATATGAATTAAGTCTGTTTTATGAAATGTTATATTCTGTGTAATGAATGATTGTTCAAGTTTTTGAAATGTATTCGTGGCATCCATAGCACAAGGCCCTAGCTCGGGGGTAACAATACCGTGCCTTTATAAGCAAGGCCTTTGCCCGGGGGTAATAATGCTGTGGTCTCATGGTCCTTACCAGGGGGTAACAATACCGTAGTTCAAGTAAGTTACAAGTTTTCCCTGTACCAGAGGTTCCCAATGGAACTACCAAGCAAGTTGATGCTAATGGATGTACCATGTATAACGAAGTATGAACTCTGATTTCTGTATGTAGTTGAACAAGAACATGAATATATCTGCTTATATTAGGAACTCTGATTTCGGTACCTATTATGAACATCATTCATTTAAAACCCCTTTACTTTGTTATTATTTATTAGGTTCCAGCTCACTATTTATTTTATGTATGTAAGTGAGCAGGCATGTAACCAGGTTTAGAGTTGAGGACCTAGCGTCTCAGTTTTTGTCAGCCACCCTTCTGTGCCTCCCGGGGAGGTTCCTTTTGAGATGTTTAGTTTTGTAACCTTACTAAAGATGTTTTTGCTTGTTTGCTTATCTATACACTGGGCTAAGTCCCCTTTTGGTTTCATTTTTATGAATGAGTGACGCATGATTAATGTATTTATGACGTTATATATATTTTTACAAGTTTGTTTTGAAGATTTCCGTCTCATATATGTTAACACAGCTCTATGGACATTGTATATTATCTATATTTGTTTCCGCAGCCCCTTACTATATGTTGTTCTGTTAAGAGGCCTTTTGTAATCCAAGGATTACTGGCCGGTTACGACACTAAACCTTTAAGGGCGGGTTTTGGTCGTGACACTTGATTACAATATTTGTGGTTTATAAAAAATTTGGATATTTTTGCTACATCAATTAGTTGTGTTGTTATGCATTTTGTGATTAATATTATGAAATTTTTTGGGTTGGTTATGACATTTGTGATTTGTAAAAATTTTGATTATTTTATTATGGCAATTAGTGGTGCAGTTACGCATTTTATAGTTGATGTTATTAAATTTTGTGAGTTGGTTATGACATTTGTGGTTTTTAAAATTTTTAGATGTTTTGTTACACCAATTAGTGGATAGTTACATAATTTTTGGTTAATGTTACGAAATTTTAGGAATTAGTTACGGCATTTGTGATTTTCTATAAGTTTAAACAATTTTGTTACGCTAATTTGTGATGGCGTTATGTATTTTGTGTTTTATATTATAAAACTTTGTGGCTTGATTATGATATTTGTGGTTTCTAAAGTTTTAAATATTTTTATTACGCCAATTAATGGTGTGATTATACATTTTGTAATTGATGATCAAAATAGTCTTTTTTTTATTAATTTTACTTAATAAAAATAGATGAAGGATTTATATTAAAAATAAATAATAAAAAAAATTAAGTATAAATTGACAAAATTATAAATTAATAATTTATTTTATTATAAGACTCTATTCATAAATGTTTTAATTTTGTTTTTTATATCGATTATTACATAATTTTGGCCCCATTTTCTCCAAAAATTTGGAACAAACATCCAAATTTTGTCAAAATCAAAATTCCCTCATTACTTGTTTTTGACAAATCCCTAGATCCTTTCTTTAGCCCAAATGAGAGAGAGAGAGAGAGAGAGAGAGAGAGAGAGAGAGTAATTTCTGGATTTGGGGTGTGCTGCAAGCTCGTGGGCCAAATTTACACCCCTATATGTGAGTAATGGTTATGAGATATGTGATTAGTGATTAGTGGTTATGATATATGTGATGTTAGTTATGAGGCAAATGGTGCTGGTTATGAGATGTGGTTATGACATAAATGGGTAAAGGTTATGAGATATATGATTAGTGATTATTAGATATGTGATTTTGGTTTTGAGCAGAGTGATGTAGTTATAAGTCAAAGGATGTTTGATTATAAGATATGTGATTAGTGGTTATGAGATATGTAATGTTGGTTATGGTCAAAGTGGTGTGGTTATGAGATATGTAATTAGTAGTTATGATATATGTGATGTTGGTTATGAGATATGTGGGTAATGGTTATGAGATATTTGATTAGTGATTATAAGATATGTGATTTTGGTTATGAAGAAAGTGGTGTCAAAGGGTGTTTGGTTATGCTATATGTGTTAGTGGTTATGAGATATGAGATATTAGTTATGATCAAAGTGGTGTAGTTATGAGCAAAAGAGTTGTTAGTTATGAGATATGTGACTAGTGGTTATGAGATATGTGATGTTAGTTATGACTCAAAGGGGTTGGTTATGAGATGTGGTTATGATTCATGTGAGTAATAGTTATGAGATATGTGATCAATGGTTATGAGATATGTGATATTGGTCATGAACAAAGTGGTGTGGTTATGAGCAAAATGGTGTTAGTTATGAGCTATGTGACTAGTGGTTATGAGATATGTGATATTGGTTATAAAAAAAAGGTGTTGGTTATGAGATATGTGACTAGTGGTTATAAGATGTGTGATGTTAGGACCCTTGGACTCCTCTGATTTCTTTTGCCCCCTTTTTGGTAACCGGTTACATAGGTTGCCAATTCAAAATTAAATTATTAAAATAATTTAGTTATGTGGTAGTTATGAGATAATATGTTATATATGAATAATTAAATATAATTAAGTTATGAGTTAATATGATATTGGTTATGATTTATATGATATTAGTTATAATATAAAATCACATATCCTCATAACTGATATATGGTACATCCAATGGTGTTTCATCCTCAAGTGATTGTTTGGTGGCCTTATCTTTTCGTTTCTGCTGCTGTTGGCTTTTTAGCTTTCGAAGGTTAGTATTGCAATTTTAAGCGTGCCAGCAAGGATCAATCAGTTATTACAGAAGATTAATTGCCAACTAATTATCAGGCGATTGTGTTTTAGTTCTTTTAGTCTCAATGAAGAGGACTTTTACTGGTGGCTTGTTTAGGAGAATTTAGTAAATAACAATTAAATGAAGAATAATTGTAGCATTTCATTAAGTAAAAATGAAAAACTTACAATGATCTGACTCAGCCTAGTAGAGGTTTACAGCAACAAGTTATTTGAGACTACTCCTATGAATGAAGTGCAATACAGGAATTTGAAGTACAGAAATGTAAAGAACTGGAAATGTAAAACTGGAAAGAAAATGAAGTAAATAAACTAATTTCTGGATTTGCGTCTGGATCTCTACTCTGGAGCCTTCTCTGCTATTTATATTGTCCCATAGTAACCGTCGAAATGGGCTTCCAACCGTCGAACAGCCCTTCCATGATTGCTGAACATGCCGCCTCATAGTCAATGCCACTATACCACTATTTACAGTTAGGCTTTCCTCATGATTTTGACTTTAAATATATGAGTAACTGTTAAGCCACGTTATCTTGCATCTCTTCACTGATCCAGTGCTATGCAGATCCACAATAAACAATGCTAATTGCCACGTATATAATTGCAATTGGAGATTTGAATTAACTTCCCGTATTGCCCTCATCTTGCCACGTGTTAAACTACGATTGGCCTGTACAAAATATGTAGTCAACATTACCCTCCGCACTAATATACCCAATACTTGGTGATATTAGTGGATCAAGGCATTTTATCCAGGTCTTAGGACGTGCATGGGCTTTGCATCTTTTCAGAAATACAACGTCATTCATCAATGAAGCATTTGCATCACATTAAATTCTCTTATATTCCTTGAATATTTCCCACTATCTGAGTATTTGAAAAGACCGATATAGCTCTCATGGCCAAGCAAACCTTTTCTTACATCGATCAAGCATACGAAGAGTTGTTTGATAATGCTGTTCGTCCTCTAAAGAACCTTCATGCATTGATTAGCCACCCTTATCCGCCTCCATTTATACAAGTCATAGAAGTTTTTGCAAATCACCGACCTTTGAACCAAGAACCTATTGCTTACAATTCTTTGGACCAAAAATTTGCAACCATGGATATTGAAAGTTCTTATTCTGCAGCAAAGCCTTCCATATGGGATGAGGCTGTTGCTTCTTCTTCTTCTAAGACTTCTGGCTGGGGGACTTGGCCTACCCCTACTCAACCTCAGATGAGAGAGCGCATTCATCATCTATTTCCTGAATTCGATGACCCTCTTGCGGTCCCTCCTTCCAGACGCAGTTTCATAGTATACCTATATGTTCCTTTTGATCGTTTACGTAGTCTTGAGGACAATTTGCTTTCAGCATGGTATACTTCTACTTTGACATCCTGAATGGTGCGAAATGCCCCACGTCCTGATGAAGCCTTACGGATCAGCCCTGCACTTTTAGCCAAAAAAGCAAAAACCAGACCTGAGTTCCCAGCCCCGTTCGGGGAAATTCCAACTGTTCCTCCTCTACCTTCCAATCCAAATTGGATTAACAAATTGAGGCTCACTCTCTCTGAAAGCTAATACTTCACCCCTTACCAGGCTCCAGTGCCCCCAACCGCTTATCAGCAATATAGGGCTCAGACCCTGTTTGCTACTTTCTCCCACTTATCCTTTAAAGTCCTTCGAAGTGACATTCCCCACAAAAACTTTCTATGGGCTTGTGACACAATGCCTCGAAGTCATCTTCTCAACCTTGTGGCTCAAACAAAGCTTTATACCTCTCTGGACCAACTTTTCCTTCTGCTCAACTGGCATCTCAATGCTTCTATTACCAGTGAAGTTCTGGATGAAGCTTTCTCCGCTCAAATTCAGGTTCAGTATGAGGCGGAGAACCTCTTTGATGAGTATGAGATCTTCAGGAACTAGAAGTCCGAGCATGGGGAGGATGCTACTATGGATGAAGTCTATAGAGAAGAAGAGATGGATGCAATAAAGAAAGCTCTAAAACAGATAGAATTTGAAATGAAGGCCCAACAACTCTTTTTCCAATTAAGGGCTCACCATTTAGATAAACCGAACTTAGACAGGATAGACGATAGAGTAGGAAAAGAGTATTCATTTATTGAATTTTATTGGATGAAGTTCCATGATCTTGTAACTTTGTCCATTCCATATTTTTATAAAATTGAGAATGTAATCAAATGATCCCCAATGTAAATATTACCTATCAATAAAATCGGGATTTCTAAATTTCATTTCTCTGGCTTTATATTCCAATTGTAATCTTGTCTGTATGGTTGATGTGCTTTAACTCCTTGTTATGTTCAAAGAAAACTTCGAATCAACCAATTTTGTCCTGAAGCCTGACTCAAATACTTCAAAAGTGTGGAATTTCCTCTTAAGAAAGACAATCTTTGCTTTACATTCCAATTCTATGGCTATCGTAACCTATTCTTGTTTAGCTAATAGCTTTGAATTAACCAACTTTGCTTCAAAACATAGCCTGCGTGCTTTAAAGTGTGGAATGCTTTCTTCGAAGTACGAATTACTTATCCAAATATTGGTTTTGTAATGTTTTGCCTACTTCGAAGTCTAACATAACAGGCATGAACCATATTTAGATTACAGAATATGTTAGAGACTCCTTCGAAAGGTGTCATGCTTCATATAAAGCCTAAAAGCACGCCTTTGAGTCCTTCGAACCACACTAATCCCAGTTACTCTTGAATTTGGGATGTAACACTTGTTTTGAAGTTAATTACTTGCTTCAAACGTTTACTTATCAAACTTCGAAGTCAGCTTCTTACTTTAAAGACGGCTTCGAAGCCAACCACATGCTTCCAAAGCCGAGCTGAGTATTCAACTCATGTTTCCCTCCAAAAGCTCTCTCTTGAACAAAGATTCTTTCTTTTGGGACATTTCCATGTTTTATACTAAAGGTTTTGATTCCACGTGGATTCAAATAATATCATAATCCTTTCGGATCCATTTGACCCACTCAACTTGTTCGGGTAACTTTTAGACAAAAAGGTTTAAAACCCTTCTTCTTTATGTCTGCTTATTCACTTTGCTTACCTTCATTGCTGTCGATTCTCAAACCCTTAATATTCTCACACTCCTCTTTCCTACTGTTCCTTACCAATGGAGTCTTCTTCCTTGAAAGTACCGGCTGTCGAACGTATAAGCCCGACAATAGCTTTGAAGAGATGTATTGAGGAAGAAGTTGCTAAATTTAAAGTTAGTGGCCCAAGTACCATAGATGGATGCCTTTTTATTCCTCACCACAGCAAAAAACAAGAATACGTCTTAGGTCCTATCTTTCGAGAGGTTCCTGATTAACTTCCCGATTTGTACTCTCGTTTGGATGACCACTTTCTTTTCTATGAAGGGGGGCTTGACTGGGGAAATTGAAGGATGAATCGACCTCACCGTTGCTGGCCAACATTGAGGGTTGAGTGGGAGGAATGGTATGACAGGGTTGTGCCTGCCAGAGAATGAGACCTACAAGAGCTTTGTATTCTCGATGCCCTTTGTCTTTCCAGGTTTATCATTCCTGAAGATCATTTTTTAATTCCTGCCGCTCTTTGTTTTTGGAATATGGCCTTTAATTTTTTCCAGTTTCGGTGTGGTATGATGGCTCTCACCATTCTTGATATTTGCCATCTCTTGGGGCTCTCACCACTTGGTACTCCCTTTATACCTAGCTATCCAGACCTTTCAGTTGATTTTTCTCTTCCACCTTTGAATTCTTCCTTCAGTGACTTCGTAAAAGCTGAGAATAAGAAGGAGGGCCTTGTGAGTGACCGAGAGCTTTTCTCTTTCATTTTATATTGGTTGTGTAAATTTCTGTTTTGTACATCATCTCAACGAATCATGCCTGAGTTTGCCCCACTTGCCAAGGCTTTTGTTTTGAAGAAGCGAATAGCCTTGGCACTTTATATTTTAGGCCATGTCTATAGAGCCTGTTCCTAATGCTGTGAGAAACCTCTTGATGTTAACCAGGGAGGTCCCCTTTGTGTGCTTCAACTTTGGCTCTTTGCAGACTTCACTGGTTTACATTCCAAGTGTTTGAAGTTCTTAGTTCAAGATCCTAGCACTTATGGAGAAAAGTATGCTAGAATTGCCCTTTATCCTGCTTCTTTTGCCTACTATCTTACTTTTTTTCACCAGCTTCCTGTTTCCCCATCTGCCACATTCTTTTACCCCTTCGATGCTAATAAAGGACCGACTTGGCTAAAGACATTTTTAGCTGATAGGCAGTGTTCCAATCCATTACACAAGGATATGTGGGCCTTTATCTTATTGCCGAGTGAGCTTTTTATTGGTACTTTAAACCTTCGAGCTTATAAGTACATATCTGAGGTATACTGTTCCTCCTAGTTTGCAAGGCAATTTGGGTTTACTCAAGGAATTCCTATTCCACTTTGCAGTCTTTCAAATACCCATCTTACAGTCAGAGACTTGAGGGTACCCAAATCTAAGCTGGAGGAGGCAACATTTAAACTGTTGAAAGATTTGAGTGAGTTTAAATTTACTTCCTTCCTCCCCTCTAGCTTAGTTTTAAAAAGATTTCAAAATTTGTGGACAACCAATATGGAAGTGTATCTAGCAATACATCCTCATGATTTACTAGTAGGGCTAGGTGTGCCTTCTCAGGTTCAACCTAAAGAAATTGGGACCATCCTTTCTCCTTCTATTGCTACCAAGACTATTACTGCAGTCTCACTTCTTCCTTCTAGAGTTACTAGAGTTGCTTCGAAGAAGGGTATGCATTTTTAGGCTTCATTCCTTTCATAATATTCTATTTGTTTCTCTCATATTCATACTACTTGGTGCAGGGTCTCCACAAGAAGAATCTCTCAAGAGAGCTAAAGCTCTGGCTATTCTTAAGGACAAACACTAGCAGAGAAAGAAAAGAAAACTACTATTCATTCCTGAAGAGTCTGAGTCTCAGATTGCAGAGGAAGAGATAGAGAAAGAGCAAGAAACACCACTGCAGAGGACAAAGAAAAAGAAGACAACAGTCTCTCCTTCTGACTTGGCCAAGGATCCTACTCATGAGGCAACTTCCAAAGCAGTGGAGAAGGAACACTCTAAAGAGATCATTGTTTTGTAGAAGGCTGAGAAAAGGCGGCAGCAGCAAATACTAAGGGATGAAGCTGCTGCTGTTGATACAATCTAAAGAGAAACTGCAAGAAGGCAAAAAACTGCTGAGCATTATACCCTTCGCAGTTCTCCCACCATTGCCACATTTTCTGAAACTGGTAATTTCTTTTTGTGTCTCTAATTCCTTTCCTTAAGTTTTCAATACTGAAACTTAACCTTTCTTCGTATTTCTTCTTTTGTAGTAACAATGACTCTATCTCCTCTTTCAATAAGGGTTTCTCCAGTCTTGTCTGAAGTCGAAAGACCATTAGAAACACCCTTGAAAAGGAGGAAGGAAATTGACACTAGAGTGCCTTTACGCGTAGAACCCATTCAGGCAATACTCCTACTTCCTTATTCTACATTTTCCATATCTTTTTTGAGGCAAAGCATTCATATATCTTTATCCTTTAGCCTAACTCTGTATCTTCCCCATCTAACCTTTAATTCAACCCAATTTTCTTTCCCTACAATCCTTGCTACTCCTTTTCCTCCTGAAGAGATCTCAATTACTACTCCACCTCCAGTGATAACTGATCCCCTCAGAGAAGATACTAATAGTTCACCAATTCTTTGTCTACCATCATTATCCACCTCCAGCCCTTCTTCTCTTGACCTACTAGTAGCCAAGACTATGGACATTGCTAGGGACACTTTTTCCTCCTCTCCTATCCCTATGCAGCCATCTTTTTCTTCCACTAGAGCCCTTTCTGCACCACTAATGTCAATGGAAGAGATGGACATTTTTGAAGCTAGACTGGCTAGCCTTTTTGACATGCCTTCTATCATTCCAACAGCTAGCAATGAAACTGAGCCATTGGTTCTGTCTGATTCTCTCTTGGAAATTTTTGAGAGCTCTTCTACCACAAGTAGGACTTTCTCGCCTTCACTGGATTTGGATAGCTGTTTGGAGTTGCTGACATTGTTCTCAAGGATCCCATTTGAAGCCTTGCAAAGACCTATTATCAAGAATGGTTTCCTCCAATGTTGCAAGGTTATTGAGCAATCCAGTATGGCTATTTCAAGTCATTTATCTCAGGCAGCAGCTACCATTGACTTTTATATCAACATCTACCATGTTGCTAAAGCTGCAGAGGAGCAATTGTTGAGAGACCAGAAATTTGTTTCCCAGATACATGCTGAAGTGTTTGAATTGAAAGAACAACATTCCTCTATCTCCCAATTTCGAGCCCAACTTTCGGAGAAGAAAGCTCAACTAGAAGAAGAGTTATCAGCAGTGAACTTGGCTTTGGATCGAATTGCCACCAAGCTGCAAATCACTAACCAAGGACTGGCTGATTAGAAGCAGGAGATGACTACGGCTAGTCAGTTGTTCCCATCTCTTAAGAGTAGAGAGTCAATTGTAAAGGAACAATTGAAACATTGTACTGACTTTTGGGCCAATCTATGCTGCATGTATTCAACTCCTTATGAAATAAAATCTTTATTTATTTTTTTGAGTGTTTTCATGTTTCTTTTGTTTAGCACTTACTATACTCCTTGTGTTTCCCACACAGTTGGATAATAAGATTTCAAATACCTGCCATTAATTTTTTTAGGGTGTACATATCCATTCAAATTTCTTAAATGATATGCTCCCTAAGGCAAGACTCTATGAACTTGATATGGTCCTTCCTAATTAGGTGACCATTTGCCACGCTTATGGCTTTTAATCCCTATTGGGAGTATTGTCTTTCATACCAAATCACCTTCATCAAAGCTAATGTGCTTGACTTTCTTATTATAGTTTTTGGCTGCTTTTTTCTTTTGGAAAAGAATGCTATTTAATGCCAAAATTCTAGTTTCATCCACATTCTCTAATTCCAAGCACATACTATGATGGTACTGTTCAGGAACTAACTGATCCTGATATCTCACCCTCAAGGACTTGATGTTAATTTCTACAGGTAACACTACATCATGCCCATATACTAAGGCATAAGGAGTAACTCCTGTACTTGATCTTGGAGAAGTCCTATAAGCCCATAATACATCCAACAGTAAGTTATGCCAATCCTTGGGATTGTCTTCTACAACTTTCTGTATTCCCTTTTTCAAGGATTTATTGGATGATTCTGCCTGACCATTTGCTTGTGCATAATAGGGGGTAGAATTAACAAGGCTAATTCCAAACTCTGCCACAAAAGACTTTACCATCTTCCCATCAAATACAGTCTCATTATCAACAGTTATAGTCTGTGGGATACCAAATCTGTGGATTAGATCTTTAATGAATTTGGTCTATAGCCTTATATGGTTTAGCTTCGACCCACTTAGTGAAGTAATCTGTGGCCACTACGATGAAACAATGATGCTTCGAAGAGGGTGGATGTATTTTTTCCTATCATATCCATAGCCCATCCTCTAAACGGCCAAGGCTTTACAACTGCATGCAAATCAGTTATCGGTACATGTCTTATCGTGCCATACTTTTGGCATGTCTGGCAACGTCTAGCATACTCTATACAATCTTTAAGGATGGTTGGCCAATAGTAGAAATGTCTTCAAAGCAGCCATCGCATCTTCACACCAGGCTGATGAGCACCACAGATTCCTTTATGAACCTTATCCATGGCTATCAATGCCTCCTTTGGCCCTAAACATTCCAATAATAAACCACCTGCTCCCCTTTTGTACAGAGCATTACCATACACTATGTATTGCATATATTGTAATTTGATTTTCCTGTTGGCTTTTGAAGATGGGCCAATTAGGTACCGCATTATTGGATACCTCAAATCTTGTTCTTGTAAGTCATTATGATTGACTTCTAACACCACATTCCTTTTAGTTAAGGGTGGTATTACTTTTTGATATGTTGTTTGGCTTAGGTTTATTTGAGTGTTATCCCTTTTCCTGAAATTCGAAGCTTTCTGAGCCACATCATTGGCTTTGTTATTCATGAATCTTGGGACATAAGTCACATTTGCTATTTGGAATTGAGAAAACAAATATAATGCAACAACATTGTATGGCAAAATGCTTGCACTTTGACATTTGAAAATTCCTTTCACTTGGTTAACCACCAATTGAGAATTTCTAAATATATCAACTGCATGAGCTTGTAACCCACTAAGTATTTCCAGTCCCATTATTAAAGCTTTATATTTAGCTTGATTATTGGAACAAGTAATTTCATCTACTCTGAAATCATGTGTGGTTTCTACTCCTTGTGGTGACTTAATCACCGCACCAATTCCAGTTAGACCGTTGGCTTTTGATCCATTAGACCACATTTGCCATGGTTCAATATTAACCATACCAAGATCCATTATTTCTTGGCTTTCTGTCTGACATGGATGATCTGCCAAGAAATTAGCTAAAACTTGTCCTTTTACTACTTTTTGGGGGACATATTTTAGATGAAATTCTGATAAAGCTAGTATCCATTTGCCAATTCTTCCTCTCAACATAGGTCTAGACAACATATACTTAACCAAATCTGTGGTTGTAATTACCAAGACAGTTGTAGGCAAAAGATAGTATCTTAGTTTTATTGTAGCAAAATACAATGCAAGGCACAACTTTTCTACAACTGAATATTTACATTCACAAGAATTTAAGAACCTACAAAGGTAATAAACTGTTTGCTCTTTTCCTTCTTCATTGTTTTGGGCTAAGAAAACTCCCAGTGAATCTTCTGCTGTAGCAATGTACAACTTCAAGGGCTTATCACTCTTTGGTGGCATCAGTACTGGAGGCTTGGCGAAGTAGGCTTTGATTCCTTCGAAAGCAGTTTGATGCTCTACTGTCCACACAAACTCCTCTTCATCTTTCAACCTTAATAAGGAAGAAAATACTTTAGTTTTCCTTGCAGTGTTAGAAATAAATCTTCGAAGAAAATTGACCTCTCCAATGAATTTTTGTACTTCTTTCTTACTTGATGAAGGCTTGGCTTCAATGATGGCTTTGGCTTTATTTTGATCAATCAGTATTCCTTTCCTGTGCACTATATAGCCCAAGAAGTTTCCATCTGATACACCAAAAGCACATTTGAGAGGATTAAGCTTCAACTTGAACTTTCTCATTCTTTTGAAAGTTGCTTTTAAGTGAAACAAATGTTCCTCCATGGATTGGGACTTCACTACAATGTCATCAATGTAACACTCTAAATATCCTCCAATGAGATCATGAAAGATAGTGTTCATAGCCCTTTGATATGTAGCCCCAGCATTCTTCAGGCCAAATGGCATTTTAACCCATTCAAAGGTGCCAATGTTCCCAGGACATCTGAATACTGTCTTGTGGACATCCTCTTCTGTAATGCAGATTTAGTTATAACCAGAGTGCCCATCCATCATTGATAAAATCTTGTGCCCTACTGAACTATCCACCAATAAATCTACTATGGGCATGGGGTACTCATCTTTTGGAGTTGCTAAATTCAGGTTTCTAAAATCGATGTATACCCTTATTTTACCATTCTTTTTAACTACAGGCACAATCTTGGATAGCCATTCAACATATCTGGCTGTTCTAATGAAGCCTGCCTTAAGGAGCCTAAGAATTTCCTCATTAACCTTTTGAATCACTTCAGGATTCATCTTTCTTGGTTTTTGCTTGTATGGCTTGAAATTAGGCTTCATAGGGAGCCTATGTTCCACTAATGACCTATCAAATCCTGGCAGTTCATTATAAGACCATGCAAAACAATCTTTATATCTCTTTAAGACCATCAACAACTGGTCTCTGTCAAGATCACTTAACCAAGCACTGATGTAGGTTGGTTGCTGTGTAGAAGCTTCTCCTAAATTAACCTCTTCCAAGGGGTCTTGTATCTGAGAACTCACTAATGCTTCTTTTTTGATTTCTTTTGTCTTCGAAGCAATTTCTTTGCTTTGTTCTACTCCCATTTTCTCTGATTCAACATCTTTGCCCTCCTTCTCATATATAAAATCTGTCCATAAGGCTTGTTCCTCCTGTTTTCCTAGATTTTGGTTTCGATGTCCAATGCATAATATTTATCAAAGGTCAAAGGTCTGACCTGTTGTTGTTTATGCTTACAGCCAACTACCATGGCTTCCTTCTCTTGTTCCTGAACCTTTTGGACTATTGCTTTTAAGTTCAATGCTGTGAATTTGATTAAAGCCAAAGGTCTGACTTCTTGGGTTTCATCTTCTTGCCTACAACCAGGCATCATTATCATCTTTGACGACGAATTCTTCATCAACACTCTCCTGTACTAAGTGCTTTATGTGTGCTACCTTCCTCATTAGCCGTCACTTCGGCTGAATCATTAGGTTTTCTTAATATACTGAGTGGTGTTACTCCTTTAGTATACAACTTGGCTTCCGCAAAATCAGCACAAGCGACAAAGGGTTGAGGGTCTACATTGATCTCCTCAGTCTCTCCATTGCACAAGGCCATCATTATCTTCTGATGTAGAGAGGAAGGCACACATTTGTTGGTGTGAATCCAATCCCTACCAAGTAGAGCATTATACTTAGCATTGCTGTCAATAACAAAGAATGCAGTCATGCGATCTCTGGTTTCTACACTCAGGTTGATGGACAAAATATCGTGAGCCATCTGTTTAATCTCTGGCAAAACCAGCAATGGTTGTGCTGGTTGGGATTAATCTGGGGTTCCTTTTCCCTAATTTCTTCAAAGAAGATTTCGGAAGTAGGTTCACCGTTGCTCCATTATCCACTAATACTGTCACGACCCAAACCCGCCCCTATAGGTTTAGCGTCATGACCGCCCAGTAATCATAGATTACCTATGACCTCTATACACATAAACAAATAATATAAGGTACGGGGCTCTAGCGGAAGTCTAAAATGTTATAGAATTCATCCATTGAGCTGTGCATATATAAGGAGAGCAAATATGTTAAGTAAGGTTTTGTTTCAAGTTACACCCAAACATAAGTACAAATTCATATCTTACAAAACACAACCCCAACTATGAACAAAATACAAAACCATTAGACCACACAAAAGGGGAGGTTCGACAAGCATGGCTCCGCCCAAGCTTGATTACTTCACTTGGAAGCTCCACAAAAGGCTGACCCGGGTAGACTCAAAGGCTATCTAACTCTAATGTTTAGTTTGCCCACCTACAATTACATATATAAATAGATAGTGAGCTAGAGCCCAATGAGTAATAACAGAATAAAGAGATTAAATGAACTGAAGTTCGACAATAGCACAAAAATGTGTCTTATAATTTTGAAATGAATCTTAAATCATTTTCGAGGGAAGACATTCACCATATTAGATCCAAATTCACAGCAAGACATTTTTGAATAGCAATAATAGCATCTCTTTGCAGTGACAAAAGCCATTCGTAACATTATATGTGGTACATCCATGAAGTGACAAATATTATTCCAATGATAACGTATCATACTAGCCATGGTATTGTTACCCCCAGGCAAGGACCTAGCCATGGTACTATTACCCCCAGGCAAGGGCCTAGCCATGGTATTGTTACCCCAACGCAAGGGCCTAGCCATGGTGTTGTTACCCCCAGACAATGGCCTATATTCAATGGATGCCACAATATCGTTTCAAGAATAGAACTCCATTCATTAGAGGACATAATATTTCAATAAGCCATGCTATCAATTATCAAATCAATTTTAAGAGTTCATTCAATCAATTACATATCCATTTTGATAGTAATAATATTTTCGAAAGTAAAGATAATTTGAACATATCTTTATAAGGTTATTACTCACAGTGGTTTGCGGGTGACACTAAGCCTCGGACGTCCACCTAAACGAAGCACATAACAAAGTACAAATGAAACTCCATTTCATTTTAATTCAATCCTCTTTATGCATCTCTAACTTATTGTATGGTTATTGGAGTCCAAATGGTGCCTAAGAATGCTGGGGGTGGCACGAAGATGCAAATATGCACTTAAAAGAGTCGGCAAAATTTTGCTGAAAATAGGGTCTCCACTCAAGTGCAACTTCCTACACTCGAGCGGGGGTTCGAAAACAAAGGTGGTCGCTCGAGCGTAACTTTTGTCACTCGAGCGGTCTGTAAAAGTACTGGATACGTGAAATTCTCGCTTGATGGTCGCTAGAGCGGAAGACTGAGAAAGAGGGTCCCTCGCTTGAGCGCTACTTTGGTCGCTCGAGCGGATTGTAAAATTTCATAAACTTCTAGGAGCCCGAATTCCATGCTCGAGCATGGACTCCCTCGCTCGAGTGGACAGCACGAATTCTGGAATTTCCAGAACTGTGTTTGAAGTTCAAACATGGTACTCAAAGCTTCAAATCTTATGTTTTTTGGTATAAAAACATGGAGAGTCACTATATAACATGAAAACACTTCCAATTTGAACCCATTTATTCAAAATCATGGTAAATTCCCAACCAATGACTCCAACCCCAATTTATAAAATAAGTTCAACTCAATTTGACTGTATATTTCTCCAAAACATGTTCAAAATATGATCAAGTGACATGAGAAGCATGAAAACATGAAGGATTCCCCAAAATGAGGTATAATTGTGCCATGCATGTATGAATCTCATGGAGCTTAACTCAACATATGCATGCATGTAAGCAATTCAACTCCATTCTTCCATTTTTATGATATTCATAGCTTTTTTTCTTCAATAACATGCCAATGAGTTCAAAAATGAGAGGAATTCAACTACTATATGCCATAACTACATGAATTAGTGATGAATGCCATACCTAGTGTTGAATTCAAGGGTATTATAGCTCCAATCTTTGAATCTTCCACTAGTTCTCTACAATTCTCCTCTTTCTCTCTCTAAATGTTGAACTCTCCTCTCCTCTCTCTCAATTCTCAGCTGAGTGTGTGTATAAAATGGGCTCATAAGCTTAATTTGGGTCTTATATAGGATGTGATTAAGTTAGCCTAATCAAATATGGTTAGGATTAGTTAACTAGGCTTAATTCTAACTAATTCAATCAGTTTATTCTAATTATTTTGATCCAAATCGACCATCAATTAAAGTTGCCATAAAATTCTAAATATTCTAATTAGCCTATTGGGCTAGTCAATTTCAGTTCCTGAAGCCGTTTAGGCTCCCAATTTCCGACTCTAAGTTGTCGATTTAAACAGATATTCCATATATCAACAGATAATTATAGAATTAAACATGTAATCACACAATCAAGCATATAATCATGCAATTAAACTTATTTAAATTATATAATGTACTAGTTTGGAGGTCAGGGTCGTCACAAATACCCTATTCATCTGTATCCCATCGAAAAAAGCCTTCATATACAAGGGTTTGACATGCTGTGTCATGGATGTTGTAGGATACTCAAAAGGATATGAGAGATTAATACTTACCTCTTCCCATTCTCGTCCTTAGTTTCCATTGGTGTGGCCACTTCGGATTCATCTTGAACCATACTAACCTGTGAATCTTCACTAGAAACTAGAATAGGGTCAATCTCTTGACCTTCTTGGTTTCTATTTTCAGCCTGGAACTTCTGCGGTAGTATGTGCACCATGTTTACTGATACTAGAGGAAATGAGCCAAACTGAACCTGTGGCTCCACTTGTTGCTTTTCCAAACTAACTTGTTCAGTTACTTCGGAAACATCTTCCATGCTGCACTCTGGCACTTCAGTACTGGTGACTTCCTTCGAGTGTTCTACACCAGCTGGTTTTTTGACCAAAAAAGGTCTGTTCAACCATAAAGGCTTCAAACATTTCATCTTCAGCCATTTATTTACTTTGGCTTACTTGTACTTCTCCTTTTATCTCAGTGTCGCTTTCTATCAAAGCCTTTTCAAGACCTGCTAAGGTGGATCTTTCCTTGGCTTTCAATTCAGTGTGAACTGTAGCCAATTGTTCCATGTTGGCACTTCTTTTGTTTTGAGGAGCCAATTTTGGCCCTTATTTTCCTTCTACTTGGCTTTTTGATTAAGCCAATGAAAAATTTTCTCTACTTTTTTTCTGGTCACTCTGGTACTGCTATACCTTCATTGGATCTTCCTTCTTTGAGACCTGGAGATCACTGGAACCATATCTGGTTCCTTTGTTTTTGGGTGTTTTAGCAATACCCAATTGTTTGGAACCGTTAGGGGAGGCTTAATCATTCTACCCTAGTCTCCAAAAACATTTTTCTGGGTAGGTATTTCCTTAGGTTTATTCTGTATGACAAACTAATCTGGAACCCCAGGTACCCATGAACCTACTAGTTCAGTTGCTGAATTAGCTCCTTCTATCCTCGAAGTTAGTTTCGAAGTTGCCTGTGGAGGCCACTGCTTGACCCTGATTCCTTGTCTTGAGCCTAATTTAGGCCTTCTGTCAGGGTGATTACTTTGCATCTTATTTGAGGCTAATCTTGGGGGCCAATCTTTGGCTCTAGTTCCATGACTTAATCCCACTTCGAGCCTCCTCTTAGGATAACTGCCTTTCATCCTATAATAGTTGGGTGGCCTGACCTCATGCATAGGTCTCTTACCCTTAGAATGTGCTTTAGTAACTGATGGTTCAACCAATAATGGCTGTTGTCTGGGACCAGTTGGGTATGGCCTCTTGTTGTAGGCACTAGTTAGTTTAGGGCGTCTCTGCACATCCCTGTAGTACTGTTTCCCATCTATTGGGAAGACCTTCAACCATTTATAATTTAATCTACATCTGGGACACATCCTTTGTATGACAGCCGCCTCGAGAGAATCATTATCTAGTGCCTCTTCACTAGAGTCCTCCTTTTGATCCGCAAAGTTCTGTCCATTTGCTGGTGAACTTCTGATATCTTTCTCAACAGCAGTATGCTTAGCAACGTGCATCTGCACATTTACCTCCTTCAATTCTTTCAGGGATAGTTTTTGGAAGTCAGGCATTCCAACATTGGCTGTAGCTTCGCCAATCTCTGGGAATAGGTTAGTGTCAATCCTCATAGCCTTTTCCACTTTGGTTGGGAACTTCAAACTGCCCTTTTGAATATGTTCTTGGATCCTGTCCCGAAAAACAATACAGTTTTTAGTTAAATAAGACAAGAATTATGCCATTTATAATACATCTTTCCTTTAAGTTCTTCTGGAGAAGGAATTTTAACCCCCTTTGGTAGCTTTAGGAAATTCACAGCAAGCAAATGATCAAAAATGTCATCTGCCTTTGTTAAATCAAAAGAATATTTTCTATGAAGGTCTTTCTTTTTAAACTGCTGGTCGATTGTAGTATCCTTATGAATTAATGCCTCACAGGTCATAGGTTCTTTCCCTATGATCTCTGCTGCATCAATCTCGTAGTTAGGGTCTTTATAATAAGTCTTATATGATGCATTACTTCGATCTTGTTCTTTCTCTAGTAATGATTCATATCTAGACACTTTATAGGTTAATTGTACTAAATCTCGAAACTCAATTGAGTCGAACTTCTTTCGAAGCCTAAACTTTAGACTATTTTAAGCCAATCTCACAAATTCAGGCTCTGGTGGAACGACCCTACACTTGTTTCGTGCTCTTTTAAATCTAGCAATATATTGAGCACTCTTTTCATCAGGCCTTTGACTCAACCTTGCCAAGTCTGCCATGGAGACCTCTGGCTCTGTTTGGAAGAATTGGGCATAAAATGCCTAATCCATTTGCTGCCAGGTTTGGATGGAGCCAGGTGTAAGGTTAATATACCATACAAAAGCTGCCACAGTTAGAGAATTTGGAAAAAGTCTTAACTTCATGTAATCATTATTAGTAAATTCACTACATTGGGCTGCGAACCTAGTAATGTGTTCTATTGTTGAATGGTTTCCATTCCTATAAAAGAGAGTAAAGTCTGGTATTCTAAACCCTCTTGGGTATTCATGCACCCTATCCACCCATTCTAGATATGGCTTGCTATACGCAGGAGTTTGAACCCCCCGAGCCATAGGTCTACACAATTCTCTGACAATATCAGCAATTTGGTCCCTAGGAACCATATTTTGTGCTTGTTGGACTACCACTAGAGGAACAAACACAGGATTTGGTGGAAAACCTTGTACCTGAGGTCCTCTTGGTCTATAGAGAGGTATATTTAGGATTGGCTGTCCCTGTGGTGCTGGCTGCTGTTGAGGGTATGGTTGACCTCTTTGAGCCTATCTTGCGAAAGGACCTGCGAAAGGTGCTGTAATAGGAGGAACATGTGTTGTTTCTCTTCCAGCCGCAGGAAACCTTTCCAACCCCCCAGGTACGAATTCAAACAAAGGATTAGTGAACCCCCTTGTGCCAGGTATGGCTTCGAACATGGGATTTGGAAATATTCTTATACTATTTTCTTGTGTTGGTCCAGATCTACCAATTTGCATGGCTTCACTGTTAAGTAATGAGGTATTTTGATTTACCATAGACCTCGAAGAGGCTCATACCAAGACTGAGGTGATGGTCTTTCATAATTTTGATTACTAGTTTGACCATTAGTATGTCCATTACTTTGCATAGGCTGTTTATCCCTAGCCAATCTTTGCTAAGGGACATTTGAAATTTCCTCCATATGCTTTGTGTTAGTTGGTTGATGGGTATTCATCCGATCCATAAAGGATATTGCCCATCTTTCTATTGTGTTCATTAACTGCTGTTCCATGGCATCTACTAGGCCTCCCTACGGATTCATTGGTTGAGCAGATGGAATAGTGGATGGTCCAATTCCATGGTCTCGTCCACTATTCTGGACACATGGTGCATGTTCTGCATTATTGGTCTGTTCGACCATAGGTTCTGATGAGATAGGTGCTTCTATAGGATGTGTTATCACATTATCCTCTGGATCAGGTACCTCTACCTCTCTTTCCACACATTCTTCTAGACGTTCATTTTCTCCTTGTTTTCTACGTCTAGCCATTTCAATTGGTCCCACTAGGCATGCCAAAAATATATGTTGGCTTTTTGGCTTTTGAAGGTTAGTATAAGCGTGCCAGCAAGGATCAATCAGTCCTTACAGAAGATTAATTGCCAACCAATTATCAGACGATTGTATTTTAGTTCTTTCAACCTCAATGAAGAGGACTTTTACTGGTGGCTTGTTTAGGAGAATTTAGTAAACAACAATTAAATGAAGAATAATTGCAGCATTTCATTAAGTAAAAATAAAAAACTTACAATGATCTGACTTAGCCTCGTAGAGGTTTACAGCAACAAGCTATTCGAAACTACTCCTATGAATGAAGTGCAATACAGGAATTTGAAGTACAGAAATGTAAAGAACTGGAAATGTAAAACTAGAAAGAAAATGAAGTAAATAAACTGGTTTCTGGATCTGAGTCTGGATCTCTACTCTGGAGCCTTCTCTGCTATTTATGTTGTCCCATAGTAATCGTCAAAGTTGGCTTCCAACCGTCGAACATTCCTCCCATGATTGCTGAACATGCCGCCTCATAGTCAATGCCACTACGCCACTCTTTACAGTTAGGCTTCCCTCCTGATTTTGAATTTAAATGTATGAGTAACCGTTAAGCCACGTCATCTTGCATCTCTTCACTGATCCAGTGCTATGCAGATCCACAATAAACAATACTAACTGCCACGTGTATGATTGCGATTGGAGATTTGAATTAACTTCCCATATTACTCTCATCTTGCCACGTGTTAAACTGCGATTGGCTTATACAAAATATGTAACTAACAACTGCGCACTCTGATTATATAAGATTTTAATTTTATCATATAAGTGAATAGATTAATAAAATATAATATTTTAGGTATTGATCAATCCCTATCCCATTACTTATGTGTGCGTGTTTTATGTTTTAATGTATTTTTTTTTATATAAATAAATTATTGTTCTGATATCATTTTTATCACGAAATTTGGCGAATAATTTTTCACATCATTTATTATTTGATAAGTGTCAACTCAAAATTATAATAAAAAATACCAAGTTCGTAATTTTAACTAATAAATAATAAGTAGAAGCACTAGGGTGAATTTATGTCAAGATCACCATATAATTTTTTCAACCGTGCTTCAGACCCCCACTGGGGGTCGACCCCCAGTGAGGTGGCACCATCCCATTCACTGAAAAAAAAAAAAAAAAAGAAAAACAGTTTTTTTTTTTGGACCAATCCCATCCCTACATCCATGACCCCCAGTGACCCCCACTGGGGGTCTTAGGCATTAATTCACGTTACACTTATTCATTTACATTATTAATTTGTTAATCATATGAATTAAAAAATAATATTGTCATCTATGTTACATTGAAATTTATATTTTCATATCAGTTGTATTAATTATGATATTCTAATGTAATTATATTAAAACTATAAAATTTGTTATATTTTAGATCATTATTGTGTATCTCAAAATATAGACATGAACGAAATTGTCATGACCATGACATGACTTGAGTTAGAACTATTAAAAATAAAAACTGAATAATCAACTCTCCTTAATTATCACATATAATTCTGTCTTAATTAAAATAACTAATCATATGTATATGTTTAAGCTTTCATATATATATTTTTATTTTATAATTGTATACGTGTAAGAAATGTAGAGGGGAGTATAGTCGTCTATCTGGAGAAGGACAACAGAGGTAGTGCGCCCACAATCTCTGAGATTGCATGGCCAGCCTTGAAAAGGAGGAGCATGTAGATGTTGGAGGTAAGCAATTTTGTGCAACTCTCTCTCTCTTTCTCTCTACAGTGTCTGCCTTCTCTGTTTTTCTAGCAAGCTAACTTTATCGTCGGAGGGGTTTTCTGGCAAACCCACCCGCCGGGTAGCTCACCTTGATTTTGTTTACAGTGCGACGAAGTTCTAACGGAGTGCGACGAGCTTAGAAGCAAGGAGGTACGGGGCGAGGTGAATATTTCTCTCTCGTACAATTGGCGCCGTCTGTGGGAATCAAACCCATGACCACGTGGGAATCTCTTTGCCAAACAAACCTTGTTCTCCAAGCTTTTTGGCCGTTTTCCATGGTGAACATTGACGAAACACCGCTGTTCGTCGTCGACGGTATCACTCTGGAGTCAGTCTGGAGAAGAGATGGCCCTCCTGCCATTCCGACCATGGCGGGCTTGGAGACCTCCTCTAGAGGGCTACCCAGAGACGCGGGAAACAAATACGCGAGGAGCACTGACCATTCGCAGAGTCCTAAGGGGCGTCGACGGCGAGGAGAATCGCATGCTCAATGTCTAGAGCACAAGCGTAGAGACCAGGACTCCCTCATTCGAAAGATGACGGCTGAGATGGAAATGCTCAAGCGACAAATCAAAGGGAAGGATGTTGCTGGAGTGGGTGACCACAATGACCGCACCCAACTCCGTCGCTCTGGTAACCAGCACCAACGGGGGACACTTTTCCTCTCCATTTCCAGGAGCTATGGAGTTGGCGATTCTGACCAACTGGTGGAGAGGTCCTACACATGAGATAGCAGCTATTATCCTTCATGTCCATCGATGACGTCGAGATACGCTTACTCCGTCTGTTCGGAGGAGCTGAGGGACATACTGGAGGAGCGTGTACGCCGCAGAGAGGCCCAAAAAGTGCCAGCGTTGCAAAAGCTAAGTCCCAGAATCCGTTGTAGTGAGGGAGTGGCCATACCACCACCCAGAATGGTGGCTCCAGCACTAGTGGACAGAGACTTGGCAAGACTTATTGCCACTCCGCTGTCTCTCGTGATTGAGAGCATGCCCTTCCCTGCCGGGTTCCATTAACTTAAGTTCACGCTCTACGATGGTAAGATGGATCCATACATACACGTTAGTCATTACCGGTAAGTAATGGCAGGCCACCGGCGCAACGATGAGTTGATGTGTCTCATATTCCTAGTAAGTTTTGCAGAGTTGGGCCTAAAATAGTTCGAAAGGCTCCCAAAGGGAAGTATCGAGGGGTGGCAACAACTGGTGAAAGCCTTCGTTACCAGATTCAAGACCAATACTAGAACACCGAAGGAGGTCGACCACCTCCTAGGTATCAAGATGGACTTGGGCAATTTTTTGAAGGCATACAATGCCAAGTATTGGGAGACCTACAATGAGATCCTCGATTGCCCCACTAATTTGGTGATCGCCCAATACAAGCGAGGCCTACCAGTCAGACATAGACTGCGAGACTCACTTATAATGCACCAGCCTACAACCATGAAATCATTGATGTAGTGGATTAACGAGCACATCCAAGTTGAGGATGATGCCACCACCGCGACCGCGACTGAGAAGGAAAATTCGGTTACGGCGGACAAACGTGTGGTTGGGCAGGTTCACTCAGTGGGGTAGGAGGATAATCGCCCTATAACTGAGCTAGAGAACAACATTGCAGTGCTAGCCGCAATGATTGAAACAAAGGCCGTGGAAATGATCGGGCCAATGCTCCTCGCAACGAAGAGGATGATGCCAAGAGAAAATTGAAGGCACGGATAGGCATCGCCATTGTTTTTAAGATTCCAATCTATCGCATCCTCAGTAAAATTCGAGGTGAGCCATATGTCTGTTGGCCAGTAAAATTGGGGCATGCACAAAGGGGCTTCAACTCAAGGTATCACTGCACTTTCTATAAAGAAAGGGGGCACCGCATAGAGGATTGCGTGTCGTTGAAACAACACTTGGAAGAGCTGGTTACGGTTGGGCACTTAGACCAGTACATAGATGTAGGTATGAGGGTCGCTCCGCAAGGACAAGTCGAGTAATGGGCTAGCCGTCTTGGACGCAACGCCACAAGGGGTTAGCAATGTTATTCACGGTATCATAGAACCGACTCGAGTATGCAAGCTCAGGGGAATGATTAAGAAAGCCTAGCATATGAGGGAAATGCTATTTGTTCAGCCTGCCATGAAGAAGGGGAAGACTACGATACAAGACATCATGACCTTTTCCAGCAAAGACTTGGAGAGAATTCAAACCCCTCACAACGATGCCTTGGTAGTAATGCTTCGTTTCAAGGATTTTGACGTCAAGCGAATTTTGATTGACCAGGGCAGTTCGGTCGAAATCATGTACTACGACGCATGCAAGCAAATGAAGCTAGAGGACAAAGACTTAGCTCTAGCAACTTCCCCCTTGGTCGACTTCAACTCGCAACCGGAATGGCGATTGGAAAAATTATATTGCCGGTCAAAGCAGGATCGGTCACAAAGTAGGTGGAGTTTTGGGTGCTGAAGGTCCCGTCAACATATAATATGATCTTAGGGAGGGGTTGGTTGCATGCCATGCAAGCAGTGGCTTCGACTTATCATCAAGTCATGCGTTTTCCCGCCCCCAAACCGGACAAATTAAAGAAGTTTGAGGGAGATCAAGTGATGTCCAAACAATGCTTTGTCGTGGTAAATGGCAGCTGGGCCGCCAATGGCTTTGTCCAGATGATAGAGGGGCCATAAGGCAAAGAGGTCCTGGAGGATGTAAGAAGAAGAGCCGAGGAGAAATCAATAAAAGACTTGGTGGAGGTTCGCATTGATGAGAGTGATCCAAGCAAATTCTTTCTCTTGAGTTCATCTCTGACCAGCATCGGGCGGCTGGATTATGTAAACTTTTTGGTTTCCAACATTGAAGTCTTCGCATGGACGCCTTACGATATGCCTAGCGTCGACCTAAGCTTCATTTTTCACCAATTGAATGTCTTTCCCAATGCACGACCGATCATTCAGAGAACTCGGTGCTCGACTTTACACCATGCCGAAGTAGTGGCTGAAGAGGTCAAAAACTTGCTCGAAGCTAGGGCAATCGAAGAGGTTCACTACCCCAGATGGATCTCAAACACGGTTGTGGTACTGAAGAAAAATGAAAAATGGCGAGTATGCATCGATTGCAAGATGGTCAACTGTGCCTGCCCTAAGGATAGCTTTCCCCTCCCATGAATTGACTAGTTGGTGCATCTTATCACTGGACACCGAAGGTTTAGCTTCCTTGACGTGTACCGCGGCTATCACCAAATAGCCATGTACGAACCAGACTGAGAGATCACATCCTTCACCACGCCAAGAGTTATAGCGATTCCAGTTTTCCCTTTCTGTATTTGTTGTACTCTGGACTTTGGTTCCGTGGAGTTGGTGGTTGTATACCTTGTTGTCATCCTTTAATCCCCTATGTTTGAGTTTTAGGATGTGTTGGGCGTGTTTCGAATAGGTGGGTTGAGCCTTAGTTCAAATTCTTGTTGCCCAGTTTTTGAGTGGTCCGCTCGAGCGGGTCCTTGTGAGCTCGAACGGAGATTCCATACTTCCAGTATTTCGTGCCTCTACAAAACTTCTGCAGGTATGTTTTTCACGCTCAAGCGGGTTTCTTTACGCTCGAGCAGGTCATGCTCGAGCGGGTATGTTGGCGCTCGAGCGGGTAGTGCTTTGTCTGTGAAAGTTCTGGGAGGGGAAGATCTACACTTGAGCGGACTGGTTTTCGTGCTCGAGCGGATGTGTTTTGTTCTTGTGTCTTGGCGCTTGAGCGGGCCTTCTTGCGTTCGAGCGTCTCCAGATTTTTGTGCTTGACGCTTGAGCGTTCTGTTCTACGCTCGAGCGGGGGTGTCGTATATCAATTGACAGTTGGGCATTTTTGAATCACTTTTTACATTCACTCTCTCTCTCTCTTACTTTCTAAAAACACCTTTTGAGAGCTTCTCTCTCTAGGATCTCCCTTCTCTCTGGGGTTTGATCTAGTTAGAGTGTTCCACTCCTTTGGTGCCTTTGTAAAAAGTGTGTTGATCATCGAGGGCTACATTTTGATCCGAGAAATTGTTGCTTTGGAGCACTTTGAATTTCTTCATCTTCTCTATTTGAGCTGTAACTTCGAGGTAGGGATATCCTACTCCATCTTATGAGCTTTGTCTTTAAATTTTGGTATTTCAATATGTTGGGGGTTGTTGGGTAATTTCGAGAAAGTTTGGGGCCTTTGTGTAATTTTCAAAAGATGGGTGTTTGAACATATAAACTCTTATGTATGTAATACATTGGAAAATGGACTTGATGTTGGATTGTCGATGAAAAAGGAACCTTAGGGTTGATATTGTGAATTTGGGAAAAAGCCCTAATTGCATGATAAATTAATTGGTATAATTAATTTTGGGAAATGAGAAATTGAATAGGGAATATTCAAATTGGAATGGTATGGGATTAAAGGGTGTAGTTGGATTAATTTATCGCTCACCTAGGCAAATGTTGATAATTTATCTATTTGGTGCATTTATTTTCTGTTTAGAAATAACTGCTTTGGGCTATCGGTAGAGGATAGTCGTGATTGTTGTAGACAATGCATGATGATTAGGCAAACCAAAATTAATCAATTGAGTAGGCTATCGAGTATAGCGGTTGGTTCAATACATCGAAATTATGCATTGAATGATTTAACATGTATATGATAGTTGTTTATATACATTGTGTTGTGTGGGAGGAGATAGGGGATGTACTCCACAGTTTAGGGGGAGATAGGGGATGGACCTCTAAACCGAAATTTGTGTGACATTGATACAGCATTACAATGTGTATCATGGTGAAGTATGGAAGTGTTTGTTTGATTTGATATAGCACTAAAATGTATATCATTATCAATTGTGAAGTATAGAAGTGTTTCTATGTTATATTGATACAACACCAAAATGTGTATCACCTGTGAAGTAAGGAAGTGGTTTATGTGTTATTGATACAACACCAAAATGTGTATCCCTCATGAATTTCGAAAGTGTTTTAGTAATGAGTTATAATCTCATTAAATTATTTTGCCAGGTTCTGAGCCTTGTTTTCAAACTGAAAGTTGAATAAGAAATGGAAACTAAAATGTAACTTGGGCATGATTGCCGTGAAATTGTAATATGGCATGAGTTGGAATATAAGTATGGACCATCTGTTGAATGCTATTATTTTAGTCATTGTTTATAGTTGGTTTAGTATATTTCTACTGGGCTGTGGCTCACCCTATATGGGACGTCATTTTCAGGTACAGGTAGCATGCCACCTCCAAGGACGTAGCTTGGGAGGCTTAGTGGCTGGGACTCCTTTTGTTGTTTTGTTGTATTACATGTATATCAAGCCAAGGGCTTTCTTTGTATAGAATTAGCACTCTCTTTTTGTAACCAAGTGTTGACTTGGAAAGTTGTAAGCTCATAGGGTATTTACTTTTGTTGTCAACATGTAATACATTTTGTAATGATTACTCTGATGGAATATATTTATGCTTCATTCTCTTATGTCTTAGCATACTATTGTTGGATGATTTATGGGTTTTTTTTGACGGCATTACACCTGTACTGCTATAAGGTCATGCTTATGGACACCCTATTTTTGACTGCCTGCAAGGCTCGAGCGCTTTACTCAGAACACTTGATGATGAAAGTGGTATTGTGCGTGGTTTGAGGTCTCAACGAAGGAGTCTTGTTCAAGTTTCGAAACAACCCCAAACCTTCCATATTCCCATTGATCATACCTAAGAAATCCCTTTTTACACCTTGTGCCACCCTGTGTTAAGGCTGAAACAGAAAAACAGGCGAATTCATTGAGGGCCGGCCGTTTCTCAGTAGTGAGAAACACTGTTCTGGGTGGGAGGCAGCCAACTGTCTATTTTTGAAGATATTTATGATGTTTCTTGCTCAAATTCTATAAATACGACCATATACCTCTGTTTTGGGGGTTAAACAATTGAGAAAGCCTATACACATAGAGAGAGCTCTTTATTCCTTCTTCTTTCATTGCAAGCTACCTTTGAGTTAACCTACCTTCCTTGTATCATCTATATACACCATACCCAACCTTGACTCATCATCTTAGAGCCTTGGTTGACCATTGAGAAGCATAATTCAAGCTTGAGAATGTGTCAAGAGTGAGTTTGATCGTCAATCAAAGCTTACTCCATTTTGAGAGGTATAAGCTTGTAACTTTTGTTCTTACTTTTGCTTACTTCATTTCTACCTATTTCTTGTATTCTTGGGCTGTTTTGCATCCATTTTAAGTGTTGAAACTTGGGTTTGGATAAGCTACCAAAGGTGGTAAGGTTAACACCCTTACTTGCACTTATTTTTATAGCTCAACCCTTGGTTCCTTTACACTCTTTTTCTTTGATTTTTAAACTGATTTTTAGAGTTGAACTAAGGCCAAAAACATGGTTTGAAGTCTTGAAATTGGAGGGATTGGCCACCCCTCCGTGTTTTTGCTTACATAGTTTTAGTGTCTTTACTTTTGTTAGCTTTTTTTGAGTTCTTTTCTTGCATTTTCAGCCACTGTTTTGGCTTATTAGAGACTGTTTTAGGGCTGTACTAATCTATTTAAGTGATTCAAGCTTTGATTAGTTCATTTGTTGTAGCATTGGTCTTTGTACATAGCTTGTATTATGTTATTCTTAACCTTTCTTTGTCTAACTTTCATGGTAATAACCTCATTTTAAGAATCAACTTGCCACTCATTTCTTTCATTTGAGAGTTGTTTCAATCGGTTGAGGGTTATTCAACACATGAATTAGAGGTTCACGCTTAATGGCTTAATCTCTACGAAGATTCATTGTCAACGACATAATCTCTCTTTCATTTTGAGAATTACTTCCCGTTTGACGCTTCTCTTCTTTTAGAGGACTTAATCATCACTTCGGACAAATGGACTAAAGAATGGAAATGACTAAAATAATTGGTTTAAAAGCAACCAACACACATAAAGAAAATGAGTCATTTTGCTTGGGCTTGGCCGGACATTATGCCAAGTTTATCGAGTTAAGAGTGGTCATACGCTAATTCATGGCGTTTTGATGATTCTTGAAGCGTGTCTACTTACTTTTTTTGAGTTCATTCCATGATAAAGAGGGAGTGGTCATATTCATTGCATTCATTGATTTTTGTCCGAAATTGTATCTGAAATCATCAAGCAATCAATTTGCTCATTGATGGCTTTGGAAACAATTCTAACCTTCTCTCGAGGCTTTTCTATGACAGAGAAGGAAGAAAGGGACAAACAGAGCTTGAACAACTCTGTCTGCACTGTTTTCACTTCAGAACACAAAAAAGAGTTTTGCACAAAATTGAGGCACGGTCGGCCTTCTTTAGGCTCGGCCAGGCTTCATTGAGGATCGGTCGGTCCTCAATGTTTGGTCAACAGTGTATTTTTCCAGAAAATAGAGGGCAGTGGCTGAGGTGAAACAGAGCAAGCCTGGGGCAGACAGAGCTGTTCTTGAACATTGTGCATGTGCATGTATGCAATTCTTGCATATCCTCGCTTACATTATGATCATCGTAATTAATTTAATTTAATATTGTTTGTTGTAATTAGTCTCGTTAATTATTAAGTGTTGTAATAATTATTATTGTCCTTTTGTAATTGTTGTAATTACTTAGCTTAAATAGCGAGTTTATTTATCGTAGTTATCCCTGTTGTAATAGCATAGTTAGCTAGTCAATTAGCCTCACTTATTTATTCATTTAGTTTTGTAATAATTAGTTAAATTCGGACTTTTGGACTTTGATTCGCACCCTCTTGCACGAGGGCAATGTTGTAATAAGTTGTATATCTTCCAAAGATGGCCTAACCTATGCCTTTTCTTCAAGTCAAGCCAAACACTCCTCAGACAAGGTGTAACTGAAACTAATGGCAGGGGCCATAATTTCTCTCGTCCTCCAGGCTGCGAGATACCGGGGTAAGTGTGAGGCATGAATTGGAAATGAAGCTGTGTATTCCACTCCCTCATCTAGTCGTATCTGATCATGCCTGAATTGATGTCAGAATCGGAGAGAAAAATAGAATACGCAATGTGTGAGGCCAATCAACTCTACACTCAACTGTTGGGACATGCTATAGCTCATCTCTGCCAAATTAAGCCAGGGACAACGCCAAGTTATGTCAACTGTGGGCCGGCTGCACATCCAATCACACCATAAACCTTCTGAGGGGAAATCCATTAGTCGTTGACGAAAGAAATAAGCTCGGGCTGAACACTTGGGACAAGGAGCAGCTACTTGCAGTTTATCCATAAGCCATACTTGGGGAGGGATGAAAAATAAGAGAGATTAAAGAATAGAGAGGTGTACGATGAGAGAAAAGTGATGAAAGAGGTTATGAGAGAAAAACAGAGAATGAGAGTTGAGTGATGTAAGAATCATAAATTAGAATGGTGGAAAATAATACCTGGAGAAGTAGCGGACTTCTTGTTAGCCGGGTGGTCACTCCTCGGCGGAAAGCATCTAAACCCATCAAGGTTTCGTCCAGTGCCAAACTCATGCAACTCTTATCCTCTTTCAGACGTTGAGCTACGTCGATTAACCGGATGCTAGCTCCACCAAAACTAGGGGCAAGGAGGAATTGTGTAAGAAGGCATAAACAGAGAGCATATTGTCGGCGGCCTCGCCAAAGAAGATCACTCTTGTCTCCAATGGGGGAAAATTGATGAACTAAACTGAAGATGTCTAGCTTCCCATCATATGCCAAAGATCGAG
Source organism: Camellia granthamiana (assembly GCA_036172215.1). NCBI lineage: Eukaryota > Viridiplantae > Streptophyta > Magnoliopsida > Ericales > Theaceae > Camellia > Camellia granthamiana. The sequence goes on from JAXFYN010000176.1 coordinate 327,151, forward strand.
CCTCATGTAATGTCAACTCACACATCCGTCCCAAAGCTTGGGCGTGGCCAAAACGGGGTTGCAATATGATTTCTTCGTCATGCTGGGACTCCATCAAGGCTTAAAATTCCTCGAGTGTCGGACACACCTCTTGGGATCTGAATTGAAACACATGTGTTATCGGGTTCTAACATTGAACAACGGCATGTAGGAATGGAAGGCAAAGAGAAGTGCAACTCAGAGGAAAAAATGCATTTAGGCCAAAATCGCAAAAAGTTACCTTTTCCGAGCCGTCCAAAGTGGCTATCCAGTCTCGGAGCCTATGGTCGCACAATGTCTCCATCTTGAGAGCAAAACATCAAAGACTTGTTATTCTACCAGAAAAATGGCATAGGAGCATTATTTATAGAGGATAAGAAGGAGCAGTGCATGACAGCTGGGCAGTACTGACCGACCTCACATTGAGGCTCGGCCGTGCCTCAATGAAGTCTAGTCGTGCATATTTAGGCCCGGCAGGGTTTAAATGACGTTTCAGAATCAGTGTAGTTGTAGGAAAGGCCAACCTTTGCCTTGACATACCACAATTGTATTTTGAGTCTTGTTTTGTTTGTACCAAGTGTTTTTTGTTATTTTTCGAGTTGTTTTTATTTTATTTTCCTGTTATCGAGTTGTATTTCACAATTTTGTCCGGTTATGGGTAGTTATCCGATTCAAATAAATACAAGAGCAAGTCTTATATGAAGTTATCATGCAAGGGTTACGCTATTCATCACATGCAAATACCATTCATCACGTTGTGCAACAAAAGTCATTCAAAGCGGGTCTAACCCTGATCATTGTTTTACAGAGCAATAAAACAAAACAAAATATTTCAAACAAAACAAAAGGATCTATCTGAAGCTAGTCTTTAACTACAAAGCAACAAAAACTAAAACTAAAACGAAATTGTTGCCGTCATCAATAGCTCATCCTCGCCCTCTTCCTCCTTGGCTGCGGAGGAGGTGCATCACTGTCGTCACTAGGGCTGTTGGACTGCAAGTCAACCTCCTCTCCCTCATCCTCGGGGGTCGTAGACCCATCAAAAAACCCCTCGAAAGGTAAGCGCTGCCTCGCTCGGCTCCCCCTCGGCCTCTCACTGGGCCCCATCTCTGTCTACTGGCTGTAGGAGGTCTTGCAGGCACTGCTGGCGCCGGCTCAAGTTGAAAAGGTATATGTATCAATATGAACTAACAGGAGTGTATAGTATGGCAACAACAGTAAACTACAAATTGAATGTACCTTGATCCCATCGGTAACTAAGGTGGTTTGCCTCCTCCGTACCATGAGGAGCAGTCGGTCGATTGTACAAAGGAGGTCATCAGCATATGCCCGGGGTACCTACAAAAGGAACAGAATTTGAGAAAGGTAGACAGAAGTAATAGAGACCAATGAACAGAAATGGTAGAAAATAAAACAAGCTAAAGTGTAGTAAGTAGAAGCATAAAAGAATGTATACCTGCTCAATGCCAGGGGAGAAACTAGTATGCGGTTCCTCTTTCGATGCGCTCAAGCGGGATCTGCTCGATTACTCCATTTGGACGTATGTACATGATCTCAGTGGGGATCACAGGAAATCCATGGAATGGGAGCAATGGTAGGGGCACCTCTAGCAGGCGCATCACCACTCGCACCAGTAGCAGCAGTAACCTCCGGCATAGCTTGAGCCATGCCCGGGGTAAGAGGCACCATCACCCGGATGTGTAAGAAGGTAGTAAAGTCACCAGTCTCATGATGATGATTGCCGTCCTCGCCTAACATCAGAAGGTCGATCTGAGGACCGTCCTGCAGCTCATCAACTACCCTCATAATCGGAGGAGTGGGATGTGAGATGTTAGGGTCAGCGACGCCCCGCGTTTGGCGGATGAACCTCTCTCCCAGGTAGTATGCCTAGCCAAAGGGGCCCTCGAATAGAATCTGCATGGTGGAGGCATGCCATGCAGCGGCGTAAGTTGTCCTCGACACCTGGGGAATGCCCGCCCAAGGATGCCAGTCAACCTGTGAAATCAGTGTAGTGTCAGAAATTAGTACAGTGTGAGAAATCAGTGCAGTATGAGAATCGCAGTACAGTGTGAGAAATCAGTACAGTGTGAGAAATCAACAGTATGAGACTGACCGTGTAATGTGGGAAATAGTGCAGTTTGCTTACAGTATGTAATAGTTAAAGGTTGGTGTTTTGTTACTTGATTCACAGTGATCGTGTCAAAGAAGCGGCGGAAATAGGGGAAATCTCGGTCTACACGACGGCGGCGCTCAAATTGGAAGTTGTAGTACTATGAGCGGGGTACTGACAACTCGATCGGCCTCACTAGGACCGGAGCCAGAGAGGTGAAGTATGTGTAAACCCAGAGCTACAAATAGAAAAAGATAGATGAAGTAAATGAGTAGAAAATGCAGAATGAACAGAAAAGATAAGTTTGAGGTATACCTCCTAAACCCTCAAATAGCCGCCAAGTGAATCCATTTTATGGTGGGAGACGGAGCTCATGTAGCAGTATAAGGTGGCCAGGCCAGTGCCACTCCAATCGTACTCTGCCATCTGGGGGAGGTGCACCAGTGCCCCCATAAGATATAACCCCACTGTATTTTCCCTATTCGTAAACAGGGTAGTACCGAGGAGATATATAAGGAAGCCGTGGGTGTACTGGGTGACCTTATCTGGAGTGATGGGCTGAAAGTCGGGGAAGTACTCGAAGAACCAGTTGTACCTTACCATCCTATGGCTGGTAGCGTCTAGGATCGCTCCAAGAAGCTGATGTTGTACGGCTCTACATTGCAATATGTCAGGATTGCATGGGATCAGGCCGCCAACTCTAACCCGCAAGCCAGTGAGCATCGCAAAGTCGTACAAGGTCAAAGTTAGCTCCTCAATTGATGAGAAATGGAATGAGTCTGTAGTGTCCCACCATCTCTCAACCAGGGCCCTGTACAACAGTGGCTCGGCTCTCATCTATATAAGCCCTAAGCAGAAGAGCCCAAAGCCAGCTGCGTTAACTAATGTGCGGACCTTCGCGGGCAGTCTCTCATACCAGCGTCGAGGGCCGGATATGGATCCGTATCCACCAATCCTCCTGGCTATCACCTGCAAATGGGAAATATATGATATTTAACTAGTGGTCTACTTGTGAGCTTCAACAATACATCAAAACAAAGGGAAGTTGCTTACCGTGGAGGCATCGGCGAACAAGTGCTTCGTGGGCTCTTGCAGAAAGTTATCCTCATCTATCTCGGGGATGAGGCTCTTGAATCTCAAAATCCCACCCGGGGGTGGAGAGTGTGTGCGTGGTCGGTATGTGGCCGCGTCAAATGGCCTATCAATGAGGGGAGGCAACACCGGAGCATCCTCGGCCTCCATGTCTGCAACTAGGGCAGCCCCAATACCAATGGTGGGGTCTGGAATGGGAACTTCGTCAGTTGCCATGGAGAAGAATGGAGGAAATGAAGAGAAAATAAGAAAATGTAAGGGGCTAAACCCTAGGAGAGAGAAAATGAGAGGTGGAAGTGAAAACACGAGACCGAGTTCCCAAAAACCCAGAAAACTTGTGAAAAACAAAGAAAAAACAATGAGAAACCCAAAAACTTGATCGAATTGAAATCTAATCAGTTCAAAATGAAGAAGAGAGAAAGGGTCTCGAAGAAAAAATGGCGAGATTTGTTAGGAAACGCAAGGAAAAGAGGAAATCTAGAGAGAGAGGAAAGCTAGAGAGAGAGAGAGAGAGAATGATTTCGGATGAGAAGGTGTGAGGAAATAGGGTTTGGATTTGTTTTAAACACATAAATCGTAAGGAAAGACCGAAACTGCCCCTGCCATTATCGAGGCCCGGCCGGTTGTTGCAATGCTCGATTGTGCTTCATTGAGGCCCGGCCCTCAATGACAACACAATACAGTTTTGTTCTTTCCCTCTTTTTCTTCCATTTTGTTATTATGGAGTTAAAAATAAGAAAGTTCAAAAAAAAAAAAAAAAGATAGTGAATGAAAAAAAGAGAGTTGAAAAAGAAGAAAAGAAAAAAACCGAAAAAAATGAGAGTTAAAAAAAAGAAAAGAAAAAATAAGAGAATTAGAAGCAAAAAATGAAGCAAAAATAAAAGAAGAAAAGAAAAAATATGAATAGAGTGGGAAAGAAAAGCAATAATTTTTGTTCATTTGAATTTACTGTATGAATGCATGATTTGATTCATAATTTGTTTGTTTAACTCATAGTTTGAGTCGTAGTTTTGATTTGTTTAAATTTATTTAAACTGTTCTGTTAGTTTATAAATTATTTTGCCTAAATCGTTTGTTATGTTCTATCATAACTAGACGATATTGTATGTACGGTTTATTTAGAGGAGTTCCAGATAAAATCATTCGTGCCACAGTAAAATCATCATCCATTCACAACCCAATTGAAACACGTGCACTGTGTTCATTGTTTTAACACGTGGGCAAATTGGTTCCTTTACTACACCACTTTGATTGTTTTGATTTTTGCACCTCTCTGTGTAGAATCCATGTTTATTTCTAATTCCTGCTTATGTGATTTGTTTATCCTTTCCTCCTCTCGCGTGTGACGCGTTAGGATTGTACCTTCGGTTAAAAACAGCAGGTGCGCCTATTGGTTCACACCACCTTTCCTCCTCCTGTGTGTGACACATTAGGATTGTACCTTCGGTTAAAAATAGCAGGTGTGTCTGTTTGTTCACACCACCTTTCCTCCTCTTGTGTGTGACGCATTAGGATTGTACCCTCGGTTAAAAACATCGGGTGCGCCCGGTGTTCACACCATCTTTCCTTCTCTCGCGTGTGTCGCGTTAGGATTATACCTTCAGTCAAAAACATCAGGTGCGCCTGGTGTTCACACCACCTTTCCTCCTTTCGCGTGTGACGCGTTAGAATTGTACCTTCGGTAAAAAACATCGGGTGCGCCCGGTGTTCACACCACCTTTCCTTCTCTCGCATATGACGCATTAGGATTGTACCTTCGGTTAAAAATAGTAGGTGCGCCTGTTTGTTCACACCACCCTTTCCCCCTCTCACGTGTGACGCGTTAGGATTGTTTACCTTAGTTAAAAACATCAGGTGTGCCTGTTTGTTCACACCGTCCTTCCTCTTATCGCGTGAGACGCGTTAGGATTGTACCTTCAGTTAAAAACAGTGGATGCGCCCATTGTTCACACCATCTTTCCTCCTCTCGCGTGTGACGTGTGAGGATTGTTTACCTTAGTTAAAAACATCAGGTGCGCCTGTTTGTTCACACCGCCCTTCCTCTTATCGCGTGAGACACGTTAGGATCTCGGTTGAGACCTCGGGTGCGCTCGATGGTTACGTTGCCCTTTTCCCTTTCTATACAAGGCATAGTTAGGACTGTTATTTCTTACATCCTTTCTACGTAAGACATGGATTGATTTGTGCTTTCTTTGTGCTTTTCGCATGAGGTGTGCCTGTTTAGTCACTTCGTTCCGTGTGAAATATGGCGAGGTTTATTTTGCTTTGATTTGCGTTGTCATTCAAATGTTGCATTCTTGTTCAGATTATAGCATTGTTTCATTGCTTCATTTACATTATGTTTCATTGCATTGCTTCATTGCATGATCATAAGTTTTTTATTGCATTTCGTTTTTGCATTTTGCCCCGAGTTCAATCTTTGTATTTAAGTCTTGATTTCTTGCCCGAGCCTTGTGGCCTTGTCAAATGGGTCATCTCTGGGCTTTGACATTCACTCACATCACTTTATGACTTCGAGCTCTGTCAAAGAGGGGCAATTGTGGACACCCCATTTTTGACTGCCCGCAAGGCTTGAGTGCTTTACTTGGAACACTCGATGATGAAAGTGGTATTGTGTGTGGTTCGAGGTCTCAACGAAGGAGCCTTGTTCAAGCTTCGAAACAACCCCAAACCTTCCATATTCCCATTGATTATACCCAAGAAATCCCTTTTTACACCTTGTGCCACCCTATGTTGTGGCTGAAATAGAAAAATAGGGAAATTCATTGAGCCTCGACCATGCCTCATTAAGGGCCAGCTGTGGCTATTGAGGGACGGCCGGGCTTCAGTAGCGAGAAACACTGTTCTAGGTGGGAGGATGCCAACTGTCCATTTTTCAAGATATTTATGATGTTTCTTGCTCAAATTCTATAAATACGACCATATACCTCTGTTTTGGGGGTTGAACAATTGAGAGAAAGTCTATACACATAGAGAGAGCTCCTTCTTCCTCCTTCTTCCATTGCAAGCTACCTTTGAGTTAACCTACCTTCCTTGTATTATCTATATACACCATACACAACCTTGGCTCATCATCTTAGAGCCTTGGTTGACCGTTGAGAAGCATAATTCAAGCTCGAGAGTGTGTCAAGAGTGAGCTTGATCATCAACCAAAGCTTACTCAATTTTGAGAGGTATAAGCTTGTAACTTTTGTTCTTGCTTTTGCTTACTTCATTTCTACATATTTCTTGTATTCTTGGGCTGTTTTGCATCCATTTGAAGTGTTGGAACTTGGGTTTGGATAAGCTACCAAAGGTGGTAAGGTTAACACCCTTATTTGCACCTATTTTTATAGCTCAACCCTTGGTTCCTTTACACTTTTTTTCTTTGATTTTTAAATTGATTTTTAGAGTTGAACTAAGGTCAAAAAACATGGTTTGAAGTCTTGAAATCGGAGGGATTAGACACCCCTTCTTGTTTTTGCTTACATAGCTTTAGTGTCTTTATTTTTGTTTAGCCTTTTTTGAGTTATTTTCCTGCATTTTCAGCCACTGTTTTGGCTTATTAGAGACTGTTTTAGGGCTGTACTAATCTATTTAAGTGATTCAAGCTCTGATTAGTTCATTTGTTGTAGCATTGGTCTTTGTACATAGCTTGTATTATGTTGTTCTTAGCCTTTCTTTGTCTAACTTTCATGGTAATAACCTCATTTTAAGAATCAACTTGCCACTCCTTTCTTTCATTTGAGAGTTGTTTCAATCGGTTGATGGTTATTGAACACATGAATTAGAGATTCACACTTAATGGCTTAATCTCTAGGGAGATTCATTGTCAACGACGTAATCTCTCTTTCATTTTGAGAATTACTTCCCGTTTGACGCTTCTCTCCTTTTAGAGGACTTAATCATCACTTCGGACAAATGGACTAAAGAATAGAAATGACTAAAAGAATTGGTTTAAAAGCAACCAACACACATAAAGAAAATGAGTTATCTTGCTTGGGCTTGGCTGAACGTTATGCCAAGTTTATCGAGTCAAGAGTGGTCATACGCTAATTCATGGCGTTTTGATAATTCTTGAAGCTTCTCCATTTCTTTTTTTTGAGTTCATTTCATGATAAAGAGGGAGGAGTGGTCATATTCATTGCATTAATTGATTTTTGTCCGAAATTGTATCCAAAATCATCATGCAATCAATTTGCCCATTGATGGCTTTGGAAACAATTCTAATATTCTCTCGAGGCTTTTCCATAATAGAGAAGGAAGAAAGGGACAAACAGAGTTTGAACAACTCTGTCTGCACTGTTTTCACTTCAGAACATAAAACAGAGTTTTACACAAAATTGAGGCACGACCGGCCTTCTTTAGGCCCGGCCGGGCTTCATTGAGGACCGGCTGGTCCTCAAAGTTTGGTCAATAGTGTATTTTTGCAGAAAGCAGAGGGTAGTGGTTGAGGTGAAACAGAGTAAGCCTAGGGCAGACAGAGCTGTTCTTGAACGTTGTGCATGTGCATGCATGCAATTCTTGTGCATCCTCGCTTACATTATGATCACCATAATTAATTTAATTTAATATTGTTTGTTGTAATTAGTCTCGTTAATTATTAAGTGTGGTAATAATTATTATTGACCCTTTGTAATTGTTGTAGTTAATTAGTTTAAACAGCGAGTTTATTTATTGTAGTTATCCTCGTTGCAATAGCATAGTTACCTAGTTAATTAGCCTCGCTTATTTATTCATTCGGTTTTGTAATATTTAGTTAAATTCGGACTTTTGGACTTTGATTCGCCCCCTCTTACACGAGGGCAATAATGTAATAAACTGTATGTCTTCCAACCCCATGACTTTCTCTCTTTTACTTACTCGCTTACGATGGTTAGTATAGGGCATCACGTTTCATTAGCATTCTTATGATTTGCATCCATTGTCTTGCATGCATCTAAGTTTCGGCTCATCATGCTAACCTAATGTCAAATTGTCAAACTCATTACTTGAATATGTGCTCTCTCATATATCTTTAATACAATCATATGCCATGCTCATAGCTGGACCTATAAAAATACATAATGTGTGCGTCGTATTAGTCATATTGCATTAAGTTAGGAGCATGCATATTTTTTCTAATTATTTTGCTTTGTTTTGGCTCAGAGTACTAGGTGAGTAATTCTGTGTTTTAGCATCTTGCGTCGGATGTTTTTGTGTTGCCATATCCAAAGCATGAATACCATGAGGCTAATTGCTTAAATGATATAATTGTTTGAATGTCTGTGGATGAAGGCTAGTTGCTTGAACTGGGATGGTTTGATTAAATGTCCATTTTTTTAGCCCACATTTTCAAGTGGCAAATTGACAAAACAATTTTGAAACAAACATGAGATCAAGTGTTCCAATTCTTACAAACTAGTCTATACCTTATGTGCGTATCACATAGTAAAAATAGCTAATAATCAAAACAAGAGCATATAATGTAAAGAAGAAACACATAATGATTAGTAGAGGCCGATCTTTGATCGGGCGAGTGAGGTACTCAATTAATGACCTTCCCCTCTTGTACCTAAGTTCCCGTGCCGAGACACTTTGGTGATGACGGACTAATGGCCTTTGGCACGAGTCTCGGGTTTTCTAAATTTTCTAAAAATATTTAGGTGGCGACTCTGAAATCTGGCAAAGCAGTCCATTTTTGGCATTGGATTCAAACATCAATTTTCTAAAAAGAATTGCCGAATTTGGACTCTTTTGGTGTTTTCACTATTTGACATTGCACTTGTGAAATCAGATTCAGAACCACAAGTGGAGTCTGAACAATAAGGCTATTCGCCTTCCGAAAGGAGCGCGGAAAGTCAGGCTACAAATGGACTGCTTTGCCAAAAATGGAGTTCGTTCTTTTGAATCAAATGCCAAAAATGGACTACTTTGCTAGATTTCAAAGTCGCCACCTAAATATTTTTGGGAAATTTAGGAAACCCGAGACTCGTGTTAAAGGCCATTAGTCTGTCATGACCGAAATGTCTCAGCTCGCGAACTTAGCACCCCACTCGCGAACTTAGCACCCCACGAGAGGGGAAGGTCATGAATTGAGCACCCCACTCACCCGATCAAAGATCGGCCTCTACTAATCATGATATGTTTCTTATTTACATTATATGCTCTTATTTTGATTATTAGCTATTTTTACTATGTGACGTGCATACATGGTATAGACTGGTTTGCAAGAATTGGAACATTTGATCTCATGTTTTGTTTTGAAATTGTTTTGTTAATTTGCCACTTGAAAATGTGGGCTAAAAAAATGGACATTTAATCAAACCATCCCAGTTCAAGCAACTAGCTTTCATCCACAGGCATTCAAACAATTATATCATTTAAGCAATTAGCCTCATGGTATTCATGCTTTGGATATGGCAACACAAACATCCGATGCAAGATGCTAAAACACAGAATTACTCACCTAGTACTTCGAGCTAAAACAAAGCAAAAGAATTAGAAAAAATATGCATGCTCCTAACTTAATGCAATATGACTAATACGACGCACACATTATGTATTTTTATAGGTCCGGCTATGAGCATGACATATGATTGTATTAAAGATATATGAGAGAGCACATATTCAAGTAATGAGTTTGACAATTTGACATTGGGTTAGCATGATGAGCCAAACCTTGGATGCATGCAAGACAATGGATGGAAATCATAAGAATGCTAATGAAACGTGATGCCCTATACTAACCATCGTAAGCGAGTAAGTAAAAGGGAGAAAGACATGGGGTTAGAAGACATACAGTTTATTACAACATTGCCCTCGTGCAAGAGGGTGTGAATCAAAGTCCAAAAGTCCGAATTTAACTAAATAGTACAAAACCGAATGAATAAATAAGTGAGGCTAGTCAACTAGCTAACTATGCTATTACAACAGGGATAACTACGATAAATAAACTCGCTATTTAAACTAATTAACTACAACAATTACAAAGGGACAATAATAATTATTACAACACTTAATAATTAACGAGACTAATTACAACAAACAATATTAAATTAAATTAATTACGATGATCATAATGTAAGCGAGGATGCGCAAGAATTGCATGCATGCACATGCACAACGTTCAAGAACAACTCTGTCTACCCTAGGCTTGCTCTGTTTCACCTCCGCCACTGCCCTCTGTTTTCTGCAAAAATACACTGTTGACCAAACATTGACACCGGCTGGTCCTCAACGAAGCCCGGCAGGGCCTAAAGAAGGTTGATCGTGCCTCAATTTTGTGCAAAAATCTGTTTTGTGTTTTGAAGTGAAAACAGTGCAAACAGAGTTGTTCAAGCTCTGTTTGTCCCTTTCTTTCTTTTCTGTCATGGAAAAGCCTCGAGAAAAGGTTAGAATTGTTTCCAAAGCCATTAATGAGCAAATTGATTACTTGATGATTTTGGATACAATTTCGGACAAAAATCAATGAATGCAATGAATATGACCACTCATCTCTCTCTTTATCATGGAATGAACTCAAAAAAAGGAAGTAGACACGCTTCAAGAATCATCAAAACGCCATGAATTAGCGTATGACAACTCTTAACTCGATAAACTTGGCATAACGTTCGGCCAAACCCAAGCAAGATGACTCTTTTTCTTTATGTGTGTTGGTTGCTTTTAAACCAATTCTTTTAGTCATTTCCATTCTTTAGTCCATTTGTCCGAAGTGATGATTAAGTCCTCTAAAAGGAGAGAAGCGTCAAACGGGAAGTAATTCTCAAAATGAAAGAGAGATTATGCCATTGACAATGAATCTCCATAGAGATTAAGCCATTAAGTGTGAATCTCTAGTTCATGTGTTGAATAACCATCAACCGATTGAAACAACTCTCAAATGAAAGAAAAGTAGTGGCAAGTTGATTCTTAAAATGAGGTTATTACCATGAAAGTTAAACAAAGAAAGGCTAAGAACAACATAATACAAGCTATGTACAAAGGCTAATGCTACAACAAATGAACTAATCAAAGCTTGAATCACTTAAATAGATTAGGACAACCCTAAAACAGTCTTTAATAAGCCAAAATAGTGGCTGAAAATGCAAGAAAAAAACTCAAAAAAAGCTAAACAAAAGTAAAGACTCTAAAGCTATGTAAGCAAAAACAAGGAGGGGTGGCCAATCCCTCAAATTTCAAGACTTCAAACCATGTTTTTTGGCCATAGTTCAGCTCTGAAAATCAATTTAAAAATCAAAGAAAAAGAGTGTAAAGGAGCCAAGGGTTGAGCTATAAAAATAGGTGCAAGTAAGGGTGTTAACCTTACCACCTTTAGTAGTTTATCCAAACCCAAGTTCCAACACTTAAAATGGATGCAAAACAACCCAAGAATACAAAAAATAGGTAGAAATGAAGTAAGCAAAAGCAAGAACAAAAGTTACAAGCTTATACCTCTCAAAATGGAGTAAGCTTTGGTTGATGATCAAACTCACTCTTGACACACTCTCAAGCTTGAATTATGCTTCTCAAGGGTTAACCAAGGCTCTAAGATGATGAGTCCAGGTTGTGTATGGTGTATATAGATGATACAAGGAAGAATGAGGAAGAATGAGCTCTCTCTACGTGTGTAGGCTTTCTCTCAATTGTTCAACCCCCAAAACAGAGGTATATGGTCGTATTTATAGAATTTGAGTAAGAAACATCATAAATATCTTGAAAAATGGACAGTTGGCGGCCTCCCGCCCAGAATAGTGTTTCTCGTTACTAAAGCTCGGCCGGCCCTCAATGAGGCACGGTCGAGCCTCAATGAATTCCCCTATTTTTTTGTTTCAACCTTAACACACGGTGCATAAGGTGTAAAAAGGGATTTCTTGGGTATGAACAATGGGAATGTAGAAGGTTTGGGGTTGTTTCGAAGCTTAAACAAGACTCCTCCGTTGAGACCTCGAACCACGCATAATACTACTTTCATCATTGAATGTTCCGAGTAAAGTGCTTGAGCCTTGCGGGCGGTCAAAAATGGGGTGTCCATAGTTGCCTCTCTTTGATAGAGCTCGAAGTCATAAAGTGACGTGAGTGAATGTCAAAGCCCAGAGACGCCCATTTGACAAGGCTGCAAGGCTTGGGCAAGAAATCTAGACATAAATGCAAAGATTGAACTCGGGGCAAAATGTAAAAACAAAATTCAACACATAATTTATGATCATGCAATGAAGCAATGCAATGAAACATAATGTAAATGAAGCAATGAAACAATGCTACAATCTAGACAAGAATGCAACGTTTGAATGACAATGCAAATCAAAGCAAAATAAACCTCGCCGTGTTTCACATGGAACAAAGTGACTAAACAGGCGTACCTCACACGAAAAGCACAAAGAAAGCACAAATCAATCCATGTCTCACGGAGAAAGGATGTAAGAAAATACAGTCTTAACTACGCCTTGCGTAGAAAAGGGAAAGGGTGGCGTAACCATCGAGCACACCCGAGGTCTCAACCGAGATCCTAACGTGTCTCATGCAATGGAAGGAAGGGCGATGTGAACAAAGAGGCGCACCTGCTATTTTTAACCGAAGGTACAATCCTAATGTGTCACACGTGAAAGGAGGAAATGTGGTGTGAACACTGGGCATACCTGATGTTTTCAACTGAAGGTACAATCCTAACGCATCACACGCATGTCACAACCCAAACCCGCCCCTATAGGTTTAGCGTCGTAATCGGCCAGTAATCCTTGGATTACCAAAGGCCTCTTGACATAATAGCATATAGTTAGGGGCTGCGGAAGCAAATATACAAAAACATACGAAGTCCATTGAGCTGTGAAGACATACATAGAACTGAAAACCTTAAACTTTATATACATACAAGTGACGTCATAGGTACAGTATTTACACATCACAACAAGTACATACAAAAGGCAACTTGTTCATAAAACAAAAAAGACAGTCTTATACATCCGTATTGACACAGTCACAATACATGACTTGATCTGGAACCTCCTCGTGAGGCGCAAAAGGTGGCTGACCAACACAAAATACCCCAGGCATCATCTTAAGCCTGATCACGAGCCTGCTCACCTACATACATCATAAATAACTAGTGAGCGGAAGCCCAGTGAATAATAACAAAGTAAAGGGGTAAATGAATGATGTCCCATAACTGTGGCTGAAACTGAAATTCACATACGTATTCTCATTCTGAGCATATATAGAATTCAGAGTTTATGCTTAGTCTTACATAGTACATCCATCAGCGCTGACAGATTACACACATAATATCTTAAATTATACTTGTCAGTTCTATATAAGAACCTTCGGCCGGGTAAGAATAACTTGTCAGTCCCATAAAGGAACCTCCGGACTGGGAACTTGTAAACTTGTCAGTTCCATTTAGGAACCTCCAGTCGAGTATAGATAGCTTGTCAGTCCCATAAGGAACCTCCGGTACCGGGATCTTGCATGCACTTGAAACATATCATTACTTGAATCATAGCATATTGTCATAAGTGCTTGTTAGACTTGGACAATCATTCATAGCATTAAACATGATATTTCATAGAACAATTCGTAATTCGTGTACAGAAAATAATTTACTTAAACATAGCTTTACTGAGTTATTACTCACAGATAATAGGTGTCGTAAGAAGATAATTCAACTTCCTTGTGGTGCTTGACCTACACCGATACAGAACGAACGTATTCCGAATTACACACCCGTAAATGATAACTTAGTCCTTTCATGTTTTGGTGTGTTTCTACCTCATTATCCTCATCATGGAGTCTTAATCATGGCCTAGGAATGCCTAGGATGGAATGAGGATGCAAAAATGCACTTGAAAACATTTTTTCAAAACTTGTTAAAAATAGGGTCCACGCTCAAGCGTGGTTTTTCTCGCTTGAGCGGACATGCAAAAAGTGAGGCTTCGCTCGAGCGTGACTCCTTCGCTCGAGCTAACTGCAAACTTTGAAAAAGTACTGGTTGCTTGAATTTCACACTCGACGAACGCTTGATCTTCGCTCGAGCGTGAGACTCAAACCCTTGCTTGAGCGTGACTTCTGTCGCTCGAGTGTGCTGCAAAACATGCGAACTTCTGGGTACATGCATTTCACGCTCGAGCGGGTAACATGTCGCTCGAGCGGAGGTGCATGCATTCAGAGTTCTCACTCGAGCATAATGCTCGAGCGTAGATTCAAATTCTGGAATTTCCAGATTTGATCTCCAAGCTCAAACTCAACCTTTAAAGAATTAAACTCGATCTTTTTGGGCCAAAACTTGAGAAAATACATGAAAACCCTTAAGACAACGTGAATTAAAGATCATTTCAAAAAATCATGACCTGTGGCTTGCCAATTATTCCAAAATTCAACTAAAAGTTTATGAATGACTCAAGAGGATGACATGCATGAATTTCTTTGGCTTTAATCTTCTCAAACATGATCAAATGCTACAAAACAACATGAAACTTGATGACTTCCTAAGATTAAAGTGAATTCAAGATATGCATGAGGGAATTCTTGAAAATCATACTCAAAACATGGGAATTTATGCATGCATGTATGAAATGATTTGACTTCCTTCATTCCTAGCTCAAATCCTACATCAATTAACTTAAACGTCTAGAACTCATGTCCTACACATCATGATTGTACATTCCAAGTGTTGAATTCTTACCTAGGCTTGAGTTCTTAAGTGTTGAAGTTATAACTTCTTAAATTCTCTTCAATTCCTCTAATTCTTGCTAACTTGGCTTCAAATTGACTCCAATCTCCCCCTCCTCTCACTCTCTCACGTTTTGTGTGTGTATAGGCTCAAGAGTGTGTTGAATGAAGGAAGAAAAGATGAGTGGGGGCTATAGGTGCCTTATATAGGCTTGTCCAATGTTAGCTAATTAAGGCTAATCACATGGGCATCAAATTAATCTGTTTAAAT
The DNA here is from genome assembly GCA_036172215.1 of Camellia granthamiana. Classification (NCBI taxonomy): domain Eukaryota; kingdom Viridiplantae; phylum Streptophyta; class Magnoliopsida; order Ericales; family Theaceae; genus Camellia; species Camellia granthamiana. The sequence goes on from JAXFYN010000176.1 coordinate 342,243, forward strand.
CGTTTCGAACCGAATTTCAATTGGACCCACCATAAAATTCTAAAAATTCTAATTAACACGTAAGCCAAGTCAATTTCTGAATCGGATGCCGATAAGGCCTTCAATTCGCAAATCGAAACTAAAACATGAACAGATCTTTCTACATCAAATAGATATAAACACAAAATGATGCAATGCACATATAATCAACTCAAGATTTCTTCTTAATTTCTTATTAGGCACACTTAAGCATGAATTAACGTTAATTATGGATCGCGGTTGTTACAACGCGAGAGGAGGAAAGGTGGTGTGAATAAATAGGTGCACCTGCTGTTTTTAACTGAATGTACAATCCTAAAGCATCACACGTAAGAGGAGGAAAGGTGGTGTGAACACTGGGCGCACTCGATGTTTTTAACTGATGGTACAATCCTAATGCATCACACGCGAGAGGAGAAAAGGTGGTGCAAACAAATAAGCGCACCTACTATTTTTAACCGAAGGTATAATCCTAATGCGTCACATGCAAGAGGAGGAAAGGTAGTGTGAACACCGGGGGCACTCGATGTTTTTAACCAAGGGTGCAATCCTAATGCATCACACGCGAGAGGAGAAAAGGTGGTGCAAACAAATAGGCGCACCTGCTATTTTTAACCAAAGGTACAATCCTAACACGTCATATGCGAGAGGAGGAAAGGATAAACAAATCACATAAGCAAGAATTAGAAATAAACATGGATTCTACATAGAGAGGTGTGAAAATCAAAACAATTAAAGCGGTGTAGTAAAGGAACCAATTTACCCACGTGTTAAAACAATGAACACAGCGTACCGTGTTTCAATTGGGTTGTGAAATGGATGATGATTTTATTGTGGCACGAATGATTTTATCTGGAACTCCTCTAAATGAACCGTACATACAATATCGTTTGGTTATGATAGAACATAACAAACGATTTAGGCAAAATAATTTATAAACTAACAGAACAATTTAAATAAATTTAAACAAATCAAAACTACGACTCAAACTGTGAGTTAAATAAACAAATTATGAATCAAATCATGCATTCGTATAGTAAATTCAAATGAACAAAAATTATTGCTTTTCTTTCCCACTATTTTCATATTTTTTCTTTTCTTCTTTTATTTTTGCTTGCTTTTTTGCTTCTAATTCTCTTATTTTTTCTTTTCCTTTTTTTTTTTAACTCTCCATTTTTTGGTTTTTTTTTCTTTTCTTCTTTTTCAACTCTCTTTTTCTTCATTCGCTGTCTTTTTTTTTTTTTTTTTTTTTTTGTTGAACTTTCTTATTTTTAACTCCATAATAACAAAAAGGAAGAAAAAGAGGGAAAGAACAAAACTGTACTGTGTTGTCATTGAGGGCCGGCCGAGCCTTGATAGTAGCAGGGACAGTTTCAGCCTTTCCTCGCGATTTATGTGTTTAAAACAAATCCAAACCCTATTTCCTCACACCTTCTCATTCAAAATCATTCTCTCTCTCACTCTAGCTTTCCTCTTTCTCTCTAGATTTCCTCTTTTCCTTGCGTTTCCCAACAAATCTCGCCATTTTTTCTTCGAAACCCTTCCTCTCTTTTTCATTTTGAACCGATTAGATTTCGATTCGGTCAAGTTTTTGGGTTTCTCTTTGTTTTTGCTTTGTTTTTCACGAGTTCTCTGGGTTTTTGGGGACTCACTCTTGTGTTTTCACTTTTATCTCTTATTTTCTCTCTCCTAGGGTTTAGCCCCTTACATTTTCTTACTTTCACTTTATTTCCTCCATTCTTCTCCATAGCTAGTGACGAAGTTCCCATTTCGGACCCCGCCATTGGTAGTGGGGCTGCCCTAGGCACAGACATGGAGGCCGAGGACACTTCCGCGTTGCCTCTCCTCGTTGATAGGCCATTTGACGCGGCCACATACATACCACGCACACACGCTCCACCCCTAGGTGGGATTTTGAGATTCTAGGGCCTCATCCCTGGGATAAACGATGATATCTTGCTGTAAGAGCCCACAAAGCACTTGTTCGCCGATGCCTCCGCGGTAAGCAACTTCCCATTGTTTTTATGCAATGTTGAAGCTCACAAGTAGACCACTAGTTAAATGTCATATATTTCCCATTTGCAGGTGATAGCCAGGAGGATTGGTGGATACGGATCCATATCTGGCCCTCGACGCTGGTATGAGAGACTACCCATGGAGGTCCGCGCATTAGTTGACGCAGCTGGCTTTAGGCCCTTCTGCTCAGGGCTTATACAGATGAGAGCTGAGTCATTGTTGTACGGGGCCCTGGTTGAGAGATGATAAGACACCACAGACTCATTCCACTTCTCATCAATCGGGGGAGCTGACTTTGACCCCGTACGACTGTTCGATGCTCACTAGCTTGTGGGTTAGAGTTGGCAGCCCGATCCTATGCGATCCCGACATGACGCAGTGGAGAGTCGCACAGTGTCAGCTTCTTGGAGACACTACCAACCACGGGATGGTGAGGTACAACTGGTTCTTCGAGTACTTCTCCGACATTCAGCTCACCACTCCAGATGAGGTCACCCAGTACACCTGCGGCTTCCTTATGTACTGCTTTAAGGTCATGCCCTTTGGCTTTAAGAATGCCGGGGAAACATTCCAAAGGATAGTGACAAAAATGTTTGCTTCTTTACTTGGCTGCACCATGGAGACCTACATCGACAATATGGTTGTAAGAAAGAATCTCAGCACCTTGGCGACCTAGCTGACATGTTCACCATCCTCAAGCGTTACAAATTGCACTTGAATGCGTTTAAGTGTGCTTTCGGATTGGGAACTGAAAAATTTCTGGGTTTTTTGGTCACCAACCGAGGAATTGAAGTTGACCCTTCACAGATCAAGGCAATCCAAGAGCTGGAGCGACCAAATTCCACAAAGGACGTGCAACATCTTACCGGAATGGCAGCCACGCTGAGCAGATCGTTGCAGGTCCTTTTTCAAGAGTTTGAAAGCCAAATTTTTCTTGGATGCAGAGTGCGATTGTGCTTTGACGGACCTAAAGGCATATCTCTCTTTCGCTCCAATCCTGGTCACTCCATAGCAAGGCGAAGAGCTCTATCTATACTTGGTCATTTCTTAACACGCAGTGAGCGCGGTGCTCGTTCGAGTTGAGGGGATTCAACACCTTCCTATTTTCTATGTCAGAAAGACATTGCACCCAACCGAATCGAGATATCTGCGACTTGAAAAATTGGCTCTAGCTCTCATGATGGCCTCCATAAAGTTGGCGCACTATTTCCACGCCCACACAATAGTAGCGCTAACCAAATTTCTACTCAATGTGCTCTTTGAGAAGGCAGATTTTACGGGCAAAATTTTGAAGTGGGTGGTACAGCTAGGGCAGTACAACATCAAGTTTCAGCTACGAACAGCCATCAGGGCATAAGCCTGGCCGACTTTGTTGCGGAATTTGCACCGGGCACTCACCATGTTTGCTCGATAAATTTGGCCCACGAATTAGAGCGAGTAGTTGTGACCAATGCAGATTTAGCACGGCCCACAGTGTTAATGCGACCGGATTTTGGCGAAGTGCATGCAATCGAAAGGCAAGACGATCATGAGCAAGCGATGGAAGAACAAGTCGACCTACCGGATGACGAGAGAGATGCGCATGCAAAAAAGCTGTGCATAAAGCCGACCAACGCCTTGGACTTGTAAAACTCGCATAACCCATTTGATTGCTGGAAATTGTTCATTGGCGAGATGTGGAAACTCTTTATCAATGGAGCCTCGAATAGGCACGGTGCCAGGTTAGGGATTGTCTTGATTTCGCCAGATGGACTAACCATTGAGCATGCAATCACAATAAGATTTCCAGCGTCCAACAATGAGGCAGAATATGAAGCTCTCCTTGCCGACCTGAAAAGCGCTCTACGAATGAAGGCATATGAGCTTATGGTATTCAGCAACTCCAAACTAGTTGTCAACCAGGTCTCTGGGGAATACGAGGCCAAGGATGAAAGGATGGTCAAGTATCAGGCACTGGTGCATGCTGAGATCAAAAATTTGCCACGATAAGAACGGAGCAAATCAGTCGCGAAGAGAATAGTCAAGCGGATGAACTAGCCAACTTGTCATCTATGCAAACCGCCTTTCCCAATCCTTTGATGATTAAATTCTTGCCCAGACCCAACATAGAAGAACCAAAGGCACTCGAAGTACTTTGCACTGACTTGGGCCATCATGGATGGATCTCATCATTACCTTCCTCGAAGATCGAGTCTTGTCGCCGAAAAGAAGGAAGCCAACAAGATAAGGGCCAAGTCAGAGCGGTTTTGGCTTTCTCTATTCGGCGCCCTGTACAAAAAGTCCTTTACTAGGCCATACTTGAAATGTGTCCCTCCTAGCGAGATTGACGCTTTCCTTTTCAAAATTCATAAAGGCCTGTGGAGTAGCCACATTGAGGGCAGATCGCTAGTAACTGAGCAATTTTTCAAGGTTATTGGTGACCATGCATGCAGGCCGAAGCGCAGAAATATGTGCGCAAATGCGAAAAATGCCAAAAATTTGCTCACCAGATCCACCACCCGGCCAGAGAGTTGCTCCCCTTAATGAGTCCTTGGCCATTTGCACTTTAGGGGTTGGACATTATGGGACCGCTTCCAACAACTCTGGGCAACCGTAAATTTTTTATTGCTGCCACCGATTACTTCACCAAATGGGTGAAAGCCGAGCCATTGGTTACTATCAAGGAAAAAGATGTGAAAAAGTTCATCTGACAGAATGTCATTACTTAGTTCGGCGTCCTAAGGGCCCTCATCTCAGATAATGGTATGCAGTTTGATGGGAAACTCTTCTGCAGATTTTACGAAGAGTTGAAGATTGAGTTATACAATTCTACATCGGCCTGCCCTCAATCAAACTATCAAGCTGAAGCTTCAAACAAAACTATCTTAGACAGGCTGAAAAAATGGCTGGAGAAAACCAAAGGGAGGTGGGCTGAGGAACTCTCCAACGTGCTCTGGGCATACCAGACTACCCCAAGATGTTCAACCAGGGAAACTCCATTCGCCCTGGCTTATGGCATGGAGGCGGTCATATCCTTGGAGATCGGCATGCCAATCATCCGATCTGAAAACTTCGAGCCCAACTTGAACAGTGAGCCTATTGCCCTAGAGTTGGACCTAGTTGAAGAAAGAAGAGAAATGGGGCTAATTCACATTGCGGCCTATCAATAAGAGCTCTCCAAGAAATACAATAAGACCGTGCATCCATGCCTATTCAAAGTTGGGGACTGGGTCTTGAGGAAGGTGATGGGTAACACACTGATCCCTGGAAAGGGCAAATTGGGTGCAAATTGGGAAGGGTTGTATAAGATAATTGGCCTGGCTGGCAATAGGGCATACCATTTTTAGGACTTAGACAGCAAAACTATTTCGAGACCATGGAACGCGGCCAACCTCAAACTGTATTACTTTTGAAATGTAATCCTTTTTCCTTTTTTCAATCTTAGCCTTTTGGTTTTATATGTAATGTTTAATGAGCAATTAAAAGAAATGTTTTATTCCTCTTTGTATTTTGGGATTTGATGTAATCCTTTTTATCAATAGCCCAGCTTGATATACCCTTTTTATTACGAAATCCGAGCTAATTTTGCTCACCTAGAAGAAAGTTGGTGTCATGCCCAACTCCTAATTCGAAACTGAGCTAGCTTTGCTCGTTTCCGAGCTGATTTCACTCATGGCTGGCCTGACTTAGCTTGCCGCATTGACAGTTGGTGTTATCCCCAATTGAAATAGTTTGTCCTGAGCTGATTTTGTTCATCTCCCTGAGCTGGGTTTTCGCGCTTAGAAGTAAGTTGGTGTTATATCCAACTTCTGTTTTAAACCGACCTGACTTTGCTGGTCGCCCCGAGCTATTTTTGCTTGACGTGGACAAAATTAATGCAATCTAAGTGCTAACTTTTTGCTTCCTCAATCGAGCTGATTTTTGCTCGGGGAAAGGTTATGCCTCCCCAAATTTGAAAAATTATCCGCGTCAAAATTAGCTCGGTATCACAAAGTATTTGCACACTGCGAGCAAATTTCATCTCAGCGATGTGCAAAATTGACACGACAGAGTTACAAAGCAGTTGTATCTCAGATATAGTAGCAAAATAGAAGACAAATACAAGAGACGAGCAAAAAGTTCATTGATTTTCATTACTGATGAAGTTTGGTTACAAAAGGTGGGGCCGCCAGCCCGGTTACATTCAAAAAAAAAAAAGGGGTTCAATCCAAGTTCACAGTATCAGTTTGATCGGCCACTTCTGCCTCGGTCTCTTCCTCCGCGCCGAGCACCGGATTGTCCTCTAGTTTGCGCTCCTCCTCAGTTGGGTTAGCTTTTTTCTCGGATCCCCTTGGCGATGGATTTTGGTTAGCTGGTTGGGCAGCAAACACATCAGCCGCAGCTCCAAGCTTCGCTGCTTCTATGAGTTTTTGCTATATGGCATTGGCATACGACTGCATGTGGGCTGGGATGAAAGCAGCTGGTGGATTTTTGAACATATCAGAGTGGCTTGGACAAGGCCAAGTTTTTCCACGGTAGTTTTCCAGCCACACTGGAAAAATATGTCCTTTGTCCTTTCGACCTGCCGTTCGTAAGTTCTTTCATCCTCAACATAGCCGCGATCTTTAGCGTCTTTGACTTGATTCTCCAGCTTGGCTTTATGGGCATCACGAAGCTTGCTACAGAGACTTTTGTTTCTCCTTATCTACCCTTGCCAATCGCCCAGCCAGCTGGTTCCGCTTGGCCAATATTGCTTCCTAAGTGGCCTTTAGTTTTTATAGCTCGACAGTCTTGGCCTTGTTGTCGGTTGTGGCCTCCCTCAGACTCTGCCACACAGAGACCATGCGCTCGTGGGTGAGGTAGTTTTTCTATGCGGTCTGCAACAAAGAAGATGCCAGTACTTGCCAAGCAAAAACTTGTTAACAAAGAGGCTCGCATACTTACTAGAACAATCAAGTTGAAAAGTTCTTCGTGTTTCTTCATGTCTGCTAGAAAGAGCAGACCCTTGGTCATGTTGAAGCCAAGGGAGTAGTCCTTATCAACACAGACCGAATCAGCCATGGTCACTGCTCGGCCATTGTTTTTTAGCTTGGGCGACCAGACTAGAGGGGCAGTGGGGCGAGTGGACTGCTCGACCAAGGGTTGCTTAGTCTGCTTCCCCTGATCGGCAGACGGTAACTTGGCTGAAGATTCATCGACCAAACGCTGCTCGGCCGAAGTTCACCTAGATCTCTTCTTCGACCGGCCAAAACCTTGTTCACTGGCCAGAGCTAGCACCGGGCCAAACTATTGTGTGACTTGCTGGGAAGATTGGTCTCTTACCGTTTCCACCGGCTGAAAATCGCTCAGCTTGCCAATGATCATGGATTTGATGGCACGAATTTTAGCCATTTCCTACTTGGCAGTCAATGGAACGAGTTTGATTGGCGGAAGGGTTAGATCCAACTCTAGAGAGGGGGCACGAAGAAAATCGGTAACCCTGCTTTTGCGCGGTGCAGTATACTGGTAGCTCGGTTCGTATCCAAGCAGCTTTTGGGGCTCTCATTCCTCGGCCAGATACCGCAGAGCTACTCTGATGGCCTCTTGATTGGCTCGAGAATAATCCTCCGCCAAAACTGTATATTCTGCACAAAAATTCCAAGTGTTAGATCGGTAAAACGGATTAAATGCAAAAATGTAAACTGTGCTAGGTTGCTCACCAGTGCTCCCGAAATTTTTGCCTATGTACCAGCCCGGTATGGGCGCCTTAGTGTCCTCATAATTGCCGAACACCTATAGAAAATCGTTGTCGTTTAATTCTTTGTCCAGGTAACCTTCTATAAGTTTTGCTCGGCCTTTCCTAACCTTGAGGTACTAGCAAATGCCTCCCTTACTTTTGCTAAGCGTATATTGATGTAATATCTCAGCGAGGCCGAGTTTCAAATCGAGGATTCGGTTTAGCGTGGCAACGCCATTTATTATCTTGTAAGTATTGTTGGACACTTGGGTTGGACACAACCTAGTCTGTCTAAAAAATTCACAGATTAGGGGTTGGACCGGGAAGCGTAGTCTACCTTCCACAATGGACACGACCGTGAAGGGGCAGGCGTCCAATTTACCCCAGGGAGTGTCTCTTTTTTTAGCCAGCTCAAAGTGGACGTCATTTGGAATGTTGAATTCTCTACGGAACTCAGCAATTGCCCCAGGTGAACTAACCATAAAACATTATTTCCCTATTTATCCCGGTTTTATTTTGTATGGTAAATTTGATAGTAGCTCGGTCAAAATTGAGCGGCTCTGGTGATTATTTGCTTGGTCTTTGAGCCTCACCGATTGTGATGTTGAGGTGTTCCTGGTTAGTCCTAATTCGTTCTGCATTATTAAAAATAAGTGCAAGTGTTAGCATGGCATCAAGTGCACGGCAACCAAAGTATTGGCTCGGCTATAAAAAGTTTCCACTAAGCTACCAGTTTTATCTCAGTTTATCGTTTTAGCTTGGTTGAAGAGCCTAAGGTGTTAGGCCGGTTTTGGGCCTTCATCTGAAATGGATGGCACTTATCTCGACTCGATGCCCCTACTGGTTTCTATCGTGGTCCAAATCATTTGAAGGGACCACAAACACGTTTTAGCTCGGTTTGAAGCGATTTCAGGATCCAAAACCAAATTTTTGCTCAGTTTTACCCAGGATTTACGTTGTTCATCCTAAGTACGAAGATTATTTGCTAAAACTAAGGGGAATGAGGGACACAGTGGCCCCACTTGTGTTTTTTATTCCAGTTTTGCCTAATATCCATGAATGTCTATCAGTTTTACCCCACAAGAGGGGCGTCGGTAGTATATCAACAGTCCCAAATAAAGAAAATGAAGAACACGAAGAATAGTGGAGCAAAGAAGAAAGAGACAAGGAAAACTTACAGAGTCAGGAGGCAAGTCGGGGTATAATCAATCTTGACCTTTGGTGCAATGTCCTGGATGGTGGAAAACACTGGAACTGGTGCGATCGGAGGGAACAACGGTGACGGCGACGGCGACGATGTGTGCTCTGAGGAGACTAAGGTTTTTGCTCGAGAAAGAGATGAATAGTGAAAAGGCTGGGGGTGTAAAATTGGCTATTTATGGGGGGAAGCCCAATAGGTGGCAACTTTTTAAAATTTTGGTATGATGATGACAGCTACGGGGACTGCACGAAACCTCTAGAGAAGCCCCACGTGGCATGGAGGTGATGGGTTGTGAGTATGACTGATGGGCTGATAGTGCGATTGACTGATTGATGACAAGACAACTAACACGAGTCTCTACGGCTAGCCAAAGTGGATAACTCGGTTAGAAAAGGTAATTCCACTTACGCTCAACTCGGATGGGATTAAGGGGCAATTGTGAGGGTAACTTATACCGAGCATTGGCCGAATTGGGTCCGCAAGGAATGTGGTGCTAGGCTGGACTAAGGTTGTCTGGGTGTCATGGACCGAGCTGGGCCCACACAGAATATGGTACTGGGCTGAGTTGGACCCTCACAGAATACTACGTCGGGCCAAACTCAGCTGGACTGGCTCACGTTAGTGGGCCGAGCTGTCCTAGCATTGCGATTCTAGGTAGCGGAACCACGTGGCGGCCGAGCTGTAGATGGTTCGGCCGCAATCGTTAAGACAGATGGTCCGTGGGATCGCGGTGTGTAGCCGAGATAACAAACCGTGCGCCGCATTGGCTATAGGTGGTACAGTTAAGGCTTTGACCGCATCATACTTTCTTTGGAAGATGGGTTAGTCTCAGCGCGGCGTGAAGATGATAAAAATGATGCTTATGATTCATAAGTAATAGCTCGGTCCAGTATTCCACATGGACCAATAAAAAGAAAAGAGGAATCCACTCTTGGTACATGTCAATACCGTTTGGCGGTGCGACAAATACTGTTTGGTAGTTTTGGTCTCTACACGTGTAAGAAATATAGAGGGGAGCATAGCCGCTTGTCAAGAGAAGGACAACAGAGGTAGTATGCCCACAATCTCTGAGACTGCATGGCCAGCCTTGAAAAGGAGGAGCATGCAGACGTTGGAGGTAAGCAATTTTGTGCAACTCTCTCTCTTTCTCTCTCTCTCTACAGTGCTTTGCCTTCTCTCTTCTCCTAGTAAGCAAACTTGACCGTCGAAGGGGTTTTCCGGCAAACCCACTCACCGAGTAGCTCACCCTGATTTTGTTTATAGTGCGACGAGCTTGGAAGCAAGGAGGTATGGGGTGAGGTGAATATTTCTCTTCCGTACACTTACAATGACATGATATTATATATGCCAACTTTTTATTTGTTATACATTTAATAATATAGGGCTTCACCCTCTTATCACATTATTATGTATGAATTTGTGGGTTAAAAATGTGAATATGTAACATTATTCTATATACATATAACAATCTTGTTAGTTATCCCATCCTCCGGAATGGGATACTGTTGTGCCCTTCTCATAGGGTTGATATCAAGTCTATTTTGATAATTTTAACCGATAATTCAATTCGTTTGTATTGTAAAATTTATTGAGTAAAGTATTCATGATAAAATGATTAGGACCTAAAAAATAAATAATTTATTATCAAAACTATATTTACTGTTTATTTTTTAAAAAACAAATGTAATATTGTTATATAATTACAAATATTTAATTGACTTAGTTTTTTTTTATAAATAATTTACTCAAAAAACACTATAATACGGACAATTTAGATATCGTCCCCACAACACAGAAGTATCCCCTTGTCAACATCCTTGAGAACTTATTTGACCACAATACTTCGCGCTATTTAATTGACAACAATGCTCAGTAGTCCGAATTTTTATGACTTGAATGTCTCAAAATGATATCGTTTTACCCCCAAAATGACGTCGTTTTGAGACATTCGAGCCATTCGGGCCACACAAATTCAAGTTACCAAGCATTTCTCTGTAGTTGATTACATATAGGGCATGTTTGTTTTGAGAGGTCGATGTCAGGGTTAGACCAATAGTGAGGAGGGGATAATAATTATCATGTTTATTTTTAAAATGGATCTTAGGACTTTCATAGTCCCTCAGAACTATGAAAGACCTTGGATGAGGGGACTAGTAGAGACCTAGGGGAGGTGGTATTCAAAAATGAATCTCTTGGGACTATGGGTTAATTGACTATTTTACCCTTGTGTTTATTGCTAAATTTGTTATAATACTTGGAATGAGGCTCATAATATGGCTCATGTAATATTAAACACAAATAATTGAGTAAAATTTTATTCATAATTGGATTATTTAATATTTGCAATAAAAGAGAGAGAGAGAGAGAGAGAGAGAGAGAGAGAGAGAGAGAGAGAGAGAGAGAGAGAGAGAAAATAACATTTAGTAAAAATTTATTGATAGTTGGATTTATTAATGTTAAAAAAAAAAAACGAATAATATTGAGTAAAAAATTTTTGATAGTTGGATTCTTTAATATTAAAAAAAAAAAAAAAAGAAGAAGAAGAAGAATAACATTGAGTAAAAATTTATTTATTCTTTAGTTGGTACAAACCTAAATTTGATAGTGGAATTTTATATGGTTAATCCCACTCCTATCTCTCAAAACAAACATGAACTATTACTAGTCCACTGGTTATCAAACACAATTTTTCTTAATCCCCTTACTAGCATTCCCCTCACTAAAAATCCCCTTACTAACAATGCCCTCCATTCTATCTCTGAAAACAAATAGGCCCTTAGAGCTTAAGTTTGGTTTATGCCTCGTTTGGCAACTATATGTTTTAACCAAAAAGTCACTATAAGTTGTCACATCGCTTTTTTTACTTTTCTTCATATCTTTTCGTAAAAAATTAAAATGTTACCAAAATAACTTGTTATTTCAAATTATAAATTTTTTAATATAAACAATCTAAAAAGGTTAAATTCTATTAAAATTTCAAAGAGTTATGACAAATTTATATATTTCTCAATGTATGAAATAATTAATAAATCTTATATTTATACTTTTGTTTATGAAAATTCATTTGATTTCAACAGTTAAAAATTTTTTCTTATAAATTTTTATATAAAATAAATTATTTTTGAAATTTTTGGTTAATATTTTAATGAGAAAAAAAAATATTATTATGAATGATTGAATTTTTTTATTTTATTTTTTGTAACAATTTATAAAATAAAAAAGAACTTTGTTGGGTTTGGAGTTTTCAAAATTAATTTTCTTTCAATTCGTATTTTTGTATTTTTAATAATTTTTAAAGATAATTTAATTTTAATATAGTAAGGCTTTGTTTTGAATGTGGGTTGCTCTTTTGACTTTTTTGAATAGTTTCATATGAGACTAAGAAGTCTCGTTTAGGATAGATCTTTTGGTTTTTTTTTTTCAACAATGTTAGAGGGCCACAATTTTTGTGGCCACAATGGCTCAAAACTACCGAAACGACGTCGTTTTGGCATGTTTTGCACCCAAAACGACGTCGTTTTGGCAGTTTTGAGCCATTGTGGCCACAAAAATTGTAACCCTCAAACATTTTCCTTTTTTTTTTTACTTTTATGAGAGAAAAAATAAAATGATTATGATTTAGATGTGATATTTTGTCTTATTAAACTAAAAAATCTATTTTGTTATTTTATGACTATTTTAATCAAAAAATTCAAAAATCTCATATGTCAAACGAAGGCTAAATTACATTGACATCCCCTGAGATTACTGATAATGACAAACACCTCCCCTTGCGTTACAAAAATAACAATAACCTCCCTTGTCAAACGTGTCAAACCAACAGTGTTAACAGAGAATAACTTTTTACTTATTTACTCCTCATTTGATATATTGATGTTGTTAAAATAGTGAGTATTGCCGCACGAAATTTCCTGCTGCTATTATCACTACCAATTTATATTATTGTTTCATTATTTTGCAAAGTAAGTTAAAAATTAATTATTTTTTAAAAAATATATAAAAAAAGAGTAAATTATAAATACATTATTTGATTAAAATACGAATTGCCACTTATAGTTCTAGAAATTACATTCTACCTTCTGAGATTTCTAATTTTATAACAAATTATCCATTTTATTAATTAATAAATTATCAAGTCAATTAACAGTTTTTAATGATGTTAGAAATATGTTTCAATTAATAATTTAAGTAATTTTACTATCTTACAGGAGATGACACTACAACAAAAAGTGCCTATAACCACGTTGGTTAGACAACGTTTTTTGAAAAACGCCGTGGAACACATAAAGTAAAATTAAAAGACGCGTTATCCTCTCTTATAAACACGCGTTCCACTTATATAACAGTGCTCTGTCTCCTCAGTCTCCATTTCTCTTTCCGTCATTTTGTTTTCTCTCTTTATCGTTTTCTCTCGCAGTCCTAGATCCAGGGTTTTCTGTGTCTTGCCTCACTGTCCTAGATCTAGTGTTTTTTTTGTGTCTCTCTCTTATCATTTTCTCTCACTGTCCTAGATCTGGGGTTTTCTGTATCTTTCCTCATTCTCCTTGAGAGATTCACCAGGTTCGATTTCGATTATTTGTTCAAATCTAATTCTAAATCCATCGATTCTTGAATCGATTTGGTTGAAATTTCTTGACGGTCTTTTGTTTTTCTTGATTCTGATTCTGATAATTTTGTAGAGAAAGATAGACCAGTTAAGTGAAGAAGGATCGAGATCATCAGGATCAAGATAGGGATCGGGACCGAGATCGGTCGAGTCGGAGCAAGAGGAGGAGAGAAGATAGGTTGATTCACGGGAGTAATAGAGAAGATCATGGTGAGGACAGTTCAAAGGAGAGCGTGAATGATGAAGAGGACGATGCGATGACGATGGAGTCGCCGACACAGCCGGCGGTGGTGGTGAGGTGAGGATGTTGCCGCCTAATCCAACGGCGTCAATGTCGTCTTCATTGCCGAACCACCACCATCAGCACCGGAAGAGCTTTCCTCTGCAACTACAAAATCGTTCTCACCAGTACTTGGTTAGAAACCAGTCGATGAAATGATAGGCTTTTCTATTCCAAGAAAACTCGAATAGGTGTGGATTAGACTATGTTCTGAATCGCCTATTTTGTATTGAGAGATTGGAAAATTTTGCTAATCTGTTGTTGTTGTTTTTTTCTATTTTTTATTTTTTTTACAAACTGGTATAGCGGTATCTTGATAAGTGAATTTATCATTCACTGATGATAATCTGGTGCTTCCTGAAACTAGTTATAAATGTCAATCATTAGATTGAGTGGGTTATTATCTCTTAATCTATACCTGCTCTGTCGTGGTCTGATACATTTCATCCTTTTCCTTTTTGTTTCTTAATCTCTCATTTGTCCTCACTCTGTCATGATTGATTATTTACTACAAACATCTATTTGGTTTTCATTCTCCATTTTTTTCATTTTGTAATCTAGGTTTAATAATGAGCTAAAGGGGAATCTATTTCTTCCTAGTTATTTCTGCTAGTGATGTGTATCGGATCTCTTTTAACCTCCCATCTATAGCTGTATTCCTTGAAAACCCATGTTTATTGTTTTGGATGCATTAATTTTTGTCAAAGAATCTCAAGTTAGTCCACAAAAGTCTCTTTTTGGTACTTTCAGTTAGTTTATAAAAGCCTCTTTTGCTTGCTGTGTGACCGGTGCCCTTTTCCCCTAGTCTTCTCTTCTTAGAAAACCAAAATTGGATTAAGCAAACCCCTTTATATGATTCAGGCTTTTCGCCGGTTATGTGCTTGATTTAGCAAATGCCTTTTTTATCTTTCTTGTTTTGTTCTAATTTACTGTTTAAATATTCATGTTCAAAGTAATTTTTGTTAGATAAGGTTTATACATTGCAATTTGCTTAGAAATTTTACAGTGATTGATGAGAACTCTACTGGGTATCCCATGTTGTATACAACTTGGCAACTTGCTGCAATGATGTAACATATTCCATAACATGTGCACAAATTAGATGCTTAAACATTGCTAGGGCTAGCTTCTTGGCTGCCTATACCCATTGATAAATGTGACCTGGTTTATGAGTTGAGTATTTACATCCCCCATCAAGTAGCTACAATTAAGTAGATGATTTGTGTTTTCTGCGTAAACTCTTGATTAGAAATATTATAGTCGGGCATTGGACCATCAAAATCAGGCTTATTTGGCCTGGAAAACATTGCGCCATGAATCCAAGTTAATCATCTATTGCCCTTAATAATAATGCAATGGAAGTGTTGACTTTCATTTTCTGTTTTCTTATATGCCTTTATTTCATATTTTTGTAATGTTGTTTCTGCTTGAAGTAATCTTTCGGATGCATTGGAATGGTTTTTTTTTTTTTTTCTTCTTCTTCTTTCCCTTCTCTCTACTAAAAAGAACTAATTGGTTCCATTTTAACATGGTTTCAATTGTAGGTATACTTCAAAGATGCTTTTAGCTGCAATTGATGAACACCATATGGGAACTTATGATTTCATTTATCTACCCATCGATTTTAAGGCAAGTGAATTTTCACCTCAGAGAAGAGCTTTTATATAAGCAGAGGAGCATTTTTATTTTGTTTTATTTTATTTATTTATTTTCGACATTCATTCATAGAATAATTATTTTCCTTTCCTTTTTGCTGTAGAACAAATGCAATGTGGGTTGATTTTAGTTTTTGACCTCTTGGATAAACCTTTGTTTGTCTTCTCCTCCTTTTTCCTGTGCAGTTTGATGCCACCATTTCCTTCAGAAATGATGAATCTAGTCCATATCTACAACAAATTAGCTCTCCTAATAACTCAACAATGGGATTTTCTAGTATGAGTACTGCCAGTGAGATACACTGTTCATTAGAAATTGATTTAAAAGAAGGCTTTGTGTTACTTTTGCCTTACAATAATTGTTCTACAGGACCAATAATTGTTCTCCTAATAACTTTCTTGAATTTGATTACTTGCTCTGGCTGAAGAGTTGGTGCTTTCAAAGCTGTTTGAAGATGTTCCAAGAACCAGGTGTCCGTTACTTCCTCTGCCGCCAATGCAGTACCACCCTTGCATTCACCAACCAGTTAGTTTCCAATGTATGATCACTCTCTCACTTCTTTGTTTGTTGTGCTTTGGTTGCTTTGAATTATGCATCAGTTTCTGTACTGTGCATGTTAATAATAACAGAACCATCATAATTCCAATATAAACTTGCAAGATTTGCATGTCTTTGTTGTTAAAGTTGTTCCAATTTTGAGGGTTTTATTTCTTTCATGATGTTATCAAGAAATGCTTAGTGGTAATTAAGGCTTGTTGATTATGGTATTACAAGCAATGGGCGATGGGTTTCTTCATATTCTCGATATTGATTAATATTGATTCTGAATTTTTTTGGAGGTTAGGGTTCTTGATATTCTTGCATTGAAGAACAATATGTGTGTGTGTTTTGAACCAATATAATTTCTCAAAGTGCTTCAAGATTGTAACGAAACTGCCCATCATCATCTGATTATGTATTCATGAAACTTCTGTTTTCAATCTGCTACAGGACATAATGATGGAAGCAGCTTTCTTAACAGATATGTAAGATGCTCATCTTTAATGCAATTTTTTTTAAAACTTCTTTTTAACGATTTGTTATGAATTCCTTATTAAAGATTAGTGCTAGACACAAATTTTGATCTCTGTTGTAATCAGCAAAACAAATGCAATTTGGATGAATCTTGATCATCATTTTGCTAACCCGATCACAAAATTTAAATTTATCAGGAACAAAAAAAAAGGACATATGTTCATATTATATTAATTGCTGGGTTGCATGATGGGTTAGTGATAGATTTTGCAAATTTACTTACTAGGTTACATGACAAATCATTTTTGCGCAATAGCACTTTTAAGATCATCATTTTTTAGTCTTCAACTGATAATGGCATGCTCAATGGCTAATATTTATTGGGTTGATAGTCAATGGCTACTGTAAGAATCTAACCATCCAGTTTATTTTTTTCTGCCTAACTTCTTTCTTATCAGATTGACTTTGTCTTTTTTCTTCTTCTTTTGATTATAGTAAAAAAGGCTTTTATGATCTTGAGAATGACAAAGAATGAAAGGATGATTCAGGTATATATCATCATTTTGCTGAAGAGGATTGGATGACTGGAAGATGAAGTTATTTTCAGAGTTTGGAGAGCACACCCCATTTTTTTTATTTATTAAAATGTAAAAATATTAGTAATATTTATTTATTTTTTTTGGTATTGAGTTAAATATTGTGTTTTATTTATTTATTTATTTTTTTAAGTTATGGAAAATTGAAAAATGGATACTGCCACATTATGGTATATATTTTGGTGATGGTGATGGTGATAGGTTTGCTTTGAACAAAAGTTAAAAACATCATTAATTATGAGTTTTTTTTCCCAAAAAAAAAAAAGAAAAAGAGAAAAGGTGGCGTTTTTCATAAAAACGTCGCAAAATATCGTCATGATTACGTCATTCTAACGGACATTGTTAACAGATGTTAAGAATTAGTGGCGTTTTAAGAAAACCTCGTCTAAATTCTTTAGTAGCGTTTTTAAAATGCCACAAAGATAAGACGGCGGTCACATCATCGACGAATTTTGTAAACGTCACTTTATCTTTTTGCTACGTTTTTTCAGCCTATTGCGGCGTTTTACAAACGCCGCTAATTCTCAATTTTCCTGTAGTGTGAATTATGAATTTTATTTTTTTAGTTAATTCTGTTAAATAAAAAAAATATGATAAGGAGGTATATGTAATTTTTCAAATTATAAGAGGTAATTTATACTTTAAACATATTTCAGAAAGTGTATTTATAATTTATTTTAAAAAAATAAAAAGGTGATTTGACCAAAGAGATACTAAAAGTCAAAAAAATTATTTTTAACCTCTTGCCAAAAAGGTCAGTGGATGGGTTTACTAACAAAAATCGAATGAGTATTTGTTTTTCAATATATGAGAAAATTGAGGGAATTATTTATGGATGGGTTTACCATTTAGACAGAGAAAACCTTAAAGAAATTTATTGAATGTAACAAAATAAAGATTTATTGGTAATCTATCTATCTATCTATCTATTTATATATTATACAAAGAAAAAAGAGTTTTTAACGAGGAGTCTTATAAGAGTTTTAATATCTCATACTAATTTTGTCATGGTCCGAATCCGCCCCTATAGATTAAGGTCATAACCGGCCAGTAATCATGAGATTACCTACGACCTCAAACCAAAACAAGCGTATAGCAACAGAGTGAAGGGGCCAAAACGGAAGCAAACTTTAAAAAATTTGTCCAATGAGCTATGCTTACATGGCATGTCAAAACATTTCACATATACTTAGTAATAACTCACACCACATACCAGTAGTTAACATCTTGTATACCCAGGATCATTCAAACGCATAGTCAGCCATGCCAAAAACTTATACACATAAATGGTCTATCATGACCAATAAAAATAGCAAAAGAAATACAAAAGATCATAAACAAAGCCTCTTGTGTGAAGCACCTGGGCTGACTTCACAAAACTTGGGTTCCTTTCTTAAATTCCACTAAGGCTGGGGTTGAACATCCCTTTGCTCACCTACATATATATAGATAAGAGTGAGCTAACGCTTAGTGAATAATATCAAAATAAAGAGGTTAATGAATGAGGTTCATTCATAAATGAGTCATACTTATAATGTACACATTTGAACCACTATTCTCATTCACACCAGATTTACAAATCTCAACAATGCAAAACGACCTCAGGCCCAATTCTTATATAAAACAATACGACCTCGGGTCCATCTATACGAAACGACCTTTGGTCCAGCCAACTCTTTATTCAAAACGACATTTGGTCCAATTCAAACATATCAAACAACTTCGAGCCCAATTCGAATATATCAGGCGTATCAAACGGCCGTGGGCCCATTCTTTTTATATTCATATCCATGCGTATTTCATATTCATGATCATGATCCCTTTCATTCAAACAGCCCTTCACGGTATTCAAACATATCAAATGACATATTCAAACGGCCTTTGGCCCATCTTTGCATTCAGGTTTAACGGCCTTTGGCCCAATCGTTCATATCCGACGGCCTTTGGCCCAATCATTCATGTCAAATGGCCTTTGGCCCAATCATTCATACCCAACGGCCTTAGGCACAATTCAGATATATCAAACATATCAATGGCAAACGGCAAACGGCCTTATACAAAATTAGACATATAGAATACTCATTCATATTTCAAATCGACAAATCCATGAAGCTTATACAGAAGTAGCATTCGGAAAGTAACATACTTAAAAATATATTTACTAAGATATTACTCACAGTGATCTACCGGTGGATTTGCTCTCGTGCTTGACCCTACACATTTCATGAACATAATGGGTCACAAACGATTCAATCCGTTCTTGATTCATACATCTCTTTTAAGCTTCTTTCTTATTCTTTTAACTCATTCACAATGCTTAATATATGCCTAAGAGTACTTAGAAATGAAAGAGAACGGAAAATGAAACACAAAACATCCTTCCAAATTTTCTGAAACAGGGCTCCCCGCTCGAGCGTGGATTTCGCCGCTCGAGCGGACCCCCATGGTCTGCAAAAGTATTGGTTGCCTTATTTTCATGCTCGAGCGTGAATTCGGGCGCTCGAGCTGAAAATCACACTACATGGCTCCCCGCTTGAGCGTGAATCTCCCTGCTCAAGTGGACATCCATGTTTGCAAAAGTTCTGGGAACTAGCATTTCACGCTCGAGCGGCGCTTTCCCCGCTCGAGCGGACATGCCAATTTCTGGGTTTTCCAGAATCGTTCTTCAAGTGCAACCTTGATATTCAAAGGTCCAACATTCATGTTTTTGGTCCAAAAACGTGGAAACACAATATATAGCATAAGGATGCAAGCAATATGAGTCCAATTATTCAGAATCCATAATCATACTCTCAAATTAATCAACATTTCTCTTGTATGGTTGAAACCCACGCATTCAAACTTCATATAATCTTTATATCTCCATTAATCAAACATGCATGTCAATTTTGACTCCAATTTTAGTACAAATGGCACTTATAATCATGAAACTCATGTAGATTATGCATGCATGAGAGATTTGGTGCCCAATTCTCCTTGTTTAACATGATTCATGCTCAAATATGCAAATTCATAGCAATTCTTTGCATGCATGTACATAAAAGCTTCCAATTCTTCAATTTCATCTCAATTTATGTTCTTGACCACCCTCAAACCTTGAATTCACAATATTACAAACTTAATTCATTAATCTTTGCTCAAATACTCACCTATGAGCTTCAATTCTTCCAAATTATAGCAAATTCTTGAGCCTAGCCTCTCAAAGCTTGAGCTCCTTCGCAAGATCTTCAAGATTGGCCCTTCTCTCTCTGTAAACTCGGTTCTCTCTCTCTCTCTCTCTCTCTTTCTCTCTCTCTCTCTCTAAGGTGTGATTTCAGCCAAATAAGTTCAAAGGGAGGAACTAAGTGTATATAAGCCTATTTATAGGCTCTCTTAATCACACTTCATTAACACTAATTAATTGAGCACCATTATATCAGTTTAATCTAATTAATCTGATCCAAATCAATTTTCAATTAAATTTCACCGTAGGCTCTAAAAACTACGCTAATCACAATGGCGTAATCAATTTCGGGTTCTGTGGTCGGTAGGGCCTTCAATTTAAATTCTAAAGCAGATAATCAAACAGGTTTTCTTACGGTGAATAGATAGAAATTCAAAACAACATATATTCATATAAATGACACTCAAAATCATATCAAACATATAATCACAATCATAATCAAGATTAATTAGCATAATACGGGCCAGGGTTATCACAAATTTTCTTGATTTTCTTAATTTTAAACAATTAAGAAAATCTCCATTGACTAGCTTTTATTTGATAATTCCACATCGAGAGAAGAAGGAAAAAAATGAGTTGTTTTACTCATATAAAGTGAATCTTGTACTCTCATCCCATTTAATATTGTAGTGTTGTACATGTTTCAATTCAATATAGTTTAAATTTTAAAAGTTTTAATTAATTAATTTTGACCTTGCTGATTATGTTAAATCATTTTTAATTTAATTGATTCGTTAGTTTAATTGCAATTTTAGCAGTTTTATCAAAATATATTGATTAGATTTGTTTGATTTGAAATAAACTAAAGATTGATTTGATTAAAATTTAAAAGACTGAGATTGTTGGATTAGAAATAAATTTTCCGTCCAAAAAATTGTTAACTTTTATTTTATAATCCCACATCGAAAAAAGAAGAAAAAAGTGAGTTGTTTCACTTATATAAAGTGAATCTTGATAGTGTAGTATTGTATATATTTCAATTCAAGACAACTGAAATTTTAAAATTAAAATAACATTTAAAAGTTTTAATTAATTAATTTTTTTTATAAGCTGGTTGGTTATTTGATCTAACCGATTAGGCTGAACCATTTTAGATTTGATTGATTCGTCGGTTTAATTGCGATTTCTCATATTGATTTTATTAATTTTAAACAATTAATTTTTTTTTTCATTGGCTAACTTCCATTTAATCATATAAAAATAAAACTCTAATTAGTTTATGATTTATTTTATAATACCACATCGGGGGAAGAAGAAAAAGTAAAGTTTGTTTCACTATTTATCTATATATTATATAAGGAAAATGGGGTTTTAGTGAGGAGTTTTGTGAGAGTTTCAATATCTCATACTAATTTTTCTTGATTTTCTTAATTTTAAACAATTAAGAAAATCTTCATTGGTTAGCTTCCGTTTAATCATATAAAAAAAAAATTTAATTAGTCTATGATTTATTTGATAATCTCACATCGGGAGAAGAAGGAAAAAATAAATTTTTTTAATCATATAAAATGAATCATATACTCGCATTTTAAATTTTAAAATTAAAATAACATTTAAAAGTATTAATTAATTAATTGTTGTATTAACTGATTAGGCTTAACCTGTAATAACCCACATTCATATCTTAGTCATGTTCATGTGCATTTGCATGATTTCGTCTTGTTAAGCTTGCATTTGTAGACTTTGACTTGTTTTTTTCCTAAGTAAAGGTCCCTGTCTTGTTTTGTGCTTACGTGATTTGCCTAAGTGTTGTATGCATGCTTTGTTCCTTCCTTGCTGTCTTAAGCCTAGGTCATGTCAAGCCTAGGTCATGCCAAGCCTAGGTCATGTCAAGCCTAGGTCATGCCAAGCCTAGGTCATGTTAAGCCTAGGTCATGCCAAGCCTAGGTCATGCCAACACCTAGGACCATCCTAGAACCACTTTGGTTGACCTCCACCATCACCTAGGCATATTGGCGGAGATGTCATCATCTAGGCCGAGATGTTATCATCTAGGCATCCTAGATCTTTGATCCTTGCATGTAGTGATCTTGTTCCGGGACTGGAATGACCTAGATCGAGGTGTGGCACATCTAGGCCGAGGTGTGGCACAGCTTGGCCAAGTGTTATCCTTCCTAGCCGAGATCATTGTTCCCTTACTTGCCGAAGCCTATGTCCTAGCCGAGATCATTACCTGCCGGAGTGCCCATGTCATCTAGCTTGTTGTATACACTTTGTCTTAAACATGTCATGTCTTTCAATCACCTTTTGAGGAGAACCAATCCGGTAGTGCGACGTGTCCCAGCAGAGAGTTAAATCAGCCGATAGAGAGAGAAAACCTATCATTTCTATATCTTTGTTCTAGGTAGAGAGAGAAGCTCTAGGAAGAGGAAGAGGAGTTCTTGAGAGAGGAGTAGATTTCCAAGCTTGATTCCTAGAGATCGAACCGTTAGATCCGTGTTTTAAGGTTAGATTCGTGATCTACTCTTGTTATTCTTTATGTTGATCTAATCGCATTGCATGATCTAGCATGTTTCATGAACCATGCATTGCTTTGAAGTTCAGTTTTAGAAAGAGAAAGTGATATTCATGTGTTCTTGAGGAAAAACCATGTTTTGATCCAAAAGTTTGTATCAAGATGCATGTTTTCATGTTTGTTTTCATATGATCTTCAAGTATGGGTACCAAGGTCCATGTTTTCGAACTCATAGCATGAAATCCCAGATCTTGTAATAACAAGTTATGATTTTAGCATTCATGTTCTTCATGTTCTTCATGCTCATGTTCTTCATGTTCTTCAAGGAGGAAACCCAGATTTCTAGGCTTCATTTCCCTAGGTGTGATCACCAAGACCACTCTTGCCTAGATCACACACCTAGGCCAAGCATCGTATCTCACCTTGGCCTACCTTGCATGATCACTTGCACGTTAGTTTATCTTGCATGCACACCTAGGCTGACCACTGCACACCTAGGCCGACCATGGTACACCCTTGCCGGCACCTTGTAACACCTCGGCAAGCAGCTGCACACTGAAGCCTAGGTAACCACACCTCGGCCAAGAGGTGTGGGACCTCGGCTAAGACCTCCCGGGTTCACCCAGCTAAGTCATTTTTGCCTAGATCATTTCTGTGCATCCATTCCGAGACCTGGTTGGTACCTAGCATGTTTTCCCTAGATGTTTTCCAGCATGTTTTCCCTAGATCATTTGCATTCATGTGAAGCTTGTTTTAAGGGTGCATTCAATAGGCTTTGCCATGTGTTTGTAGGACTTGGACCTTTGCCTTGATCCCGACGTCCCAAGAACTAAGTGAGTGGTATTTTTAATAAAACTATGTTATAATGTTTTGATAAGCTTTGTTTTGCTTTGTTTTGAAAAGTATTTGTTAAGCATGAATGATTATCCCTATTTTGTGTATCAAGTATTAGCTTTGTTTTGGATGACATTCTTGGAAAGTCCTCCCATGCTAGGGGATGTTAAGCCCAAGTAGCATCGTCCTTTCGTGCTAGGGGACGTTAAGCCCAAGTAGCATCGTCCTTTCGTGCTAGGGGACATTAACCCCATGTAACATCCATGTTTGAAAAAGTCTCGGCCACCGACGGTCTATGAACGGGTGGATTGTTTGTCCGGAATGTCATCACCCCAAGTATATGTTGATGTTTTAACATCCAAGAATGCTTTGAAAGTTTTGATTGATGAACTTGTTTCATCCCATGTTTTAACACAAGTTATGCCAAGTACATGTTTTGAACAAGCTATGATATATGTATTGTTTTGACAAGATTTCGGGAATCATTCATTTAACCCTTTATTACTTGTACCATTCACTGAGTATCCAAGCTCACCCTCTCCTTATATATATGTAGGTGGCAAGCAAGAAGGCGGTGACGCCTAAGATGTTATGTGCAAGATGTTTGATTCATGTTTTGTATCGTCTTGAAGATTATGCTTCTTAGTTGTAATTCATGTCTTTTGTATACTTCGGCTTGAGAAGCCTTTTGATCAAGATGTAACATGTACTTTATTTTATTTGTATCTAAGTTGTAAACTATATTAAGATGTATGTCATTTCATTTGATCTATGCACAGCTCTTATGGACTAATTAGATTTGTATATATTGCTTCTGCACATGCTAGCCCCATATATAATACTCTGATTGTGTGTGAATTTTGAAAGTTGGCCTTCGGTAATATCGGATTACTGGCCATCACGGCACCATTCTACTAGGGGCGGAATGGGGTCGTGACAGCTTAACCATTTTTGGTTTGACTGATTTGTTGGTTTAACCACGATTTCTTATACTGATTTTCTTAATTTTAAATAATTAAAAAAAATTCATTGAAGTGATTGGTCTTTTGACCTAACCGATTAGGCTGAATCATTTTTGATTTGACTGATTCATTGGTTTAACCACGATTTTAACGGTTTTATCAAAATATAATGGCTTAGATTTGTTTGATGGCGGTTTTATCAAAATATAATGGTTAGATTTGTTTAATTTGAAATAAGCTAAAGATCAATCTAATTAAAAATTGAATGACTAAGATTGCTTGATTATAAATAAACTTTCCGCCTAAATAATTATTAAATTTTATTTTATAATCTTACATTGAGAAAAGATAGAAAAAGTGAATTGTTTCACTTATATAAAGTAAATTTTATACTCTTATTTAATATTATAGTGCTGTGCATGCTTCAATTTAAAACAGTTTAAATTTTAAAATTAAAATAACATTTAAAAGTTTTAATTAATTAATTTTTGTATAAGTGGGTTGATCTTTTGATCTAACCGATTAGATTAAACGGTTTTCGATTTGATTGATTCACCAGTTTAACCGTGATTTCTCATACTGATTTTCTTAATTTTAAACAATTAAAAAAATCTCTATTGACAAGCTTTCATTTAACCATATAAAAATAAAAATTTAATTAGTCTATGATTTATTTTACAATCCCATGTCGGAAGAAAAAGGAAAAAGTAAATTGTTTCACTTATATAAAGTGAATCTTATATTTCTATTTAATATTATAGTGTTGTGCATAGTTTAGTTTATGACAGTTTAAGTTTTAAAATAAAAACTCTAATTAGTTTATGATTTATTTTATAATCTCACATCGGGAGAAGAAGAAAAAAATGAGTTGTTTTAATCATATAAAGTAAATCTTATGATCCCATTTAATATTGTAGTGTTGTGCATATTTCGATTCAAGACAATTTAAATTTTAAAATTAAAATAACATTTAAAAGTTTTAATTAATTGATTTTTGTATAAGTTAATTGGTCATTTGACCTAACCGATTAGGCTTAACCGTTTTCGATTTAACTGAATTGTTGGTTTAATCACAATTTCTTATATTGATTTTCTTAATTTTAAACAATTAAAAAAATTTTCCATTGATTAACTTCTATTTAACCATATAAAATTAAAACTATAACTAGTTTATGATTTATTTTATAATCCCACATTGGGAGAAGAAATAAAAAATCAAACAATGGGATGAATGGTGGAGGCAAGTTGAGATTAGAGAAGAGGTTGCGGGTAGGGGTAGAGGTCGACCTGGGGGGAAAGGTAAGGAAATGAAGTTAAAAGTAATAGTGATTGTGTAGTAAATATGCTTTAAATAAGAGTCGATGTGGTCAACAAAGATGAGATGAAAATTAGAGAGATGATGATTGGTGAAGGGTGGAGACTTGACAAGTGTTATTAGAGTATATCATGTTACTCTTAAAAAGGATAGTTAACAAATTTATAAATTAACGTATAAGATAGTCGTATGTACAATCATTTGATAAAGAGAACCATATACAATTTTTTTTCATAATAATTAATTTTAAATCACAAAATCCCATGCATAGCACGGATAATATGCTAGTTTTTCTTTAAAAAAAAGAAAAAAAAATAGAAAGATAGGATTTATTGATAATTTTTTTTTGAAAAAAAAAGAAAAATAGGACTTGTTGGTAATTTTCTTAATTGTACTGAATTATGGATGGATTTACCGTTTAGAAAAATAAGACTTATTCAATGTGTTTGGTTTGAGTTTTTTGGATTAAATTTTTTGAAAACTAAGTTTTTTGGTTTTCGTATTTTTTTGTTTTTAGTGAATATTTTTAAAATTTTAAACATTTTTTTTTATTTTTTTAGATGCACCTTACTTAGATGTATCTAAAAAGTAAAAAATTTGTGAAAAATATTTAAAAAAATTAATAAATACATAAAAATACAAAAAAATGTACCAAATTTTTGTAATTTTTTTTGTATTTTGGGTATTTAGTGAATTTTTAAAAGGTTTTTTTACAAAATTTTTACTTTTTAGGTATATTTATGTTAGATATGTCTAAAAATTAAAAAAATTACTTAAAATATTAAAAAAAAATCAGTAAAAACAAAAAAATACGAAAAATAAGAAAGTAGAATTTTTTAAAAAGTGTTTTTGAAAAATGATAATCAAGGTATTTTTTTTATTATAAAAAAATGGAAAAAAAATGGTGGACACCACATATTTTTATCCAAGAACACTAAAATACATTTTTTATTTTATTTTAAAAATCTTACTAAAAATATAAGAGGCCAAATTTAATTAGTTGTCAAAAAAAAATAAGAATACTTGTACATTCAACCATATTTGGACATCTATAGTAAATCTAGTATTGCCCATAAAATTTTTGAAGAAAATCAATCAACTAATAAAGAATATTTTGTACAAAAGCATGAAAACATGAACTTGTCTGCTTTTGTCAATTTTTCTCTTGGTGTTTGGATGCCTGATATGTGGGTAAAATATAATAATAATAAAATTAATTAACTCATATTTAATTAAGGGTAAATTATTTATAAGTCCTATTTGAAAGACTTATACAAAATATGGTCTTATGAAAAAACTTATAACCCAATAGGTCCTGTGATTTTCTTATGGACACATCTACCCTCCGATCTTAATTAATTAATAACTTGATTAATGATGATACCATATATGGGAAATTCAATGTTACCATACATTGTGATCATATCCACATGGTTAAAAATTTAAAAGTCAAAACAATCTAATTAATGGCAGTGCCATATATGAGAAATCCAATGTTACCATAGATTGTAATAATATCTATATGGTTAGAAATTTGAAATTTAAAATAACCTAATTAATGGCAATACTATATATGGACTAATTAATGGCAATACTATATATGGACTAATTAATGGCAATACTATATATAGGAAATTCAATGTTACTATAGATTGCGATCATATCTATATGTTTGAATATATGAGAAATCCAATGTTACCATAGATTGTAATAAAATCTATATGGATAGAAATTTGAAATTCAAAATAACCTAATTAATGGCAATACTATATATGGACTAATTAATGGCAATACTATCTATGGGAAATCCAATGTTATCATGGATTGTAATCATATCTATATGGTTGAAAATTTGAAATTCAAAACGTAAATGTAACATGTAACATCTCAAACCCAATGTGATATTCCCAAATCCAACGTAACATTCTCATATGCTTCTGAAATTCAAAATAACTTAATTAATGGAAATATCATATATGAAAAATCCAATGTTACCATAGATTGTAATCATATCTGTATAGTTGGAAATTTGAAATTCAAAACGTAAATATAACATGTAATATCCCAAATTCAACGTGACATTCCCAAATCCAACGTGACATTAGAAACAAATTAGGGGTATAATAGTACACAAATATTATTCATTTATAACTCATAGGACCTTAGGAAATACAATCCTATTTAAATAGGACTTCAAACTCTAAAAGAAGATTAATAGAACTTCACATTAAATAAGTCTTCCAAATAGGACTTCCAAATAATTTTTCCATTCATTTTCTATGTTATAAATAGAGATGAGCCTTTCCGTCATCTCACACAAACCAGTGCATAGAGAAGAGCTCTCTAAACAAACCAAAAGCTTTAAAGTCTCAATTATCAAATATTCTTGTCTCGGTTTATTTTTAGTGAAGAAGGAAAGATGTCAAACACAGCTGATCAAGTCATTCGTTGCAAAGGTTAGTATAATAAAATCCCATTTAGAACTATGTTTAGTTTATTTGCTGCTCTGTTTCAATTTGTTTTAATTTTGCAGTTTGGAACTTTACATTCTTTGGAATCAATTTTTTTCGAAAACAGTTTTCAGAAACAGTTGTCATTCCCAGGGTGGGATATATATCAAAATGATTGGTTAATCCAGTCTTTCTTCATTTTTTGGTGGCAGCTGCTGTGGCATGGGAGGCAGGGAAGCCACTGGTGATAGAAGAAGTGGAGGTGGCGCCACCGCAGAAGATGGAGGTTCGTGTGAAGATCCTCTATACCTCTCTCTGCCACACTGATGTTTACTTCTGGGAAGCCAAGGTAACTCATTTTTCACTTTACATAGTATAGTATAGTATAGTATTCCTAAGGTTTCCTCATTAGTTTCAATTAATTCAAGCCACCATGGTGACACCCAAATTGGTTCTTTCTTTTCAATCTTGCAGGGCCAAAACCCCATGTTTCCTCGAATCCTCGGCCACGAGGCAGGAGGGTAAGTTGTCTGTTGTTAATTTTTAATGCCTAAAATGAAATGGGTTTTGTAATTATGGATTGAAAATGATAATTTTGTTGATTTTGGTGGATTTGTAGGATTGTGGAGAGTGTTGGAGAGGGAGTGACTGATCTTGCACCAGGCGATCATGTCCTTCCAGTCTTTACAGGGGAATGCAAAGAATGTGCTCACTGTAAATCTAAAGAGAGCAACATGTGTGATCTCCTGAGGATCAACCCAGACAGGGGAGTGATGATCCATGATCAAAAATCGAGATTCTCAATCAATGGCAAACCAATTTTCCATTTTGTTGGAACATCCACCTTCAGCGAGTACACGGTTGTCCACGTTGGTTGTCTTGCCAAGATTAACCCCCTCGCTCCTCTCGACAAAGTTTGTGTTCTAAGTTGTGGAATCTCCACAGGTACCCAAAAAAAAAAAAAAATGATAATTTTAATGTCTACCCCTTTTGAGTTTTGGCCAATACCATCAATTTGCTTTATAATAAGATATCAACAAACTTCTATGAAACCATTTCAAGGGATTCAGTGTGGTTTAGAAAGCACCATGATAATGCAATAAGAAAGTTTTCAAAAATTTCAAATGAATGATTTGAAGGCTTATTGATTCTAATAACTAATTGCAGAGTTGATCATTGTCGGACCTTTCAATTCATATTGTTCTAATAAACAAATTTGTGGGATTTTATTTTGGGTAGGATTTGGTGCCACTGTGAATGTTGCCAAGCCAACAAAGGGCTCAACTGTGGCTGTCTTCGGATTGGGAGCTGTAGGCCTAGCTGTGAGTTTTTTGTTCTCTGATTGCCTTATAAATATGATTATTAAGTGTGTCGGTTAGCCAAATGTATCTGATCAATATTATATTTGATGGTAATTTTGTGTGATTAGGCTGCAGAGGGGGCCAGAGTGTCTGGTGCTTCAAGGGTTATCGGTGTGGATTTGAATTCTAACAGATATGAACAAGGTATAAAGGGACTAGCAAGCATTATATTTGTAGTGTTTGATACAAATTTACTTCCATAAAACTGACTAGAGTATTTGTGTTGTTGCATCATTTCTTACTTGCATTTATAATCTATCCTAGTCGAATGCATCTTTGTTCCATTAAATTCTTTAAATCCATACATCAGTATGCGATTCTTCCACAACTTTCCTACATTGGTTGAGTTTCTATTCTCTGCTTTCTTTGTTTGACAAATTGTTTTTCAAAACTGTTTTTTTTTTTTTTTTTAGATGTTATATTAAACTAGCAAAACTTGTAAATTTTTCTTACTAACTAATGTGACATGTAATAACGGAATTATAGAATTTGAGAAAAGATCCACTTCACTTCAATAATGTGATAAGTGTCACATCAGTCTATGAAAACTAATTAGTATTTTCAAACTTTTCAGTGCTTTATTTATAAAATACAAAATGAAAACACAACCAAATAAGCGAACATTAGGCATTTGCTGATTTTGATGGGCCAGTTGCATCTAAATTCTTGGTGGAAGCTTGCAACATAGGCTACATGTAACCTCCATTTTGTCGTCATTGAACATTTCTTGAATAATAATAGTGAATATGAAGAAATGCATCTTACAATACAAGAGTAAATACACAATCATTATGATTCACATTGCAGTTAACATATGGTGGGCTTTAATTTCTAATATTGAACATTTCTCTATGTCTCTTGGGTAAACAGCAAAGAAGTTTGGTGTAACAGAGTTTGTGAACCCCAAAGACTACGACAAACCAGTTCAAGAGGTACAGTTCTACACTTCTTTGCACTTGTAAAATGTCCTCTTTCATCTTCAAGTATTTGATCAAGTTTCTTCTTGACTTGCTCTTCAGGTGATTGCTGAGATGACCAATGGAGGAGTGGACAGAAGCGTCGAATGTACTGGAAGCACTGAAGCCATGATCTCGGCATTTGAATGTGTCCATGATGTATGTTTCCCCTACTTTCCACCACTTTGATTATCACTTTTTTCCTGTTTCTCATTGACAACGAAGTGGAGCTCTAGACTACAACCTATAAATGTATATATGTCATTTTGAATGCTGATAGACTACAACCTTGCCATTGCAGGGCTGGGGTGTTGCTGTTCTTGTGGGAGTCCCTCACAAAGATGCTGTGTTCAAGACACACCCTGTGAATTTCCTAAATGAGAGGACACTTAAGGGCACCGTGTTCGGAAGTTACAAACCCCGGTCTGACATTCCCTCTGTTGTTGAAAAATACATGAACAAAGTGAGTTTCTGAATCCCACTTTGCAAATCTCTATGCTAGTGCATATGAAAGCTCAAAATGTGTTTCTCTTATTCACCTAAATTGTTGACTTTGCAGGAACTCGAACTGGAAAAGTTCATCACTCATCAAGTCCCATTCTCGGAGATCAACAAGGCCTTCGATTACCTGCTACAAGGGGAAAGCATTCGATGCATCATCAAAATGGAGGAATAGAAAGACACAAAATCCTATGCTTCGATCGTTTGTGAAATGTTAATAAAAGTTGTTGTTGCCCGGGTGTTTTTTTGTGCTTATATATATGTAACAATCAAATTTTCCACATTGATTTTTCATTTAAAAAAAGAAAAGAAAACACATTCACCAGAAATCCGTTCTTGTTCCTTGCTCTAATGTGTGGTATCTCTGTTGTTAGTAGTTGATGTGTAATTCATTCGGTTTTATAGCATTACTTACTGGTATTTTATTACCCATTGACTTCATTAATGGAAATTTTGTGGTTTTGTTCATATGCTTTTCAAGATTTAAAGTGGAACGGGTTTTTTTTTTTTGGGGACAAAACTCAAACCCAGTTTTGACAAATAAATAAAAAATAAATGTTAATTAAAAATGATCACAAAGAAATTAAAAATGGATTAAAGAAAGATTCAAAAATGAGCCAAACAAATCCTTCTACCCACGTGCTGAGCATTGTTGCAACACATTCACATCCTTCAGGTCATCAAATTAGCCTACTCGGGTCATAGGATGAGGTCCCTCCATTCCTTCATCTCCCTCTATCCATCTATATTCCTCATGTGGGTCTTAATTTAGAGTCACATTTTATTTTGTAAGCCTTACAATGTAGGTCATCCATATAAAAAATTAATTTCATTGGATATCTATAAACATAGAAACAAAGTACATTTTGTGTTGTAAAAGAAGGGCAAATATGATTGTAAACTTAAACTATTTATTTTATAAAATAAAATACGATTTGTTCTGGTGTTCATAGTTGTTCAATAAAGTTGATTTTTTTGCATAGATAACTTTTGCTGCGAGATCTACGAAGTAGACAGTTTGAATCATCTGTATTTGTTTAGATTAGAGCCAATAAGGAAGCTATGGACAAGTATGGAGAGATAAAATATGGAGGTGTGTTTATCTCCATGTCAAAAATACATTTTTACACAAATTAATGACTAAAAT
Organism: Camellia granthamiana; assembly: GCA_036172215.1. Lineage (NCBI taxonomy): Eukaryota > Viridiplantae > Streptophyta > Magnoliopsida > Ericales > Theaceae > Camellia > Camellia granthamiana. Next base: position 374,508 of record JAXFYN010000176.1, read on the forward strand.
GTGTTTATAGTACTACTAGTAGTGGCATGAGGAATTGGGGCTACTGTGAGGCTTATTGAGGGCTTGTCCTGAGTCTCTTTCGATGATTCGAACCGTTCATATTATAAAATTCGTTGAGTAGATTATCCATGCAAAAAATCAAGTAAATTGGATATCTTTAGCCCCATAATAAGAGCATCTTTGTTTTTTTTGTTTTTTTTTTTGTTTTTAAATAAAAATAAATAGTTAACATGATTTTAATAATTTTTTAAAAATAATTAGGACCTGATTATGGAGTTACGAATGTTCGGTCAACTTTCTATTTTACATGGACGATATACTCGGCAAATCCTATAATATGAACGGTTCGGATAATTAAAATAGCCTTGGAAAAAATCCCTAAAGGTCTTCACAACAGGTAGGGCTGAGTAAGGAATCTGTAAAATCTGTAATCTGATCCGGTCCAGTCTAATCTGATAGGTTTGGATTGATTTTTTGAATCCGTGGTTCGGTTCCGAATTGAAAATTTCAAAATCCATAGGCCACGAATCGATTCCAGATTGAACCCCACAGTTCCGAATTGGAACCGATACGGACCGTCTAGAAATAATCTATATTTATACCATATACCCTCCCACACAATATAATTTATTGTTTCATATAAAAGCTAAAGTGTAACCTAATTCACGTCTCATTCACTCACTGTCTCTCACTCTCATCTCTCTGTCAGTGCGCTCTCTCTCTCTCTCTTTTCTCTTTCTCATCTCAGATTGAGTTCTCTCACACACTCTCATCCATCTCAGATCAGATCGGTGAGTTGCTTGTCTTTCTCTCGGTGTTCTCTCACTCTCATCTCTCTCTCTTTCGGTGACACTAATTTTGTTCCTTTGTTCTCAGACGCAGTCATCTCAGATCATCCATCTCAAATCAGATCGGTAGCTATAGCTATTGTCTCTCTCTCGGTGAGCTCCTTTTCTCTCTCTCGATGAGCTCTCTCTCTCAAACACTCTAAAATGGGTTTAATCTCAAAGAAAAAACATACACAATATACTACTGTGATTTCATCTCAGATCGGTGGATTTAATCTCAAATCGATTGTTCATGTCATCTACAATGGATTCGGTAAATGTAAGTAAGAGGTTTTATTTTTATTTTTTCTGTTTTTATTTTTATTTGTTAAGAGGCATCTTGAAAATTGTAAAGAGTTTTGTTGTTCTATTGGTGAATTGTATGTGATGGATGAGTCTGTGAGGAGTCGAAATGTAATTATTTCTATTGGTTTGTTGACTTGTGCTTGGTAATTACTATGGTAACATAAAATCATTACTTATACACCAGGATGATATTATTTGGTGTGATATCATTTTTTATACACAACTTTTGCAGCTTTGAAGTGTGTCATTCTCCATTCTATTTTATTGCTTAAGCATAGCTATAATAGGGCTTTTGTAATGCCCTTGATGTATGTTTGCAGCTTTTCAAGTGAATTAAGACTTCAGAGGGTCTAACTTATTATATACCTTTCCATCCCTCCCCCCTTACTTTATACATTTTCCTTTTATCTCTCTCTCTCTCTCTCCTTTTTTTCTATTCAGATGTTCGGGTGTTCATTATCATCAATTAAAAAATGTAAGTAAAAAATTAATCCACAGTGTATGCTTTTTCTTTGATTTTTGTATGTAAGTAATCCACAGTTTTCTGTTGAATTTGTTTGTTGTTGTTTACTATTGCTGCTATGTGTTTGCTTGGAATTTGTTTGTTGTTGTCTACTACTGTTGCTGATCATTTCATACAAAATGTTGTTTGCTTTAAATGTTCTATATTTTTTTTGTTATTTAATTATGTGAATCCGTGGTCCTAAACCGATTCAATCCGTATTTAAATGGATTGGTTCGGATTGGTTCCACAATTTAAACGGATTGGATTGGTTCTAATTTTTTAGGAACCGTAGCTAACAGATTGGTGCTGGTTTTCTCCCAATCTGGACCAATCCAGATCATGCTCACCCCTAACAACAGGGCTGATGTGCCTTGTGGTACAACAGTAACCTTTAGCTTGTGGCCTGATATAATTTTTGACAGAATTATAATTTAGTAGAACAAATAAAAAAAAAAAAAAATTATACAAAGAGTAGTGCAATATATTTTTGAGTTACACATTAGTTTTTTTGAGTTACACTCTCATACTTTGTTTTTTCATTTTTATTTTTATGCTATACATAAATTATAATTCCTTTAAAAAAATTTATATGGAAAACTTCACTTGTTAAAGTTAGAGTTCGTTTGGCAATGACTTTTTTTAGTTAACTTTTTGGCTTTTTTTTTTACTTTTTTAGCCTGACACTTTTTTGTTTGTTTGGTTTTTTTGTTTGGCATTTTTGACTTTTTGGCTTTGGAATAACGAACTTTTTTGTTAGCTTTTTAGCTTTTTTGACTTTTTTTTGTCCATATGTGATTATTTAGCCCAAAATGTTTACCAAACCGGGGCTTAATGTATTGAATAATTACTCTATTTAAAAAGAATATACACATACATATGTTGAATAATTACTAAAAATGGCTTCTTTTTTTTTTAGGTGAAAGTTGAGTGGATCACTATTTTATTGGAGGCAGATCACTGTTTGGACCTGTGGGATTTACCACGGGTTTTGTTTCGATGATCTGAACTGTTTATTTTATTGGGCACTTAATTTATTTCATTCATACAAAAAATTAGGTTGATCCGATAATCATAACATATTCAATTTACCACACTTTTCACTAAAAAATGAACGGTAATTGTGTTTTTAAAAATAATCTATACATTTTTTTGGTGATAAACACAATAAATTGAATAAATTATAATTATCGGATCGACCTAATTTTTTCATGGATGAAATACATGAAGTGTCCTACAAAATGAATGTTTTGGATCGAAACGAGATCTGTAATAGACCCCACAAGCCCAAACAGCACCCTTAGATTGGAGGGGATCCTTCTCTTATTTTATATTTTTAAGGCTGAAAACAAGTAAATTTCTATTTTTAGACTTAATTAATCAAAATTAATATTCTTAGAATTTTGCCTAACAAAAATCAAGTATTTATGATAAATTAAAAGTGAAATGCTAAAATAATAAATAAATAAATAAGGCAAATTATACTGATGCTTTGTTTGTTTTGGCAGAAATATGTTTTGAAAAATAATTTCTATATTTTCTGGAGTATGGCACAATAAAAAAGATAGTAAGCGGAAAGTATTTTTCATGGTTAGCAGAATTTCCATAATCAACGGAAAAAAAATTTATTTTGATAAAAAAAATATTTTCAATTTTGAAAAGGCATAAAAAGTTTTCTAAACTAAAATTTTATCAATGTCACTACACTACTACCATTACACTACCATCAGCACTGTCACTGCCATCATCACAATTGCCATTACCACCGCCACTACCCCACCTCCACCTCTACCTTCACCTTCATCTTCGTTCCACTACCACCGTCACCACCACCACCAAACATAGAAGAGGGTTGTCTCCGAAAAATATTTTCTGAATTTTTTTTTCGTAAAAAATATTTTTCGTTCAAACAAATGGAGTGTAAACTCTTTTGAGATTTGGAAAAAATACAAGGAGTTTCACAATTTTAGAATAATTAAATTGAGCTATTTAATGTTTTAATTCACTTGATCTTAGTCAAAAGGCTGAGAAAGGTATTTAATGTTTTAATTCACATTACACTTGGGGAAAAGCACCAATAAATCCCAAATTGTAATGTGTTGAACCATTTAGTCCTACCTTTTATTTTGCAGACTGACAAGTCCTGTTTGAACGTTAATTACTTATATACCCATGTAATTAACACGTGTCCTGGTTTTGCTAGAGGGTAAATGTGAGATTTTAGTGATGTTGTAGTGACCAAAATGCCCAAAAACTTATTATAGGCCTTTTTTTATGTTTTCCCTCCATGTCGAACAAAACGGTCGAGATATAATGGAAACTTGTAGGTTTCTATCCCAATGTTAGTGATTAGTATCAGCATCCTGTGTGATTGAATATTTACATTTTGCATTACTGACCCTCTAATATTCAACCCCACAGTAACATAGCATGCGACCCACAAAAACCCTAGAAACCCAAAAAGCCTTACATATTGTTCACATTTGCAGAAGCTATTTGCCGTGAGAACTGAGGATTCTTGACCTCTGTACGTCAGTGAGTCCGTAACGTCGACGAACTAACGGCGCCAGTGATTCGGTGTTGTCCTGCCATGGCAGTAGGTATGTGAAATGTATGATGCTGAGTTGAATATGTGAGGGTTAATGTTGGCCAACGGAGATTATTTGGGTTTGTAAATCGTTTTGTGGTTTGAAATTGTGATTTTTGGTTGTTTATGATGATGTTGTTTATGTCGAAATCGAGAATAATAGTTGTATGCTTTTTAATGGATGAAGTGTTGTTATGTTTTATTTACTGTTTGTGTGGCATTTCGATGTGTTTATGTGTTGTAACGAAAATATTTGCTAGGAAAAAATGGGTTTCAGGTTCATGTTAGTTTTGAAGATAGATGAATAATGTAGTTGTTTGATATGTTTGTTGTGTATGTGTGTGAGTAATGTGATTTTGGTATGGATGGATGTTAGTGATTACACGGGTGAGAACTCCATGTGGGTTGTGTTGATGTTGTATATATGGGTAGTTGTCCAGAATTATGCAAACATGGTAGATGTTAGGTGTGTCTGAATGTGTGATACTATTATTATTTGGGAACAGGGTGGGGATGTTGTTGATGGACAGTCGAGGTGTATTTTTTTTGTTGATGTACGTGTTGTGTTGTATACAACTCGGTGTGTGTGTGGTTAGGTGTTGTGATAATTTGACGTTGCAACGGTAGTGAGGTTACGAATGTATGTTCATAAGATATTTGTTTACGTTTGGTTTGGTTACTCGTAAGGTTGTTGTTTGTGGGGATTGTGGGTGGCAATGGCATTTAATATTGGGGGAGTTGTCGGAGTCTGTTGATGTTATGTTATGCGTTTGTTAATATTTGTTGGGGGTTAACGTTGACAAGTTTTGTTGTGTCTCATGTAAGTAATTGGAGAGGCTATGACGAAACTGTAATTTGGTGGTAATTGGAGGGTAAATGATTTGAAAATATGAGTAGGTGTGTAGATGTTTGTATGTGAAATGTATGATGTTGAGTTGAATATGTGAGGGTTAATGTTGGCCAACGGAGATTATTTAGGTTTGTAAGTCGTTTTGTGGTTTGAAATTGAGATTTTTGGTTGTTTATGATGATGTTGTTTATGTCGAAATCGGGAATAATAGTTGTATGCTTTTTGATGGACGACGTGTTGTTATGTTGTGTTTACTGTTTGCGTAGACGAGCAACCGCATTCGCCTGTCCGAATATGCACAAAAGCAAAATGACAAACTCCATACCTGGAACAATTTGAAGAAAAACAAAACCATGCAATAATGTTGTAAATTACAGAACGATGTAACCGAAACAAACTATTCAAATGTTACAACATTCATGGAAAAACTTATGAACTGTTAATGTTACAAGTCCACACGATGTATTGTTTTTGTTTCTGCCAACATCATATCAATTACAAGTAACATTGCAGATCATAGAAGCCAAATAACATAGTCGTAAAATGGTCCACAACATTTGGAAAGAACATAAACTAATGTCTTGCAATGCTGCCACTGTGAAGATGACAACCCTAGATAGAAACTGTGTGAGTTTCCACCGCAAACATCAGAAGCAAACCGCAAACAACAATAGAGAACACAATGTCAAAAATCACATCTGCAAAAAAAAAAAAAAAAAAAGAAGAAAAAAAAAAAGAAAAAAAGAAAAAAACACACACACACACACACACTGACCTGGTAAAAATCGCACAGCCCCTTCCTCTGAACCCTTGTATGAACACCAAAAAAACCATAAACCCAGCACACCCTCTTTAGAGAATCACAAATGATTAAACATCAATAATGACACACCACGTAAGTAACATCAACAATCCCCCCAATCACTCTACCAAATTCCTAAAAAATATAGAAATGTTACCCCACACCTTACCCACAATCCAAACAAACATCAAAATCAAATCTCAACCAAATGGCATACAAGTAAACTCTAATATCACTAAATCAAATCAATAATACCTATCAAAAATAAAAAAGATTATTCGGTTTATAAGAAAACATGTAGGATTAAATGGACTAACATTCTCTAGGAGTAATTTTTCCTCGTAACCCAATTTTTATCATTAATTTATTAGTCATATGAATAAAAAAAAAAATGATATTATATCTTTTACACTGAGATTCTATTTTATTTTATTTATTTTCATATTTTACACTATTTATATTAATTCTGATTTTTAAATTTACAAATATATATATATATATATATTCTAAAACTGAAAACTTTGGCCTGAAGTACCAGCTACCAAAACTTAAGAATGGTTTTATAAGGTATTGTAAAATAAAAGTCCAGTTTCAAAATACCAACTACTAAAAATTCAAAAATAATTTTAAAATAAAAGCTCAATCCCAAAATACCAGCAACCAAAAATCCGGGAATGGTTTTGGCGTGGCCTATTGTATCCAGTTTACCAAATGATGATTTTTAGATATTTTATTAAAGTCCACCCCAAAGACAAGTATATAATCTCACATGATTACCACTAAAACAATCTTATAAATTGCAACTATTATTAATTTATAGAATAGCCCCAAAGGCAACTATTTAATCACACATGATTACCACTAAAATAATCTTATAATTGCAACTGTTATTAATTTATATTACGTGGTATAGAGCTCTTATTCGCTTTCTATGTTCCAATCATAGTATAAATGACACATTTAGAGTGGAGCCTTTCCATCATCTCACACAGAAACAAGTGCATAGAAGAGAAGAGTTCCTAAACATAACAAAAGTTATAAAGTCTCAGTTTATTTTCAGTGAAGAAGGAAAGATGCCAAACACAGCTGGTCAAGTCATTCGCTGCAAAGGTTTGTATAATATCATCACTGGTTTTGGAATCAATTTTTCTTTCGAAAACAGTTTTCAGAAACAGTTCATCAAGTTCTTCAAAAAATCAAACTGTTTCTACTTCTGAAAATGATTGGTTAACAAAGTCTTTCTTCAATTTTTTTTTTTTTTGGTGGCAGCTGCTGTGGCATGGGAAGCAGGGAAGCCACTGGTGATAGAAGAAGTGGAGGTGGCGCCACCGCAGAAGATGGAGGTTCGTGTGAAGGTCCTCTATACCTCTCTCTGCCACACTGATGTTTACTTCTGGGAAGCCAAGGTAACTCATTTTTCACATTATATAGTATTCCTAAAAATTCCACATTAATTTCAATAAATTCAAGCCACCATGGTGACACCCAAATTGGTTCTTTTCAATCTTGCAGGGCCAAAACCCCATCTTTCCTCGAATCCTCGGCCACGAGGCAGGAGGGTAAGTTGATTTCTTTCCAAGAAAATCTTAATTTCAATCAAAATGTTTGTTCTTGTTTATTGTTGAAGCCTAAAATGAAATGGGTTATCTAATTATGGATTGAAAATATGAATTTTGTTGATTTTGGTGGATTTTCAGGATTGTGGGAGTGTTGGAGAAGGAGTGACTGATCTTGCACCTGGTGATCATGTCCTTCCAGTCTTTACAGGGGAATGCAAAGAATGTGCTCACTGTAAATCTGAAGAGAGCAACATGTGTGATCTCCTTAGGATCAACATAGACAGGAGAGTGATGATCCATGATCAAAAATCAAGATTCTCAATAAATGGCAAACCAATTTTCCATTTTGTTGGAACATCCACCTTCAGCGAGTACACGGTTGTCCACGTTGGCTGTCTCGCCAAGATTAACCCCCTCGCTCCTCTTGACAAAGTTTGTGTTCATAGTTGTGGAATCTCCACAGGTACCAAAAAAAAAAAAAAAAAAAAAATGATAATCTTTTTTTATTGTCAATCCCTTTTGCGTTTGCCTTATACCGTCAATTTGTTTTATAATAAGAAGATATCAACAAGCTTCTATCAAAAGATTTCAAGGGATTGATTGTGTTTTGGAAAGTACCATGATCATCCAATAAGAAGGCTTTCAAAAATTTCAGATGAATGATTTGAAGGCTTATTGATTCTAATAACTGATTGCAGAGTTGATCATTGTCGGACCATTCAATTCATGTTGTTCTAATAAACAAATTGATTTTGTTTTGGGTAGGATTTGGTGCCACCGTGAATGTTGCCAAGCCAAAAAAGGGCTCAACTGTGGCAGTCTTTGGATTGGGAGCTGTAATGCCCCGAAATAATTCGACATAACCCAACCACATCTATGAACATTCATTCAATAAAGACAATAATTCCTCTATCATTACATAATTAAATAGCAAGATATAACCAAGGTTTCACATGCAATTATACATTCATTAGTAAGTAAACCTATGAATCTACAGCATGTGAAACACGTATTTTCAAAACAATGAAATGCCCTTAAGGGCTTACATCTTCCAAGGCAAAAGCTCGGTTATACCAAAATGGTCTCTCTGACCCATACACATTAGCCCTTGGCTTACAAAAATTTACAACAAAAATAAAAGAGCTATTTACTCTTCTCAAAGATATCCATGCCCTCAGTTCGGCGGGATCACCATATCTTTACCTGCACCAAATCCCATAGGGGTGAGCACAAAACCCAGTAGAGAATTCCTTAACAAAGTATATGCATTTATGTGAGATAACCAATATTAAATGCAATGTGAATGCCATGCAATGCTATTTCATAAATAATCCCATGCCATGCTTTTCTAAAAAAACCTCAGGTTTTCGATAACATTTTGCAATCACATCAATTTCAACTTCCAATTTAAACATAAGGGGCGGTAAATACGACATTGGTAATCCCTAGGTTGGTGTTTGCAAGTAGGCTCTACAAGCACTACCAAAATGTCATTTTTACTGGTATTAATCGGAAGGCTCGACACCTATCTGCGCGGTTTTTCTGGTCTTTCACCATGGACCCTTAGGCCAACTTATCAAGTTCAACTACACCCCCTATCCGGACTTACCATGTATTTACCCCATAACACATTTTCACAATTTCAATCACATTGTTTCATTCTCAATGAAAGTTCAAATGTTTTACAAAACTAGCTCTCATGCCATGTAAGGTTTTAGTGATGCCAATGCAACAATTGCTCATACTACTACATGTTTCTCTACATCAGTCATATCTACAACAATGTTCCATTTTCTCATTTCCATGTTCTTCCAATCAATAGTCAAAGGTTTACTCTCACTTGACCATATACAACCATATAGCCACAATTCATGCTCTTTCAACATTTAATCAATTTAAACCATGGCAACATATAGATATCAATTTCAAATCTCAATATCTTTCATACGTTAAGAAATTCTTCATCAATAAGAATAAAATATATAGATATATGTACACCTTTGTAACCCACAAACATTTCTCATCTCCCTTGCCTACCATGTCACACAACATTACACCTATAAACATGCATATGAATATACATATATATATAACATCAACAAGAGCCTTCACCCTCTTTTATTTAGGAAACCCCAAACTTCTAGGTTTTCACAAAAAAAAAAACTCTAGCATTTTCCCCTCTTTTGTAGAACCACCTTACACATCTCAAACTCAACCCATTTGGCACTTTGATTTAAGAAAGATCTTTGAAAGAAAGCAAATGACAAAATTTCTTTTATAAACTAACAATTTCATGTGCCAAAACCCATTTTTCGGAATAAACTAAAGAGGACTCATAAAATCACTCAAAACTTACATAAACACACATATAACTCAAAGGAAACCCTACCTCAAGCTTGATGAAGGAAATGGAGATGAAACCTTAGCTTTGATGGTGTTGAAAGTGGATCTCCACTGTACACTATATGGCTCTTGAGATGCTTTCAATCTTTGATGAAGGGATCAAGGTTGGATTTCAATGGATGGAAGAAGATCAAGGGTTTTAATCTTGCCTTGAGGTTGAAATATAGAGAGAAGGGAGAGAGTTGTATTTTTAGAGAGAGAGAGATGTAACAAAATGAGATATAAACAGCCCAAATAAAGAAAAAAAACAGAGTTTTCGGAGTGCCAGAGTGCCGCACGTGCAGCACCCATCCCCGCACGTGCGAAGCGCCCCTCCCCACACGTGCAGCCCTCACCCCCGCACGTGCGGGGGTCCTCCCGCACCTCAGCCCGCACCTGCAATTTAAGCAGTGTGCAACCAGCCCCAGCTCCCTCCTTCCCGTACGTGCAGCTTGGCCTCTCGCACGTGCGGCCCTGGCCCAGCAGCCCAGAAAACATCTCGTTTCTCTCCCAGGCACTCCGGACCTGACCCCACACTTCTCGGAAGAAAGAAACTTCAACACTGAATGAAGACGTGAATAGAAATCACATTGAGATAAACCCTTCGGACGACAAAACCCCAAACACTCAACAAGGCTCCAAAATTAGCTCGACACTCTATTAGGGAGATTTCAAGGTTAAACGATAAAGAGTGAAGCTAGAGACGTACTCGGTCATCACAGGAGCTGTAGGCCTAGCTGTGAGTTTTTCCCCCCTCTCTAATTGCCTTATAAATATGATTATTAAGCATCTCTATTAGCCAAATGTATCTGATCAATATTATGTTTGATGGTAATTTTGTGTGATTAGGCTGCAGAAGGAGCTAGAGTGTCTGGTGCTTCAAGGATTATCGGTGTGGATTTGAATTTTGACAGATATGAACAAGGTAGGTGATCACATAATGGGACTAGCAAGCATTATATTTACGGTAGTGTTTGATACAATTTTACGTTCATAAAACTAACTATAGTATTTGTGTTGTTGCATCATTTCTTACTTGCATTTATAATCTGTCCTAGTCAATTGCATCTTTGTTTCATTAAATTCTTTAAATCCCTACACCAGTATGTGTTTCTTCCTCAACTTTTCTAAATTGGTTAAGTTTCTATTTTCTGTTTTCTTTGTTTGGTGAAATATTTTTCAAAACCAATTTTTTTTTGGGATAAATGTTAGACTATAACTAGCGAAATTTGTAAACTTTTGTTGCTAACTGATGTGACATGTAATAACGGAACTTTAGAATTTGAGAAAAGATCCACTTCACTTTAATAATATGATAGTGTCAAATCATAACATGAAAACTAACGAGTATTTTGGAACTTTTCATTGTTTTTGTTTCGAAAATACTAAAAATGATGAAAACACAACCCAACAGGAGAACGTTAGGCATTTGCTGATTTTGATGGGCCAATTGCATCTAAATTCTTGGTTGAAACTTGCAACATAGGCTACATGTAACCTCCATTTTGTCATCATTGAGCATTTCTTGAATAATAATAGTAAATATGAATAAAGGCATCATATAATACAGAGTAAAGACACAATCATTTTGATTCACATTGCAGTTAAAATATAATGGACTCTAATTTCTATTATTAAACATTTCTCTCTCATTCCGTCTCTTGGGTAAACAGCAAAGAAGTTTGGTGTGACATAATTTGTAAACCCCAAAGACTACAACAAACCAGTTCAAGAGGTACAGTTCTACACTTCTCATTTGCAGTTGTAAAATCTTCCCTTTCATTTTCAAGTATTTGATCAAGTTTCTTCCTGACTTTCTCTTCAGGTGATTTCGGAGATGACCAATGGAGGAGTGGACAAAAGTGTTGAATGTACTGGAAGCACTGAGGCCATGATCTCGGCATTTGAATGTGTCCATGATGTATGTTTCCCCTACTTTCCACCACTTTGATCATCTCCTTTTTTTCTCTCTCTCATTGAAAACAAAGTGGTGCTCTAGACTACAACATATAAATGTATATATGTCATGTTGAATGCTGATAGACTACAACCTACCATTGCAGGGCTGGGGTGTTGCTGTTCTTGTGGGAGTCCCTCACAAAGATGCTGTGTTCAACACACACCTTGTGAATTTCCTAAATGAGAGGACACTTAAGGGCACTTTCTTTGGAAACTACAAACCCCGATTTGACATTCCCTCTGTTGTTGAAAAATACATGAACAAAGTGAGTTTCTGAATCCCACTTTGCAAATCTCTATGCCCATAGTGCGTGTGAAAGCTCAAAATTTGTAACTTTTATTTGCCTAAACTTTTGACTTTGCAGGAACTTAAACTGGAGAAGTTCATCACTCATGAAGTCCCATTCTCAGAGATTAACAAGGCCTTCGAATACATGCTAAAAGGGGAAAGCATTTGATGCATCATCAAAATGGAGGAATAGAAAGACATGAAATCCTTAGCATCGGATGTAGTGGACTCTGCATTGATCGTTTGTGAAATATTAATAAAAGTTGTTGGTTGGATGTTTGTTTATGGATATATATGTAACAAACAAGTTTTTCATATCGATTTTTCATTTAAAACCAAAAAAAAAAAAAAAAAAAAACAAAAATCCGTTCTTTTTCTTTGCTCTAATGTGTGTGTATCTAGTGTGAGTAGTTGATGTGTAATTCATTCGGTTTTATAGCATTACAGCATTTTAGACTCATCAAGTCCCATTCTTGACATTAAACTCTATTTAGACTCATTATATAAATTTTTAATTGGGCCTAACAATGATTATATATATATATATATATATTTAATTTGGCCTAACAGTTTTTTTGAAGGGCCTTTTAGATTGGGTCTCAAATAATAAAAAAAGATTGGGCTTTGAACTTTTAATCTCATTCCACCAAATGCTGAAGTACCCCCATGGAAAAGGGGTAGCCATAGTCTTCGGAAATTCATCTATACATCCTCCTCCAGAGGTCACTACACCTTTGCTGGAGATTGTGCATGGCGAAGAGGATGTCTTCCTTTCAGGGTTTACCTTGGCTGAGGCTCGGGTAGTGTAGAATATCTTGGCTATTGATGAGGGCATGTATTTTAGCACCCAATCTGTATACTTCATGAACAAGATCTAACACATGCCAGGAATGAGACTGGAAAAAGTGGCTGAAAGGGTGTTACTGCATTGGCCAATGTGCCACATAACCCGCATGCCTTTGGTCTTGGCTATACGTCCACCCAAGAGGACTAGGTAAGGAAAGGGAAAGAAATAGCAGGAAAGGCTAGAGCTAAGCAGACTGGGAAACGCTATGAACTTGTGCATAGACCAATCCAGGGAACCTTGAATGGCTATTTTGTCTGGGAGGGTGAAGACTTCCCATTCTGTGGTTTTCCCGAGCCCTGGTTCAACTCTAAGAAGCAGCGGGTTCTCGACTTTGAGATTTTCTTTGACTTGCAGCTGCGAGACAATGATATAGAGGAAAGGGCTAAGCCAATTACTGCCGAAGCTGCAAAAAGCACAGAAAGTGATTCCAACAGTAGCGAGCTTGAAGTAGGAGCAGCATTGGCATGTCTCCTTTAGGATCCTCCGATCAAATCAGAGAGCTTGGAGGATAACCTGATCGTTTCCATGATCGGAGACCAACCGGGTGCGAACCCTTCTAGCAGTATCTTGGATGCATCTGACGCACCATTCCTCGTTTGGTAGCTGGAGAAGGTCTACCTGTCTAGCAATTCTGAGTCGGGTAGTGAGCCAGAATCTGATTCCATAGAGTCTGTAGAGTCAGAATCAGATTCTGGTTCTTCTGAGTCTGGGTCTGGTATTCCTGGGAATGATAACACGGACGCCGAGGTTTTGTCTAGGATGTCCTTTTCTTTTTCCTTTGAGCCGGTTATAACCAAGGAACTGGATGAGCTAGACCTTTTGAATGAGATTGCCACTGTAGATTCTGAGTATTTCCCTGTGCCTCTTATTTATTGCATTGATCATGATTTTCAAAATTTTGATGAAAATGATGAGGAAGAAATTGCTCTGGTTTTGAAAATTTTGATTACTCGAGAGGATGAGAGGTTTACAAGGCCCCTCGCTGATGAAATCATTACAATTAATGTGGGTACTGAGAAGGATCCATGTCTGGTCCAGATCGGGTCCACGTTGTCTTTAGAGGAGTGCGAGCGCTTAGTCGCTTTATTAAAAGATTTTAAAGATGTTTTCGCGTGGTCTTACGAAGACATGTCTGGAATCGATCCTAAGATTGTACAGCATCAGATCCCTCTTGATTCTGAGGCCCGGCCCGTCAAATAGAAGTCGTGAAGAATACGCCCGGATTGGGCTTTGAAGATTAAGGAAGAGGTCACCAAGCAGATAGACGCAGGGTTCTTGCTAGTATCTGAGTATCCAACTTGGTTGGCCAACATTGTTCCAATGCCAAAGAAAAATGGCAAAATTCGGGTGTGTGTGGACTTCAGGGATCTGAACAGAGCCAGTCCGAATGATGACTTTTCCTTGCCATATTGATGAATTAGTGGACTTCACTGCAGGTCATGCATTGCTCTCCTTCATGGATGGATTTTCCTAGTATAACCAAATTCTAATGGCGCCCGAGAACAAAGAGAAAATTGCTTTCACTACGCCGTGGGGAACCTACTGTTATCGAGTGATGCCGTTTGGTCTGAAGAATGCCGGGGCTACCTATCAACGGGCTACAACCACAATTCTGCATGATATGATTCATAAAGAGGTCGAGATGTACGTGGATGATATGATTATCAAGTCCAAGAAAAGAGAGGGCCACTACACCGCCTTGAAGAAATTATTTCAGCGAATCAGAGAATACAGACTGAGGTTGAATCCGCAAAAGTGTACTTTCGGTGTAACAGCAGGGAAAATGCTAGGTTTCTTGATTACACAGAGGGGCATCGAGGTAGACCCTTCCAAAATCAAGGCCATCTTAGAAATTCCACCACCAAGGACTGAAAAGAAGGTGCGAGGCTTTCTGGGTAAAGTACAATTCATAAGATGGTTTGTTTCAAAATTAACCTTGACGTGTGAACCACTATTTGGTCTCCTGAAGAAAGGAAAGAAATTATGATGGGATGATCGATGTCAATTCGCTTTTGAGCAGATCAAGCAGTACTTTCAGAACCCGCCTGTGTTATCGCCACCAGAGCCGGGGAAGCCTTTGATTTTGTATCTATCAGTAACGGACACAAGGATGGGATGCACGCTTGCTCAAGAATCTGAGGATAGGGTGGAGAAAGCAATATACTACTTGAGCAAGAAAATGCTAGATTATGAGACCCGTTACACCCCGCTGGAAAAAGCTTGCTTAGCCTTGGTATGGGCTACCAGGAAGTTGAGGCACTATTTGTTAGTTTACTCCGTAATTCTGGTTTCGAGATTAGATCCCATCAAATATCTCTTTGAGAAACTAGCGCTTACGGGTAGGCTAGCTCGTTGGTTGCTTCTCCTTTCTGAATTTGATCTTAAGTATGTTACTTGCAAGTCTATCAAGGGGAGAGTAGTAGCCGAGTTCCTGGTAGATCACCTAGTAGAAGGGGATGAAGCAGTAGAATACCTATTCCCAGATGAAGCCATTCTGCAAGTTGAGGAAGAGATTTGGACAATGTACTTTGATGGAGCATCTAATCAGTACAGTTATCAGATAGGTGTGTTGTTGATAGCACCCGACAATTTCCATATACCCTTAGCCTTCAAACTCCGGTTCAAAGTATCCAACAACGAAGCAGAATACGAGGCATGTATTGCTGGTTTGGAAGTTGCCATGAAACTAGGGGCAAAAAGGCTGGATGTCATTGGGGACTCGAACCTAGTTGTGTCTCAAGCAAAAGGAGACCAGAAGGTTAAAGAAGAAAAGATGAAGATTTATCACCAAACCCTGGACGTTCTGATTCCTAGGTTTGAGAAGTTGACCTTCACGCATCTACTAAGAGAGAACAATAGGTTCGCTGATGCCTTATCAACTCCATCTTCTATGATAGACATCTCGTTTGGAGTTCGGATGTGTCCGATCATCATTGAGCAGAGAAATACACCAACCTACGAAACTATCGCCACAATAGATGAAGTGCAAGATCAAAACCCTTGGTTTTATGATATTTGGAACTTCTTGGAAAAGGAAGTTTATCCACCAGGGGCAAACGCCAAAGATAAGAGGGCAATACGGCGGATGGCCGTTCAATTTATCATCAGCGGAGGTAAACTCTACAAGAGGGGTCATCTGGGAATGCACAAGTTGTGTGTCGACGCAAAGGAATCAAAGCGCCTAATGGAGGCCATCCATGGAGGAGAGTACAGAGCGCACATGAATGCAGTAATGTTAGCCCGAAAGATTCTCAGGCAAGGTTACTACTGGTCTACTATGGAGGAGGATTGTATTGGTTTTGTTCAGCGATGCCACAAATGCCAAATTTATGCAAATCGCATGAATATCCGGCCATTGAAACTGTACAACATGACTTCACCATAGCCTTTCTCAGTCTTGGGAATCAACGTCATCGGCACAATCACACCGAAAGGGTCAAATAGGCATGAGTACATTTTGGTGGCAATTGATTACTTCGCTAAGTGGGTGGAATCTCAGCCTTATATAGTGTTGAAAGCAGCGCATGTGGCTAAGTTCTTCTGAAACAACATCATTTGCCGATATGGAGTCCCAAACAAGATCATTTCAGATAATGACTCCCATTTCAAGAAAGAAGTAATCGACTTGTTGGAGAAATACAACGTGGCTTTTCATAAGTCATCCACATACCAGCCGCAAACCAACGGAGTTGTTGAGGCTGCCAACAAGAACATTAAGCATATTCTGCAGAAAATGGTTGAGACCTACAGGGTTTGGCCAGAAAAATTTCCATTCGCACTCTAGGGTTATAGAACTTCATTTCGGACGTCTACTAGGGAAACCCCCTATTCTCTTGTTTATGGTATGGAAGCTAATCTGCCGATCGAAATAGAAGTTCAGTCGCTATGGGTTATGGCTGAACGTCAGATAGCAGAGGCAGACAAGCAGCGGAGCAGGTTCGAAGAACTGATACTATTCGATGAGAGAAGGCTGAAAGCACTGTACTAGGTTCAGGGTTATCAATGCAGGATTGCCAGGGCTTTTAACAAGAAAGTTAAGTCCCAGAATCTCAAAGAAGGGGATCTGGTGCTAAAAGACAACCGAGCTCCCATCTATAACCCTAGGGGTAAGTTTAGACCCAATTGGACTGGTCCTTACATCATCAAAACTATCTGGTCGGGTGGAGTTGTTATTCTCATGGACCTGGATGGCCTAGAATTTTCCCAACCGATCAACATGGACAAGTTGAAGAAATATTATCCCTGAGAGGCTCGCTAGGCCTAAAACCTGAAAGGGTGACCTAGGCAAAAGTTAGAGCATGAAAAAATGGAAATAAAAGAAAAACTGAGCTCGCAAGGTTGAAAACCCTAAAGGGTGGCCTTGGCAAAAGTTAGAGAGCAAAAGGAGAGCGTTAATACTCGAGTGAACCCGAACCAAACTACGTAAGGCCTGATTCCCATCTTTGGGATATGTAGGCAACTTCATCCTGAAGTTCGGCAATAAACACCTCCAACTCAACTGTCCTATCCACGTGTTGATCAGCTTATCTTTGTCTATTCTTTATCTGAATGTTCGGTTGTGATCCTCTCTGAGAACTGGTTACAGTGTTGAGCAGTGCTATTCAGACAAGGGGCAATTTGTGATCTTCAGATTCGGGATTGTACATCTCGATGATTGATTCCGTGCGTGTCAAGTTGTGATCCTTATCGAAAATGGTTTTGAAAAGTTTTGATAAAAGTTGATTTTTGCTCAAATTTTACCTTTAATAACTTAGACCATTTTTGGACCAAAAGAAAAATTTCTAGTGCTCACAACTTTAATTTCATTGATTTCAATACAAAGTTCTCTAACTCTTGATACAAATCAAAGTTGTTTTTATTACATTCATAAAACTTGAAGAGTAAGATCAAAGCAAATAAACTAGGGGCATAGATGAGTCAGGTGCTCCTGCATCCCCTGCTTGTGCTTATGGAAGCTTCTGATGCTAAAGTGGGCCTGGATTGTGCCTCATCTTCAAGCCAAGTCAGGTACTCGCCAGAAAGTTTGCAACTGAAACTAGGGGCAGGAGCCAGAAGTTCTCTTATCCTCCAAGCAGTGAGGTACCTAGCCAAATGTGAACCTCGGATTGGGAATGAAACCGGGTACCCTACCCCATTCTCTGGGCAAGTCTGATCATGTCCAAACTGACGCCTGAACCGGAACGAAAAGTAGAATACACAGTGTGTAAGGCCAATCAGCTGAATGCCAGGTTGTCGAGCCATGTTGTAGCTCATTTCGGTCAGATTAAGCCAGGGGCAATGCCAAACAATGTCGGCAGCAGATCTGTTGCACATCTAATGACACCACCATCCCTCATTCAGGAAATCCACTAGCTGTTGGCAAAAAAAGTACCCTCGAGCTGAGTATACAGGGCAAGAGTCTACTACTTTCAGCTTGTCCATTAGCCATATCTGGGGAGGGATGAAAAAAAAGAGAGATTAAAGACTAGAGAGATGTATGTTGAGAGAAAAGTGAGAAAAGGGCTTTGAAAGGAAAATAGAGCATGAGTGTCGAGAGATATGAGAAACACATATTTGGAAAGGGTGGGAAACATTACCTGAAGAAGTAGTGGACTCCCCACAAATTTGTTTGTCTCTCGCCAATGGAAGGCGTCTAAGCCCATCAAAGTCTCGGCTAACACTAAGCCAATGCAACTCTTGCCCTCTTTCAAACCTTGGGCCACTTTGACGAGTTGAATGCTAGACCCTCTGAAACTAGAGGCAAGAAGGAAATGAGCCAACATGCATAAGCAAAGGGCGTGTTGCCGAAAACCCCGCCAAAGAAGATTACCTTGGTCGCCAACTTCAGAAAATCGATGAATTAGACTGGGGATATCCAGCTTTCCATTGTGAACTAAGGATCGAGCCTCATGTAAAGTAAGTCCGCACATCCTTCCCAAAGCTTGGATGTGGCCAAAACGGGGCTGAGGTATGATTTTCTCATCGCTCCGGGATTCCATTAGCACTTGAAATTCTTTGATTGTCGGGCATATCTCTTGTCCCCCAAAGCTAAAGACGTGTGTAATCGGGTTCTAACATCTAGCCGCGGCATGTAGAAATGGAAGACAAAGCGGAGAACAGCTCAGTGGGAATAGTGCATTTATGCCGAAACCCCGGAAGTTTACCTTTTCCGAGCCATCCAAAGTTGCAATCCAATTTGAGAGTTTTTCAACGAAAAATGGCTCCATTTGTGAAGAATTTGCAGTTAAAATGAAGAAACTACGAGGTCCAACCTTTTGTAAGAGATAAGGCAGTAAGTGGAAGCTAGGTGTCAACATTTTGGAGGACCTGCACATTGATTGCCAGCAGAGGATCATTGGTGGCCGGCACATGGCCGGCAATCACCATTTATGGCCTGCAGTCTCCCTCTCTAGCCTGTTGTCCTTCTTTGTGCTGGAAAGTGTTGAAAGCATGTGTTTTGTTCTATTCTTTGTGTGTTTTAGAGTCTTGTTTTGAGTCATTTTGGGCTTTAGCATGTTTGTTGAGGTCTATTCATTTTGTTTTGATTATCGAGTGGTATTTGTGTTGTTTTTGTTTATCGAGTTGTTGTCGTTTTGTTTATCGAGTTGTATATTGTTGTTATTTCAGTTGTTGATTAGTTCATTACCTAATTTAGACTGTTGTGCCAATTCAAATGTTAAGTTTTCAGTATTGAGTTCAAACTTATTTTCATGCAATATGGTGCTCATGATGCAAAATACAACACTTTTTCAAATAAAAATTGGTTTTCATTCCGATCATGGTTGTTTTTACAAAAGGTGCGGTATAAGTTTTTAAAGCAAATAAAACCTATCTGAAGCTATACAATGTGCTAAAACTATAAACAAAAAGAAACTAAGGAAAATACAAAAATCAGCGTTGGTCGCCTCAGGCTCGTGAAGCCCTCTTCGTCCTCTTCCTCGCAGGAGAGGACTTTGGGGCACTGTCTCCGTCAGCACCGCTGCCTGAATCTGGACCAGAGTCTGAATCGGAGCCATCTCCACTCTCTGCCTCGGAGCTCACCTCAGCATCGCCCTCACTCTCGGAACCTGAGCCGACATCATTATCTCCACTCTCAGATAACTCCGAATGCTGACTCACTGCCTCCTCAGAGTCGCTCGTCTCGGCATCATCATCACTTAGAATGGGCTCTGAAGGGCCGTTCTCAGCTCGGGTGCCCCTGGCTCTGCTTCGGTCGTGTGCCGGAGCTTGTCTCTCTCTCCTCTCTCCTGTTGGAGGAGGTACTGCTGGTGTAGGTGCTGCAGCTCCTGCTAGCGCTATCGGCATGGGTGGGATCTGAAAAGACAGTTGGTGCGTATCAGTTACAGCATGTGTATCAAATGCAAGCATAGTATGTAGAATGAGTATATATAGAAGTCAGATACAGTGTGTGAATACAGTATGCAAGCGCAGTGTGTCAGATGTGGTCTATCGATGCAATGTATTAGTGCAGTTCAGGAAGTTTTCAATGTTAGTGTCAGTGTGTCAGTGGAAAGTTGATGCCAAGAATGTAAAAAAACTGAAGAAATTACCTAAACACCGTAGAGGCTGAGTAGTGTCTCTCTCCTCTGTATCATCCCCATCAGCGAGGCTATCAGCTCGAGGGCGTCTCCTGTGTACTCGATCGGTGCTTGTAAGTGCAATTTGAATATTTAGTATTTGCCATAGATATATCTGAAATGAAATATGGAGTGCAAGTGCTAAAGTATGGTTCATACTGGAGTCGGGCCTCGGACCCCGACAAGCTCATGACCAGTTGTTGCGGGCTCAATCGGGACCTGGTAGGCCTCCCTTGTGTGTCGCCAACAAGTTAGCGTAGTGGGGAGCTCTGGCCAATCAGCCCTCCGCCCCGCTCAGGAAGCCCCTTTGCCACGGGCCCTGCTCGCTTGAGTCACTCTGCTCCTCGCTCTCACGGCAGGAGCCCTTGCCTCCTCATCTTTGTGAACACCCATCAGGGATGGCATCAAGTGTGTCAGGATAAAATCTACGTAGTCACCCTCTGCTCGAAAGAAGTCGACGTCGAGGCCCACCATGAATTGGATGACCTTCTCCACGGATAGGCTCTCTGTGGACCGCATGGACTCTGGTGGAGTCATCGGGACGACTGGGTCCGGCGCGCCCATAATCTAGCACAGGAAGTGCTCACCTAAGAACCAGGCCCAGCAGACCGGACCCTTAAGAAAAATGTGGTAGCGGGAGACGGCCCAGACACCAGCAAACTGGTCCTGCACTCCCCCGGCATCAAGGCCCATGGCTGCCATGTGATCTGCAAAAAGAAATTGTACAGGTTATTAGTTCTTATCAGTTGTTAAGTGTTTAAAGTGAGCAGCTTCAAAGCAAAATGACTATGTTTCGGATTACCTCGTTGGCGCCTACTGTGTCGAAGTACTGACGAAAGAAAGTGAAAGGCTCGCGAGTCCTACGGCAAAGCTAACCATCATATATCCGCGAGTAGGGCACCGTCAGCGGAAGCTCCACTACAGGCTCCGGGACAAGAGTCGGAAAGTACGCGTATACCCATAGCTATAGGGAAAATAAAGTGGTATGTGATCAGTACAGTATCGAGTAGATGCAGAAAGTACAAAACAGAAAGCACAGTGTATGAACAGTGTTTGAGCAGATACAAAAATGCGAAGCAGAAAGCATATATTGAAATAGGTGTAAAACAAGAACTGTAAAAAAAAAAATGAAAAGTGAAAAGAGGGAACTAAGATATGTACCTTCCAAGCTCGCCAGTAGCCTCCAATCAGGTCTCTACGCAGACGGGAGGTAGAGCTCATATATCTATACAGTGTGGTGAGGCCAGCTTCGCCCCAGTCATAGAAACAGACTCAAGGCAGGATCACCAGGGCACTCAGCAAATACAGGCCAACGGTATTCCACCTGTTCGAAAACAAGGTGGTACCGAAGGCAAACATCAGGAAGCCCCTGGCATACTTCACGGTCTTCTCTATCGTCTTAGGCTCGGTTCCTCTGAATCACTTTGCGAACCAAGTATATCTCACTATCCCCGTTCGGTATATGGGTGGGTATGCTCTTAGCAGCTCAAACCAGGTTGCCTCTCACTCATCCATATCAGTATTAATAGGGATTGGATCACCCCCTACGTCTAAGTCGGCGATCATGGCAAAGTCGTAAGGAGTCATCGTTATCTCCCTTGTGGTGGAGAAGTGGAAGGAGTTGGTGGTATCCCACCACCTCTCCACCAACGCTTCTAGGAGGGGACGACTCGCGACGACCTGAGTCAAGCCAAAGCAAAAGATGTCGAAGCCTACCCCGTCGATGATGTCTCGAGCTCCAGCTGGGAGCTTGTTATTCCAATCTCTGGCAGTCGTAGCACCATAGCCTCTGAAGGCGCGAGACTCGCCCTGTGGTAAAAGAAGACATTGCAACAAATGTATCAGATGAAAACAATGCATGATCAGATAAAGGTAGTGTATGAAATGCAGTCAGGGTCATTCGAATAAAAGGCAGTGCAAGAAATGCAAATAAAGAAAGGAAAAATGCTTGAAAATAGTGTGTAGACACCCCATTTTTGACCATCCTTAAGACTTGGATGTTCTTTCAGGGTATATCCAGCAACAAGTTTGATCGCTCGTCGAGTACTCGACTTTCGCGATGGAATGCTCCAGGTTTGATCCTTCCAGACCTTATTTCCATTCTGTCTCATATTTTGACCATGTGTTGGTCTTTGCATAGTGGTGTCCTTGATGCACTGCCGGCCATGGTATGGCACTGCCGGCCATGGTATGGCACTACCGGCCATGAGCTTTGCACTGCCGGCCATAAATAGGCCCTGCCGGCCATCAATGAGGCACTGTTGGCCACCACTGATGGTCGGCCAACCGCCAACTGTTCAGTAGATATTTTTGTAGATATTTTGACAACTATTTGCACAGATTAGCTCATCTTCACCCACGTGGATGGCTGGATCTCTTCAAGGCTCCTTTGTATCTTCTATATATAGAAGCTATCTATATGCATGCAAAGGGTTACAAAATTTGAGCTAAGCTAAAATTCTCTCTCTTTCTCTCTAGAATCCTCTCTCTCTACATTTTAGCCTTGAAAGTGAGCTTTTCTTGCATATCTGCACTAGCATCCTTAGCCAAACACCTTAGCCTTAGACTTGAGGTTCTTGGTGGCCTTGTTTGAGCTCCTTGGAGTGGTTTTGGTTTAGAAGTTTGATTGTTTGCTTGTTGTTTTGCTGCTATCTTCAAGGGTAAGAAGTTACCCCCTTTTAAGCTTTGTTTTGCTTCATTGGTTGGCCACGCTTGCATGTTGTTTTTGGCCTAGTTGTCAACTACAAAAATCTTTATTTTCAAGTGTTTGAAATGATAGTTTGAGGTTCTTTTGAGATTAGAGGTGTTCTCTCTTTTGTGGCTTATTTGCTAAGCTTTGTGCCATGTTTAAAAGCCTTTAAAACAATATCTTTTTGGCCTTTTAACCACTAAAATCCAGGGGATTTTCAGTGGCAAAAACTTGGTTTTGAGGACCAAAATAGGAGGGGGTGGCCTCCCCTCCTTGTTTCTCTTTTGCATGTGTTGATGGCATAGTAGATGAGCATGTTTTTCTACCATCTCTTGACTTGATCTAAGCATGTTTTTGTGACTTTTTTTTAACATGTTTTAGTTCTGTTTTTGGTTGGCTTGGTCACTTCTTGTTTGCATCTTGCACTTGTAGTGGAAATCTTGCATACTAGCCTTGTATGCTTAATGTTTTAGCTCATCTTTCTAGCATGTGTTAGTCTAACTTCAGCATGCTTTTACCACTGGTTTTGCATGCTTTAACTCTGTGTTAAGTGGTTTTGATCATATGAGACTTGTTATGCATGGTTGTAGTACAAAGGCCCTTGCTAGCCTTGTGTTTTGAGGCCTCTCGCATGATTAGCTTGTGATGTTTGCATGATTTGGCATCATTTAGCATGTGATTTCAGAGCATATTTCTCTGTAACACACTCACATATATCACTCTTTCATTGTATTTGAGAGTTGTGTCATATGCCTTGTTTGTGAGCCAATGCATGAACATGATTTTTCTTGCTTTTCATGCTACCATCTCAGCACATTTTGGCCATTATTTTGGCATGTTTGAGGTCTGTCTAGGCCTGGTTTGATCATTTGAGCATTGTAGAACATGGTCCTAGTGTTGTGTCCTTCACTAGCCTTAATGCTTAAGTCTCTTAACATGCTGTACATGAGTTGTTTGCATGTTAGAGTCTTGTTTTTCATGCCATTCTAGCACTGAAATTCTGCCATCTCCCTCACTTCTTCATCTTTTGATTTGTTTTGAGGTTTGGTTAGTCTTCAAGTTGTGCTTAAGTCATGGGATTGAGGCTTATGCTTAAATGGCTTTAATCCTCTTTTGAGGGTTCGTCTTAGTCAAAGGCTTGGCTTCTCTCACGTCTTAAGCCATCTTTTGATTGGCTTCCCTCTCATTAGAGGACTTTCACATTGGACAAACCGGTTAATGAATGGCTCGGTAATGTAAAATGTGTAAACAAGAATCGAATCAAGTAAAACATGACCAAGATAATCATGTTTTGTGTGCATTGCATTGTGTTCAATCAGACGTTATATTGAACACAAGGAAGATTGGTTCATTTCATACTTGAAGTGATGAAAATGAGCCGCTCTCCTTTGTCTCCATTGCCTTTGATCTTTCATGATAAGGTTGTGGTCTTAGAGTCTTGTTTGTCGTGCATTTATTGAATTTGTGCAAATTGGATCTTTGGCCATCATGCATTGTGAATTGCTTGATTGATGGTTTTGGATCCGATAGTGCCTCTCCCTTGATGTTTTGAAATGACAAGGAGTGGCACAGTACATACATGCCCTAGGGAGACCCTCAATTTCCTCTGTTTTGTGCTCTGTTGCAGTTTGGTGTCACAGTACACTAGTGGCTGGCAGTGCCACACTGATGGCTGGCACCCTTTCATTGTTGGCCGGTAGGTGGCCGACAGCCACCATTCATGGCCGGCAGGCCACTGGTGCACTCCCCAGCATTGTTTTGGTAAGGTTTAGCAGCAAGTCCTTGAAGACACCCTACAAACAGAGCCTCTAAAGAGCAATTGGAGAGCTTTTTGGGACGGAAACCAAGGCATGCATGTTCAACTTCTTAGAGCAGAGCTGAGGCAGTACAAGTTTAGGGCTTTACTTGTTAGTTAGCTTGGTTTTGTAATTTAATTAGTTTGTTAATTAGTTAAAGTGTTATAATAATTAAGTAGCTTAGTTTAGCCATTTCTTTATTAGTTTGTAATCATTAGTCTAATTAGATTAATTAGATTAGCTTAGCTTATTCATTCGGACCCTCCTGCGAGAGGGCGCAATGTTGTAATAAGGGTGCATGTGTGTGTGCATGTCTTCCAACCCCACGTCCTTTCTCCCTTTTACTTAACCCCTTACGATGGTTAGTTTAGGGCATATTTCAATTAGCATACCTTATGCTTTGCATGCGTGCATCATTCATTTGTCTTGCATGCACCGGGCTCGGCGCATCATACAAACTGCATCATATTTCAATATCTCTTTGAATACGTGTGTCAATTGTTACATTCATATGCCATCTTAGATAGCCGAGCCTATTTAGTTGCATTATTGCATGTGTTGCATTAGGCGTCTTGACGTAGTTAGGATCATGCATTGTTTTCTAACTAGCTTTTGTTTTGGCTTGGAGTACACTGTAAGTGTTTATGTTTTAGCATACACGCATGAGTGTAAGTGTTGCCATGATAGCATGCTTGCCATGAGGCTATTTGCTTAAGTGATTAACTGCTTGAATGCCTGTGGGTGGAGGCTTGACTGCCTGAATTGGGACAATTCATCAAATGCGAGTTTTAAGCCCACTTGTGAGGTGGGAAAATCTTGTTTTCAAGCCCACTTGAGGGTGGCAAATCTACGCTTTAGCCTACTTGCGAGTAACACTTTCAAACCATTTTCGAAAACAAACATGAGTTGTTTTGTTTCAATTCTCGTGATTGAGTCTATACTTGTATGCTGTATACATCACATAGTAATTTAGCTAATAATCAAAATAAGAACACACGTGTTTATAAAACGAGATATCATGGTAGTAGAGGCTGATCCTTTGATCGGGCGAGCGGGGGTGCTCATTTCATGACCTTCCCCTCTCATACCCAAGTTCCCGAGCCTAGGCAACTTTGGTGATGACGGACACGTGGCCTTTGGCATGAGTCAGGGTTTCCTAAATTTCCCAAAATGAAACATTTAGGTGGCGACTCTGTAATCTGGCAAAGCAGTCCATGTTTGGCGCTTTTCTTCATTCAAAATCGATTTTCCAAAACAATTTGCCAGATTTGGACTCTTTGGTGTTTATCAGTCTCACATTGCACTTTGTGAGATTAGATTCAGAACCGTGGCAGGAGTCTGAACTGTTGTAAGACCAAATTCGCGCCTTCTCCGAAAAGGGGGGCGCGCGAAGGAAGTCGGGTCTACACAGTGTTCCTACCTCAATGGCAATGACTGATAAGTGAGACTCTAGCTCCCTCAACAAAAGGTCCTCCAGTGCACCGTGGGTGAACTCGGTGAAGCTTCTGATGCCTCCGAAAGTAGGCAGTATATGTGTCTGTGGGTGATATCTCGCCGGATCAAAGGGTCGTACCCTCAGTGGTAGCGGCTCTGGCTTGACCTCAGGCTCAAACTCTGTCTCCAAGTCAGCCTTAAGATTAGCTATCAGCTCTACTACCTCGGGAATAGGTGGAACTACTGGGGGAGTCTCTAGAAGAGCCCTGTCATGAGGAGCCTCATCCGCCATTTGAAAATAGGTGCGAGATGGGTGAAAAGTGAAGAAAAATGAAGAAAAAGGGTAAACTTGGAAAAAGTCAAACCCTAGGAGAGAGAAAATGGAGGAAAAAGTCAAAGCCGGGAAAAGTGCACAAAACGCGAGAGAAACTCAAGGGGAATGAGCCTAGAATTGTGGAAATGAGGAAAGAAGCACCTCGAATTTCAATTGGTTCAAACTGAAGAGAACAAAGAGGATTTAGCAAATCAACTTCGCGTAAGGCGTTGGAAAATGCGTAGAAACTGCAAATCTAGAGACAAGGAAGATCTAGAGAGAGAGGGTGATGATTTTTGAGCAAGGGGAAATGAGGAAATGAAGTGTGGTGATCCATACTTAAAGGCCCGATCTGAAAACACCATTTTACCCCCGATCTGCCATCGATGGCCGGCAAGGCTCATTGATGGCCGGCAGGGTCCATTGTTGGCCGGCACCTGGCCGGCGGCCTTCTCTCATGGCCGGCAGGTGGCCGACAGCTTTCTTGGGGTTCTTGATGCTGTTTTGTGTCCTTGGTTTCCAAGAAGTGAAGGGATTGTTCATTGTTTGGTTCAGAATGTCTCTATGGAAGCTTAAAACAGTGTTTTCGGTGCGTGATGTTCATCACTTGTCAACGTGAATGAGGTGTATCCGTTAAGTGCATTGTAATTCTTCCGAGAGGTGACTCGGAAGTTGACTTCAAGTTTGTTTTCATCAAATCATGCTTTGATATCTAGCATAGAACATGCATTTCTCATTCATTGTTGCATGGAACATGCACTTCACTTTGTGGCATAGAATATGCATTTCACATATGTTGTTGTTAGATGTGCATCTCACGAGCATTGCATACGCGTCTTGCATTCGCTCTTGAATCATGCATGGAACGTGCATCCGCTTTTATGCATAGAATATGCTCCCGTTACCAATCATGCATAGAATATGCTTATGCTTTTGTTTCTTGCATAGAACATGCCATTAACATTGTATCTCGGTTGTGTGTATTGCATAGAACATGCATTCCTACTATGTCGCATTTGTTAAGTGTCTCTCCTACACATGCACGATATTGTATGTATGGTTCATTCAGAGGAGTTCCAGGTAAAATCATTTGTGCCCTTCGAATCGCATTCTTTTTACCCCTCCTCCTCTCGTGTGAGATGCGTTAGGATCGCTTCGGTTAAAAACACTCGGGTACGCCCGGTGTTCACACCACCCTTCAATTAAAAACACTCGGGTACGCCCGGCGTTCACACCACCCTTCACTGAAAAACACTTGGGTATGCCCAGTGTTCACACCACCTTTTGGTTAAAAACACTTGGGTACGCCCGGTGTTCACACCACCCTTTGGTTAAAAAACACTCGGGTACGCTCGATGTTCACACCACCCCTTCAGTTAAAAACACTTGGGTACACCCGGTGTTCACACCACACTTTGGTTAAAAACACTCAGGTACGTCTGGTGTTCACACCACCCTTCGGTTAAAAACACTTGGGTGCACCTGGTGTTCACACCACTCTTTCTCCTCTCACATGTAACGCGTTAGGATTTCCAATCGGTTAAAAACATTCAAGTGCGCCCGGTGTTCACACTGTCCTTTTCCTCTTTCCATATGAGACGCGTTAGGATCTCGGTTGAGACCTCGGGTGTACCCGACAGTTACGTTGCCTTTCACCTTTTTTGCGTGATGCGTAGTTAAGCCTACATAATTTTCTTACATCCTTTCTGCATGAAATGTAGTTTTGGGTTGGTGTTTCTCGCGCGTGGTGCGTGGTTTTCTTCTCATGTTTGGGATTGTTGTGCCTTGTTTTAGATTGTTTAACTGTGGCATTTCTTTGCATAGCATTTGCATTTAAATGTTTCATTGCACAACCTCATTACATGATCATAAGTTATGTTCTTACATCATGCATCTCATTTGCATTTTGCCCCAAAACTACGCTGGTTTGATTCCTTGCAAAGGGATACGTAGGCAGCCTGCGAGCGCAACCGTTTTTGTTTTCTATCTTGATTGTTTGTCCAAGTCTTACGGCCTTGTCAAAATGGATCGTTTTTTGGGCTTTGACATTCACTCACGTCATTTCATGACTCCGAGTTCCGTCAAAGAGGGGCAACTGTGGACACCACATTTTTGACGGCCCTTTAGGACTTGGATGTTTTTGCTGGTACATCTGATGACGAGTTTGATTGCTCACCGAGCGCTCGAAGTTTTCAGCGGGATGCCACAGGTTTAAGTCTTTCCAACCTTGCATCCATTTTGTCTCCTTTTTGGACCATGTCCTGGTCTTTCTCCCCTACAGTTTTTGGTGGCCTGCCAGCCATCTATGAAGGCTACCAGCCAAAGCTTCTGGTCTGCTAGCCATCAGTGATGCCTTGCCGGCCATCACTGATGGCCGGCCGGCCACCAATGTTTTCTGCAGATATTTTGTGCCAGTTGTGCTAGCTGGTCGCATAAATGCATGCATCTGTCCACACGTGGAGGGCTAGATCTCCTTGTATAGAATTCATGTTTTCTATATATAAGGAGTCCCTCTCTTATGTTTTAAGGTTGGAAGATTTAAGAATCAAAATTCTCTCTCTCTCTCTCTCTCTCTCTCTCTCTCTCTACATTTCTCTCTCTCTTGAAATTTTGTGCTTAGTTGCTAGATATACTATAGTTTTGCAGATCAACCCTTAACCTAAAGTGATCACCTTTGAGCTGAGGTCTTGATTGAGCTCTTGAAGGTGGTTTTGGCTTGCTTTTGTGCCTAAAGTGGTGTTTGGCTTCAAGAAGTGTAACACTAATCTTTTAACTTGTTTTAGTACTCTTGTATCTCCATCTTTTTCCATTGTTTTTGGGCTGTTCTTGAGCCATAAAAACTCTGTCAAAATGGGCTGAAATTTGTGGTTTGAAGCCATTTTAAGGTAGGGGGTGGTTCACCCTTCTTTGTACCTTGTTTGTAAGGCTTCTCCACTAATGTTTCCCATTTTTAAACCATATTTTTTGGGGCCTTTAACCACTGAATTTTAGGGTATTTTCAGTAGCAAAAAACATGTTTTGAAGTCCAAAATTGGAGGGGTTGGTCTCCTCCCCTTGTGTCTTGTTTGCTAGCCTAGTTAACTCCATGTGTTATCATGATTTTCTCGCTTTTTGTAGCTTTGTTCCAACATGTTTTTACCTCTATTTTAGACTGCTTTAGCTCTATTTTGGGTTGTTTGGGTCAGTTGAGTCTTGTTTTGCATGGTTGTAGTGTAATAGTCCTCACAAGTTTGGTGCTTTAGGCTATTAGGCACCTCTTGTTTGAGTTAATTGCATGCTTTGATGTTGTTTTTCACTTCATTTCAGTACTAATCACCTCTGCAACCTCCCTCCTTTCTTGGTTTTTTCTTTTGCTTTGAAAGTTGCTTCAAGTCACTTGTGTGCCTAAGTGTGGAATTGAGGCTTCATACTTAATGGTTTAATCCCTTTGGGGGTTCATTACCAACGGTATGAGACTTCTTTCATACCCAAAGCAACTTGTGTTTTGAGCCTTCTTTCCATTAGAGGACTCTAACTCACCTTTTGGACTTAATTGGATTAAGTAATGGTTGGTAGGTTAAAATGAGTAACTAATAACTTGGGACTAAAATTGAGCAAGATAATAACTTGTGTGTTATGTGTTCAATCGGACGTTAATTGAACACAAGGAAAATCGGGACATTTCATACTCAAAGTGATGAAATGTCTCAAGTTTCCTAGGTCTCCATTGCCCTTGATCATGCATGATAGAGTGATGGTTCTTAAGTGTCTTGTTTTGCATTCATTAAGTTTGCACACCTTAAAGCACAAGCCATCATGCAATGAAATTGCTTAGATTGGTGGTCTGTGGTTTAAGTTCACAACTCCTTGGATTTGTCTATGAAAATGAGAGGTGAATTGTGCAGACAATTTTTGGAAAAACCCTTTTTTTGCTCTATTTGTGCTCTATTGTAGCATGGTGTTCTAGTGCATCAGTGGCCGGCAGGCCACCATCCATGGTCGGCAGTGCACCATAGATGGCCGGCAGCATTCATCCATGGCCGGCTGGCCATTGATGTAAACTTCAGTAGAATTTTGGTAAGGTGGAGCAAAAAATTTCTGGAAATGTTCAACTCTGCAAACAGAGGCTTCCGAGAGCAAAGCGAAGGTCTTTTCGGGCGAAAATCGAGCATGTGCATCGTCCACTTCCCGAGGCGGAGTAGTGGTAGCGTAGTTAAATATCTTAATTGTTTAGTTTGTTTATATTTGTGTTGTATATTAATTAGTTAGCTTACTAGTTAGTTAAAAGTGTTGTAATAATTCGTAATTAGTTTAGCTAGTTATTCATTTGGTTTGTAATAGTTAGTCTAATTAGCTTAATTAGCTTAGCCCTAATTAGTTGCTAGTTAGCTTAGCTTTATTCATTCAGACTCTCCTTCATGAGAACGTATTGTAATAATGTGTATGTCTGCCAACCCCACATTTTTCTCCCTTTTACTTAACTGCTTTTGATGGTTAGATTAGGGGTATCATGTTTCAATTAGCATACCTTATGCTTGCATACGTTCATCTTGTCTTGATGCACCAAGGCTCGGTGCATCATTCAAACTGCATTGTCATTTCAATACCTTCTTTGAATACGTGCTTAGACCGCATACTATTTAATTGAATCATATGCCATTTCAGTAGCCGAGCCTATTAATTGCATTCTTTGCATGTGTTGCATTAGACATCTTGTATTGTTAGGAATCATGCATTTTTTCTAACTTTGTCTTCTTTTGGCTTGGAGTACTGGGTGAGTTTTTAATGCTTTAGCATACTTGCATGAATGTGAATTTTGCCATGACTAGCACGCTTGCCATGAGGCTAAATGCTTACATGTTAAACTGTTTGAATGCCTGTGGGTGAAGGCTTGTTGTTTGAATTGGAATGATTCAATGAATGTATGTTTTAAGCCCACTTTGTTGAGTGGCAAATTAGTTTTAAGCCCACTATGTTTGGTGGCAAATCCGCAAACTTTAAGCCCACTTGAGGTGGCAAATTCAAACCATTTTCACAAACAAACATGAGTTGAATTGTTCCAAATTGAGCAAACTAGTCTATACTTTCTTGTGCGCATCACATAGTAATGCTAGTTTAATAACCGAAACAAGAGCACATAATGTACATAAAAAATCATATCATGATTAGTAGAGGCCGATCTTTAATCAGGCAAGTGGGGGTGCTCAATTCATGACCTTCCCCTCTCGTACCTAAGTTCCCGAGCCAAGGCAATCTTGGTGATGACGGGCACGTGGCCTTTGGCACGAGTCATGGGTTTCCTAAATTTCCTCAAAAATAAAATATTTAGGTGGTGACTCTGTATCTGGCAAAGCAGTCCAATTTTGGCATTTTTGATTCAAAAATCAATTTTCCAAAACGATTTGCCGGATTTGGACTCTTTGGTGTTTATCAATTTCACATTGCACTTGTGAGATTAGATTCAAAACCGTGGGAGTCCGAACTGTAGGGCTTCTTTTTGAGTTTCCAAAAGGGGGCACGAAAAAGCCGAGCTACAGTGAGCCCGAGCAGTTTCTTGTATCTCAGGACACGTGACGCGTGGCCCTGGGTGGGTTTTATCTCGGGACACGTGAGATGTGAGCCCGAGCAGTTTTTCTCTTATCTCAGGACGCGTGAAATGCGACCCTGAGTGGTTTTGCTTTTTCTCATGGACGCGTGAAGCGTGACCTTGAGTGGTTCTGTTCTTGGGATGCGTGAAACACGGCCGCGAGTAGTTTTCATTTTCGGTTCTCAGGACATGTGAGACGCAACTTTGAGCGGTGTTTTCGTTCCTTGCTTCACGCTTTGGAGTGTCGTGGTTATAGTGTGCTTTAGTTCTTTTCACATGTGACTTGTGTTGGAACTCGTGTTGGTTTTAAGCTTGAAGCTGCTCATTCATGTGTTGTTATCTTGCTTGTTGCTTATCTCATCTGTTATTACTTATTGTATCATCGTTCATGATCATGAGTTTTCAAAATAGCCGACTTCACGAAGCGTATAAGTCTAGCTTTCAAAGTTTTTTTCGTCCATATCATTTGCATCTTGCCCCAAAACTATGCTGGTTTGATTCCTTGCAAAGGGATATAGGCAGCCTGTGGGCACAACCTCTTGATTTATGTCTTGATTGTTTTTCCAAGTCTTACGGCCTTGTCAAAATGGGTCGTCTTCGGCTTTGACATTCACTCACGTCATTTCATGACTTCCGAGTTCTGTCAAAGAGGGGCAACTGTAGGCACCCCATTTTTGACCTCCCTTACAACTTGGATGTCATCGTTTGCACACCCAATGATGAATGCATATGCTTGTTCGAGTGCTCGAAGTTTTCAGTGGAATGCCACAACCTTTGAGCCTTCAAACCCTGCACACTTGTTGCCCTGTTTTGGACCAAAACCTTAACTTTTCAAACCTGGAACACCTGGTGGCCTGCCGGCCACCCCTGTGGGCTGCCGACCACTGATGTGGCTTGCCGGCCACCAGTCTGTT
The DNA here is from genome assembly GCA_036172215.1 of Camellia granthamiana. Classification (NCBI taxonomy): domain Eukaryota; kingdom Viridiplantae; phylum Streptophyta; class Magnoliopsida; order Ericales; family Theaceae; genus Camellia; species Camellia granthamiana. The sequence goes on from JAXFYN010000176.1 coordinate 407,686, forward strand.
TTGTAGATATTTTGTGACAGTTGTGCCAGCTGCTTGCACAGATGCATGCATTTGCTCCCATGGGTAGGGATGGATGTTTCTGAGGGAGGTTGATGTTCTCTATATATAGAGGACCTCCCCTCTTGCTTGAGAGGTTATAAAAAGTTTGGAGCAAAATTTTTCCTCTCTCTCTACAATTCTCTCTCTTTTCAATTTCTTAGCTTATTGCAAGTTTTTGCCTATACACTCTTAACCAAACCTCTCCATCTTTGTGCTGAGGTGCCTTTGAACCTTGTTTGAGCTCTTGAGGGTGTGTTTGTCTTGCTTTGTTGCCTAGAATTGGTTCCCCTCTTCAAGAGGTATAAGCTTTGCCTCTATGCTTGCTTTCTTTACTCTTTTTCCTACTATTTTTCAACTGTTTTTGGGCTGTAAAAACTCTATATTTTTGGGCTGAAACTTGGGTTTTAAGGTCAACAACGGTTGGAGGGTGGTTCACCCTTCTTTGTACCTTACTTTCAAGGCCTTTACCCTTGTGTTTCCCACCTTTACACCAACTTTTTTTTTGAACTTTTAAATACTGATTTTCTGAGTTATTTAGTGGCTAAAATCATGTTTTGAAGTCCAAAATTGGAGGGGTTAGCCTCCCCTCCTTGTGTCTTGCTTGTTAGTCTAGTTTGCTCTATGTGTTAGCTTATTATTCCAGCCATTTTTGTCTTAATTCCAGCATGTTTTAGGACTTATTTTGGACTATTTTAGGACTATTTTTGGTTGATTATTGCATTTGAGCTTTGTATAGCATGCTTCTAGTGTAATTGTCCTCATGAGTTTGGTGTTTTAGGCCTTAGACACCATCTTATTTGAGTTGATAGCATTTATTTATGCTTTTCTCACTTATTTTCAGCACTGATAATCTCTGCAACCTCCCTCCTTTCTTGGATTTTGTTTTTGTTTTGAGAGTTGTTTCAAGCCTCTTGTTCTTTCAAGCTTGAGATTGAGATTGTCATGCTTAATGGTTTAATCCCTTTTAGGGGTTCATTATCAATGGCATGACATCTCTTTCATGTCTTAAGTTAACTCTTGGTTGGTACTTCACTCCATTAGAGGACTTCAATTCATTCTTGGACTTAATGGATCAAAGGATGGTTGGTAATTTAAAATTGAGTAACTAAAATTGGAGGCTAAAATGGTGCAAGATAATAATTGGTTGTGTGTTCAATCAGACGTTAATTGAACACATGGAAGCTTGAAGCATTTCATACTCATTAGTGATGAAATGATTCAAGTATCCAAGGTCATCTCCTCCCTTGATCATTCATGAAAGGGAGGAGGTTTGAGTCTTATTTTGTTGCATTTATGAAACTTGCACGCTTTGGTGCACAAGCCATCGTGTAATGAAATTGCTTGAGTTGGTGGTTTGTGGCTTAAATTTACTTCTCCTTTGAGTTGTCTGATGACAAAGAGGGGTAAATTGTGCAAACAACCCTTGAGAATACCCTATGCATGCTCTGTTTGTCCTCTGTTGTAGCAAGATGAACCTGTGCAGCAGTGGCCGGCAGGCCATCACTGGTGGACAGCAAGCCATCACTCTTGGCCGGCCGGCCACCAAAGCAAAATTCAGTAGTGTGTTTTTTGGACAGAGCAGAGTTATTCTGGAAGTGGGACATAGTGCAAGTGTTCTACGGTGCAACAGAGGCATTTGGCAGCAGAAACAGTGGCTTTTTTGGGTGGAAAGTCCGCGCATGCATGAGCATTCCTTGTTTCCCGAGAAGGAGTAATTGGAGTAGTTAATTTAGTTACTTCATGTTGTGCTTAATTAGTTGTAGCTAGTTAATTTTGTAAAATGTTGTAATTAATTAGTTAGCTAATTAGAATTTTGTAATTAATTAATTAGTGTAATTAATTAGTTAGTTCCAATTTGTAATAATTAGCTAGAATAGTTAATTAGTTGTGATGTTGTAATAATTAACTAGTTTAGTTAATTAGTTAATTCGTATTAATTAGCTTAGCTTAGCTAGTTAGTTTATTTATTCGGACCCTTCTTCGTGAGGGCACAAATGTTGTAATAATGTGTATATTTTCCAACCCACGTCTTTCTCCCTTTTATTTACCTGCTTATGATGGTTAGATTAGAGCATCATATTTCGTTTAGCATATCTCATGTTTACATCCACTTGTATTACATGCACTGAGGCTCGGTTCATCATTCTAACTTGCATTGTTAGTTTCATACTTCGTTGAATATGTGTTAGATCACATGCTATCAAACTGATTCATATGTCATATTAGTAACAGAGCCTAGTAATTGCATATCGCATGTGTTGCATTAGTCATGTTGCATTAGTTAGGAGCATGCATGTTTTCTAACTCTTTTGTTTATTTTGGCTTAGAGTACTAGGTGAGCCTTTAGTGCTTTAGCATAATTACATGAGTGTGGTTGTTGCCATGTCTAGCATGCTTGCCATGAGGCTAATTACTTAATTGATAAACTGCTTGAATGCCTGTGGATGAAGGCTAATTGCTTGAATTGGGATGTTTTGACTAATGTATCTTTAAGCCCACTTTTCCAAGTGGCAAATTCACAAACTCTTTTTCAAAAGAACAAACATGAGATCGAAATGTTCCAATTTTTGCAAATTAGTCTATACTTGTGTGCGCATCACATAGTAATCTAGCTAATAATCGGAACAAGAGCATATAATGTAAATAAGAATCGCATCATGATTAGTAGAGGCCGATCTTGATTAGGCGAGTGGGGTGCTCAATTCATGACCTTCCCCTTTCGTACCTAAGTTCCCAAGCTAAGACAACTTTGGTGATGACAGATATGAGGCCTTTTGGCACGAGTCTCAAGTTTTCTAAATTTTTCAAAAATATTTAGGTGGTGACTCTGTATCTAGCAAAGCAGTCCAGTTTTTGCATTTTGATTCAAAATCGATTTTCGGATTTGGACTCTTTGGTGTTTATCTATTTCACATTGCACTTGTGAGATTGGATTCAGAACCGCGGGAGTCCGATACTGTAGGGCTTATTCGTCTTTCAAAAGGGGGCACGAAAAGCCAAGCTACAGTGGGTTTAGGCTTGGGTTTGCATAAAAACTCTTGATAAAGCAAGAAAAACCCATGATGACTCTTAGTGGAGCAAAGAAAAATTTTTGGTGCACATGGCAAGGTTGGACTACTACAAGGTGGCCTTCAATGGAGTATGGTCGTTCAAGATGGAGTATGTGCGGGTGGCCTAAGCTGAACTTGATGTTGAAGAGTTATAGATCAAGATTAAGGGGGAGTGTGTCATGATCTACAATGAACTTTCGGATGATAAATCAAGACTTGAGGGGAGCATGAAGAGACCCGATGTTTGGTTCATACATAAGGAGGAGAGTGTTGGAGCATGTATGAAGGTAGAGTCCCACAACGGATAAAGAGTAAAAGGATATAGGTCTTAATATACATTAGATAGACTCTCCACTTATAGGTTTTAGCTTTTAAGTGGGTATGAATTCCAAATAATGTATGTTGGGATGTGGCGTTTGTGGACTCTAGAGTTTCTCCTTATTAGATTGGGCCGGTATTGTTGTGCGCTTGTGGGTTGCCTAATTCCCTTGTTGGAAAAAATGGGTTTTTGGTGACTTTAATTAAATATTAAAGTGTGTCCCAACCATCTATTGTGTTGGGTCCAAGTGGGTCTAGATACTTTGCAATGAGATCTTTACACCATAAAAAGAATGGCCAAAAACCATTGAGAATTGAATGAGAAATTGCCTCACGAAGTTAGCTTCATGAAAGAGGTAGTAGGATTAGTGTGTATAATTTGTTTGTAACACCTGCAATATTGCAGAGGTTAATGGTGCGTTAATGACCATTAGTGACCAGCCATCAAGGCTAGAGGCTCCTCCTCTCTCCCCTATACATGTATAAATTGAGACCCTCCTGTCTAGTCTCAACACAAATTTTTGCTTCCATTTTACAAGTCAGTTTTCCAGAAACTTCTTACAGTAAGAGAGTGTTTCCACGATTTTTGTTCGCTAAGCTAGACAGAGAGTGCTTCTGTCGTAGCTGGTTTTTACCCGTCGTATCCTGAGAGACAGACGTCGGAATTCCTCAAGCACTCGACCCGTGAGGCGGCGAAAATCTATTTTAAGCTTGTTGTTCAAATTGTGTGATAAGATAAACTAAATAGATTGATAATGGACAATTGAAATTTTAGAACAAACAAACCATGTTGTTACATGCTCTAGAATTATTTATATGGTTATTGGTTTTGTAGCAATTATATATAATTCTTGCCATTAAATTTGGATTTTAATTATTTAGGAGTTATATGATTTTGTAACTTGTATATATTTATGTACATATTTAATGTGTAATAAGGTCTTATAAAACTCTTGCATATTAATTTAATTTGTTCACATGTTTATTATGATTTAAATTCATATGTAACTCTTGCATATTAATTTAATTTATTTACATGTTTATTGTGATTTAAATTCTATGTAACTCTAGCCTATTAATTTTGTAGTTTAAGGTTTTGGAGTTATCAAATTTTTATAACTTGTCTAGATTTATTTGCATAATTATTGTGTAATAATTTTATGTGTAACTCATGGCTAGAATTTTAATTATTTAGGTATTAACTTTTAATTTAATTCTTAGAGTTATAGTTTTATTTTGTAACTCTCGCCAATTAAAAGTGTTGATTGTACATTTATTTACATGAATATTGTGTAGTTTAATTGGGTGAATTAAATTTTGAATTTAATTTATTTATTTGGAGTTATAAGTTTAAATGTTTAGTGTGAATTAATTTCATTAATAACTGATGACTATTAAAATTTTATTTTAAAGTTTTAATTTAATTGTGAAATTACAAATTGTGTTTTGTTGGTAACTTATCTAGCATTTTAATTCTTTGCTTAATTTTATTATTCAATAGTTGGCTAGATGGTTTCAATTAGTTTATATTTATTTTTCCTTAGATTGTTTGTTTGTATTTTGTTGTGGTTTTCTGCTAACATTTTTTTTTTTACAGAAATACCTATACAAAAAAAAAAAAAAAAAAAAAAAAAAAAAACCAAAACCAAATGAATAGATTTGAGTTGCACAAGCGAAATCTAAAGATTATATAATTTAAGCATTTTTTGCTTGAGATTTAGTAGTGGTTACTTGCCAAATTTTTAAAGCAAGGTTGTTTGCTTGGCATATTAAAGCATTTTATATGCTTGGATTGTTGTAGCAATTTTTATATTGCTTGTAATTGTTAGCAATTTTATTTTAATTGCTTGTAAGTTTGGAACTGGTTTGTTTTAACCTAATTCATCCCTTGGAAAATTTAATTCTTAAAATTGTTTATCACGGACTAGGAGTCAACATGCTCTTGAAAGTTTTGTCAAAAGGTTAACTGGGTTTTAAGTGGGACTGATGTGACCCCTCCAGTCTTCCTAGAAACATTCTTGACCTTGTTCGATTCTAGGTTAAGTGGTGAGACTAGTTTTGAATTAAATTTCCAACTGTGGGATTTTCTAAGGGTTAAGTTTAATTTCTAGAAACACAAAAAATGATATTCTGTTGTATTTTTCAGAAATGACAACTGTCACCAATGATGCTGCTACTGCTAATGTTGGTGGGGATCTAAACTGTCATGACCCGAACTCGCCCCTATAGATTAAGGCCATAACCGGCCAGAAATCATGAGATTACCTACGGCCTCAAACAGAAATCAATTAAAAAATAATAATATGGGGCCAGATGCGGAAGCAGACTTTAAAATTTTGTCTAATGAGTTATGCTTACATGGCATATCAAAACATTTCCCATATACTTAATAATAACTCACACTACATATTAGTAGTTAACATCTTGTACCCCCAGGATCATTCAAACACATAGTCAGCTATACCAAAAGCTTATGCACATAAATGGTCTATGATGACCAATGGAAATAGCAAAAGTAAATACAAAAGATCATAAACAAAGCCTCTTGCGTAAGGCACCTAGGCTAACTCCAAAATCTTGAGAATCTTTCACAATCTCACTAAGGTTGGGGCTAGACATCCCATTGCTCAGCTACATACATATAAATACGGAGTGAGCTAATGTCCAGTGAATAATACCAGAGTAAAGAGGTTAATGAATGAGATTCATACATAAATAAATCATACTTATAATTTAAACATTTGACTACTATCCTCATTCATATCAGATATATAGATCATAACAAAGCAAAATGACCTTGGGTCCAATATATCATATCCATATACAAAACGACCTTAGGTCCAACTCATATACAAAATGACCTTAGCTCCAACTCACATACAAAACGACCTCCGGTCCAACTCATATACAAAACGACCTCAGGTCCATTGTATACAAAACGACCTTAGGTCCATCTATACAAAATGACCTTGGGTCCATTTATACAAAACAACCTCGAGTCCAATACTCATTTATAGACCGACCTCAGGTCTAATGGATCCATATACAAATGACAACCGATCCTTCATATCATAATACCAAACGACCTTGGGTCCAATATTCTTATATTCATAATTATGCGCATAGTCACATTCATGATCATGATCACATCCGTATTCATATTCAAAACAACCTTTGGTCCAATCAATTCCTTATTCAAAACGGCCTTTGGTCCATTTAATAATCATACAAAACAACCTTCGGTCCAATTCACATATAAGATGACCTTTAGTCTATCTTGTTAAACATTCCAAACGGCCTTAGGCCCAATCCGTATCCTTATCAAATATACCAAACAACCTTGGGCCCATTGTGTGTTCATACTAAACAACCTTTGGTCCAATCTTATAATTTCATGCTTATCAATCACGTTTCAAGTCTTTTACGAATCAGACAGGTAGAATACTCATTCATAATACAAATTCATGAGTTTGAAAACTTACCACATAGGTAGCATTTAGAAAAGAATATACATAAAAATATCTTTACTAAAATATTACTCACAGTGCTCTGCCGATGGATTTTCCCTTACGCTTGACCCTACACATTCCATATTCAATCCGTTCTTAACTTATTCAATTCTCTTAGGCTTCTTTCTTATTCTTTCATTCATTTATAATGCATAATGCATGCCTAAGAGTGCTTAGAAATCGAAAAGAATGGAAAACAGAACATGAATCAGCTTTTCAAAACTTTTTGAAACAGGGTTCCTCACTTGAGCATAGCTTTGCTCGCTCGAGCGGACCCCTTTGGTCTGCAAAGCTTCTGGTTGCCTTCATTCTTCACTCGAGCGGCAACTCCTTCGCTCGAGCGAAGGGGCTGATTTCTAGGTATTCTAGTAAGCTATTTGAGCCTCAAAACACAACTCCACAGGGTGTAACTTACATGTTATGGCCTATACGTTAACCACACAACCTCTAACATGATATAAATGTCAATTTCACAAGATTTGAAGCTCAAATTCCCATGAATTCATCACATAAGTTCAATTATATCAAATTTATTTTCACAACTTCAAAACTCATGCAAACAAATCTTATATCTTCTTGGATCTTTCATGCATGTGAAGTGTAGCTTCTATTTTCATTTGAAATGGTACAATTGATGCTCAAACTCATGAGACTCAACAAAATTATGCATGCATGTATGGTTTGGTGCCATATTCTTCATGTTCCAACAATCATCTTCCAAATACAAACATGAATCCTTAGAATTGAGTTTCATACCATGGTAATTCTTACATGCATGTGGTAAACGACTCTCAAATCAACATGAACTACATGTTTCATGCTCAAATATGCAAATTCATGGCAATTTCTTACATGCATGTGTATATTGACTTCAAATTCATCATATACAACTTAAACCTTGTTCTTGATTACCAATTCTCTTTGAATTCATATAATTACAAACTCAAACTCATAAATTAAGGGTTGGTTACTCACCTAGAAGCTCCAATCCTTCCAAATTTAGTTAATTTCTTGAGCCTAGCTTCCAAATTCCAAAGTTTTGAGCCAAAATTCACAATTTGTGCCCTCTCTCTCCCTAGTACCATCCCTCTCCCCCCCTCTCTCTCTAGTGTAATTCAGCCAAGTATGAGAAATGGGCTCAAATATGAGCTTATACATTAATCCCCTATGTGTTTATAAACTAGACTAATCAACATTACTAATCCAAGCTTAGTACTAATCAATTAGGCTTAGTTAATCATTAATTTAATCTAATTATTTTGATCCGAATCAATTTTTGATTGAATTTCACCATAGGCTCTAAAAATTACGCTAATCACAGTAAATTAATCAATTTTGGTTACTGACGCCTCTATAGCCCTCAATTTTGGATTATAGCAGAAATTGTAACAGATATGTCTACAATCAATAAATAGGCATTCAAAAATCACATAAAATACATAATTAACATCAAATTTCATATCAAGCACATTAACACTCATATAATTAATGAGTTCACAGTATAATACAGAACGGGGTTGTCACATGAACCCCGGGTGAACTGGCTTGCCAACCCCTATTATTGTGACCTCTGTGGTTAACCTTGGTGGCACTCCGACTGTTCCAGGAGGACCGCTCAGTCACCATGAGCGCCCAGAGAAATTTGCTAGGGTGAACTTCAAGAGATGGTAGCAAAAGATGGTGTTCTACTTGACCACGCTGAACCTTGTAAAGGTTTTGAGTGAGGATCCTCCAACTGTGGTAGAGAATGAGCCAGAAAAGCAAAAAGTCATGGCACTTGACACATGGAAGTAAACAGACTATCTTTGTCGGAACTATGTGTTCAACAGCTTGGCAGACTCATTCTACAGTGTGTTTCGTACCAAGAGCTCAGCAAAGGAGTTATGGGAATCTTTGGACAAGAAATATAGGACTGAGGATGTTGGGGCAAAGAAATTTGTGGTTGGCCAGTTCCTGGGCTTTAAAATGGTAGATTCAAAAACTATGATGAGCCAAGTCCAGGAGTTTCAAGTGATCTTGCATGAAATTCATGCTGAGGGGATGCCTTTGAACGAGTCATTCCAAGTTGCTGTGATCATTGAGAAACTTCCCAATGGTTGGAAGGACTTCAAGAACTACTTGAAGCACAAACGCAAGGAAATGTTAGTTGAAAACCTGATTGTCCGACTCCGAATTGAGGAGGATAATAAAAAGAAATGAGGGAGTACCTTCTGTGTGAGAGCCAATGTCATTAAGCATGGCAAATATTCTGGGGTGTGGAAGAAGCCCCTTGTGAATAAGGGCTCAAAGCTGGGGCAAAAGGGTGGTATTGCAAAGAAGCCAATATACAAGCTGCAGGAACCTGTTTATCGATTCTTAAGGAAATACTACAACTGTGGTAGCGAGGGGCATCGGGCTAGTGACTACCACAAGCAAAAGAAGCCATACAAGACCAAACCTCATGCTCATATGGCAGATATGCAAGAGCACTCTCATGATGAGGATGATATGCACTTGTCTGCCGTTGTCTCTGAGGTGAATATGGTGGGTTCAAACCCAAGAGAACGGTGGATTGATACTGGGACTACACGCCATGTCTGCTCCGAGAAAAAGTTGTTTACAACTTTCGAGCCGGTTACAAATGGTGAGAAGTTGTTTATGGGGAATTCTGCTACCTCAATTATTGAGGGGAAAAGAAAGGTGGTCCTGAAGTTGACCTTAGAAAAAGAGCTGACCTTGAATGAAGTCCTATATGTTCCGGACATTCGTAAGAATCTCGTCTCTTCTCAGCAAACATGGTTTTCACATGGTCTTTGAGTCCGACAAGGTCATTCTGACCAAGAGCGGAGTGTATGTGGGTAAGGGTTATATGTTGGGGGTATGTTTAAACTCAATGGAATGACTATTATCCCAAAGATGAATAAAGATGCATCTTTTTCTGCTTACATGCTTGAGTCTTCTAATTTGTGGCATGGTAGACTAAGACATATTAACTTTGAATCTTTACGTAGATTAATCAAGTTAGATCACATACCATCTTTTAAGATTAATCTAAAACACAAGTATGAAACTTGTGTTGAAGTGAAGTTGACAAGATCTTCATTTCATTCTATTGAAAGAAGTTCAGAGCCGTTGGACTTAGGGTATAGTGATGTGTGTGACTTAAAGTTTATACAATCACGTGGTGGCAATAAGTACTTCATCACTTTTGTTGATGATACACTATGTATTGTTATGTCTATTTGCTCAAAAGCAAAGATGAGGCTATTGACAATATTGTTCTTTATAAGAATGAAGTTGAGAATCAATTAAGTCGCAAGATTAAGGCTTTAAGAAGTGATCGTGGTGGTGAGTATGAATCAGCGTTTATTGAGATTTGTGCTCAATCCAGGATTATTCACCAAACCAAGGTGCCTTATTCTACTCAGTCAAATGGGGTTACTGAGCGGAAGAATAGGACGCTAAAGGAGATGATGAATGCAATGTTAATAAGTTTTAGATTGCCACAGAACATGTGGGGAGAAACAATTCTCTCCGCGAATTACATTCTAAATAAAGTACCCCGGAAGAAGGTAGACAAAACCCCATATGAGTTATGGAAAGGCGTCAAGCCTTCTTATAAATTCTTACGAATGTGGGGGTGTCTTGCAAAGGTGGCAATACTTACACCCAAATGGGTTCGGATAGGCCCGAAATTTGTGGATTGTATATTCATTGGTTATGCACATAATAGTAGTGCATATCGGTTTCTTGTACATAAATCTGAAATTTTAGATATACACAGGAATACCATCATGGAGTCAAGGAATGCATGTTTCTTTGAAGAAATTTTTCCTTGCCGAACCCAAGAAGGGGTTTCGAGGTCTTTGGAGCAATTTGATGATCTTGCTAGTGATGATGATCATATTGATGATCAAGTTGATGATCAAATTAAGGTTTTAGATGAGCCTAGAAGGAGTAAAAAGGCTAGGATGTCCAAGTCTTTTGGTTCAGACTTCTTGACTTATATGGTTGAGAATGAACCTCAAACTTTCCATGAAGCCATGACTTCTCCTGAGAGTCCTTTGTGGAAAGAAGCGATCAAAAGTGAGATTGACTCCATCTTACAGAACCATGCCTGGGAGTTGGTGGATTTACCTACAGGTAGTAAGCCTTTAGGCGACAAGTGGATTTTTAAAAGAAAGATAAAGGCTGATGGGTCAATTGATAAGTATAAGGCTGGGCTCGTTATCAAAGGGTATAGGCAACGAGAAGGCCTAGATTACTTTGATATGTACTCACCCGTAACTAGGATAACATCCATTTGCATGGTGATTACGATAGTAGCTTTGCGCAATCTGCAGATACACTAGATGGATGTAAAGATAGCTTTCTTAAATGAGGATTTGAATGAAGAAATCTACATGGAGCAACCTGAAGGGTTTTCAGCTCCAGGGCAAAGGAAGAAAGTCTGTAAACTTGTCAAATCATTGTATGGTTTCAAGCAAGCGCCTAAACAATGGCATGAGAAGTTTGACAACGTAATATTGTCAAGTGGGTTTAGAATCAACGAATGTGACAAGTGTATTTATGTCAAAGACACTGACATAGGTTATGTCATTTTGTGTCTATATGTTGATGATATGCTCATTATAGGTAGTAATGATGAAATGATCAAAACTACTAAGAAGTTGTTAAACTCTAAGTTTGACATGAAGGTTATGGGCGTTGCATATGTTATTTTGGGAATTAAGATTACTAGAACATTTGGTGGAATTGTACTGTCTCAGTCTCATTATGTTGATAAGATACTTAAGAAGTTTAGTGGATCAGATACGAGTGTGTCACCGACACCTGTAAACTTAAGTCTACATTTTACCAAGAATAATAAAGAGAGTGTCTTTCAATTAGAATATTCTCGAGCAATTGGAAGTTTGATGTATCTGATGAGTTGTACTTGGCTGGATATAGCCTACTCAGTTAGCAGGCTTAGTAAATACACGAGTAATCCTGATGCTACTCATTAGAAGGGCATTATGTGGGTGTTGAGGTATTTACGCTACACTCGAGATTATGGGTTGCATTATACTCGATATCCAGCGGTGCTAGAAGGTTATAGTAACGCGAATTGGATATCAGATATAAAGGACTCAAAGTCCACTAGTGGATATGTGTTCACTCTTGGTCTAGCAGCCGTGTCTTGGAAATCTTCTAAGCAAACGTGTATATCTAGATCAACGATGGAATCAAAGTTTATTGCTTTAGATAAAGCAACAAAAGAAGCAGAATGGCTTCGTCATTTCGTTGAAGATATCCCACGTTGGTCTAAACTTGTGCCAGCTATTTGTATTCATTGTGATAGTCAGTCTGTAATTGGTAGGGCACAGAGTAATATGTATAATGGAAAGTCTAGAAATATCCATCGTAGACATAATTCCATATGACAACTACTCTCGAATGGAGTTGTCTCTATAGACTATGTAAAGTCTAAGGACAACATTGCGGATTCGCTAACCAAAGGGTTAAATCGAGTGTTAGTCAAGATGTCATTAAAAGGAATAGATTGAGGCCTTTGGCAGTTACTAGAATGGAAACCCAACCTAGTTGATTGGAGATCCCAAGATCTAGGTTCAATGGGACAACCTAATTACGTGTAACAATGGTATGTCACTGTGGGGGTAAAACCTTCCAGCCATTCCTTTAAGCAGTGATACTTATGGGGGTGAAGGTTAAGCAAAGCTTTTAATGACTCTTATGTGTTGAGGATTCAAACAGGGTATAGCAGGATACTTTGGAGAGTCACCTATGTGAGTGTGAAGTGGGGCCACTTCCAGAAGAATTGGGAAGGCCAAAATTCTTTGAAACCACTCGCTGAACCAGGCTAGTGCTCAGGGCCATACAGGGCACAGCAGTGAGAACTAAATGGTGGTAGGAGTAATTCCTGTGTGAGATCTATCGTCTCAGTTTACGTAAACAGCGGAGTAGTTCAAAATGTCATATTCACTGATCAGCCAGTAAACTCGATAGGTTTTCGCTGGGAGAGGTTCAAAGCTAAAAGCTACCTTCTCTAATGTCGGGGTTAGTCCGTTGTACTCTTTCTCCGAGTCATTATTGTTGAACGGTGTTTGTTTGTTGAGTCATTCGGTCAATTTTTATTCATGTGGGAGATTGTTGGAAAAAATAGATTTTTGGTGACTTTAATTAAATATTAAAGTGGGTCCCAACCATCCGTTGTGTTGGGTCCAAGTGGGTCTAGATACTTTGCAATGATATCTTTACACCATAAAAGAATAGCCAAAAACCATTAAGAATTGAATGAGAAATTGCCTCATGAAGTTAGCTTCATGAAAGAGGTAGTCGGATTAGTGTGTATAATTTGTTTGTAACTCCTGCAATATTGTAGAGGTTAATGGTGCATTAGTGACCAACCATAAAGGCAGGTTAATGGTGCATTAGTGACCAGCCACAAAGGCTGGATGCTCCTCATCTCTCCCTTATACATGTATAAATTGAGACTATCCTGTCTAGTCTGAACACACAAATTTTTGCTTCCATTTTACAAGTCAGTTTGCTAGAAAGTTCCTACAGTGAGAGAATGATGCCACGGTTTTTGTTCGCTAAGCTAGACAGAGAGTGCTTCTGCCATAGTTGGTTTCTGACCGTCGCATTCTGGGAGTCAGATGCCGGAATTCCTTAAGCACTCAACCCGTGAGGCGGCGAAAATCTATTTTAAGGAAACTGCTACCATGCAGGCTTCGGTTTGTTTTCCTTTGCTATGAGTTATTTTATTATGTATTGTAATTTTCAGCATGGTTTGTTTGTTCTGAAATTTCAATTGTCCATTATGAATCTATTTGGTTTATGTTATCACACAATTTGTACAACATCCCTAACATATAAGACAAAGCATTTGCCACACCTTTGACAACATTTATTCTCTTAGTCCAATCAAATACTTGATCCTCTGTGCTCAATATCTTTCCTAAGCTTCCCTCTTCCAATAATTCATAAACCAAAAATGAGTGTCTCGGATGTGGAAAGTAGCCATAAAGTTTCTACCTAACTCTATATAAGCTAGAGCAATTTCTCAGGCTGTTTGAGATGGGACCTGAGAGATTGCAATTTGCTGTAAGAAAAAACAAGTAATCCATTAAAGTTCTGGAATATGACCACTCATCATGTTTCTACCTATAGCAAACTTAGTCAAATGTGTAAGATTGCTGAACAATGGGGGAATAGATCCAAAACGTTTGTTGTCATGAAGGTTTAGATAGGTTAAGTTGCCCAAGTTTCCTATAGATATAGGAATTAAACCAGTTAGATTGTTCTGTGAGAGATCGAGATCAACAAGAAAGCTTAGCATCCCAATTTCTTAAGGGATTAATCTGGAAAGTTGGTTTTCATAAAGGTACAAAGTGGTTAAGTTGCCCAGTTTCCTTATAGAAACGGGGATTGAACTCGTAAGACTATTGCCAGAGAGTTTGAGATCAACAAGAGATGCTAGCGTCCCAATTTCTTGCGGGATTAGTCCTGAAAGTTAGTTTCCATAAAGGTATAGACTGATTAAGTTGCTCAAATTCGCTATTGAAGTAGGGATTGAACTCGTGAGATGGTTGATGGACAAGCTAGGAAAGGTGAGTCTCGAAAGGCTACCAATGTGGGAGGGGATGGTCCCATAAAGTGAGTTGTTAAAAAGGTCATGACTGAGGAGTTGAGAGAAGGATGAGAAGTTAAGATTGAAAAGTGTACCTTTCAAACCATAACTTGTAATGTTTATAAGAGTGACACTGCTAGCCCTATTGCAACCAATCCCAACTCAATTGCAATGGTTACTCCCAACCCACGGTGATAGGAGAGATTGACTTCCATTATCGAGTCTAGCTTTCCACATCAAGAGGGCCATGGCTTCACTTCCTTATTTTCCATCTTCTTCTCTAGTTATAGAAGAAGTAAAAGTAGTAGAATAAAAAAAAATGGCCAATGCAAGGATGATCAGGTAGATTAAATGGATTCAGAAATAATCAAATTGGTTTGGAAGTGTCTTTGCTAAGAATGCCATTCCTGGTTTGTTATGACAAGCTACGAAAGGCAGTGAATGGATGGAGGGATGAAGAGTTGCAAGCGTATGAAAAATAGTTTATAGATAGAAGATGCACTGTACAATAATTGAACAATGACTTGGAGCATTATTAGTTGGCTTTGAAAATTCTAGTGTAGTTGCTTTCAAGTTTTGGTTTGGATCCTCCACTATGAAGTATAGGTTGAGTTTGGACAACTGATATGATCTTGTGCCACAACGATATGTTCTCTGATTTTCAAATTATAGGTTGTAAATTTAAGCTTCATTTGGGGAATAAAATTGGACAACTGACATTTAAGATCTTGCTAGATCAATATTAAAAAGATGGACTTAACATAACTTGGGTAAACAAATTATAAGCAACAGATCATTTGGAGAAATCCCACTTTGTGATGTTTTGTCATACATTAATTTATTTTGCAACTCACTTCATATCATAAATTAGGATAAAATACATTTATTGTCCCCAAAATATGTATTATGTGTCACTTTGGTCTTTATAATTGAAGTATATCAAATTATGACATAACGAACATCTCACTTATTCATCACTGACAATTTTGTTGGACAATCTTCAATGTATTACGAATAAATTATGTTTGTGTACATAACAACAAACAGAAGAGATAAGAAAAAGAAAGAGATTGTTTGATTACAAAAATCAAACCAAAATATAAAATAAATAAATAAAAAATTGATTATTATTTTGCTATAAAAATAAAATCAAAATCTGAAGAAGGAAGATAATAAAACAAAAAGTAAATTAATTACTTACCAAATTAATTTCTTGAACAAATTTTTGATCAAGTCCAGTGTTTAACACTGCGTCCTTAAGACAGATTCGTCCTTTCCACGGTGCTTTTAGAATGTGGATGTTTATCTCCGAGGATAAAATGATCAACAACAAACAGTGGCAGCACTACAAATTGTTTGCACAATGAACACACTTTATGTTTATACACTTTCTCACAAGAAAATAATGCAGCAAAATGCAAAGAGTAATTGCAGAATTTTTGGACGAAAATTCAAGTGAAAAAAACAAATAAGGGATTGTCTATTTATAGATGAAGTGGTGGCTGTTTGGTTTTAATTAAACAGGTACAGTACTTTTTCAGTTTAAATTAAACAGATACATATCTGTTTGAACATGTAAGGCACTGTTTGGTTTGAATTTTAAACAGATATTGAATCTATTCGGTTTAAATTCAAACAGATTAAAAAACTTTTTTGGATTTGAATTTGAACAAATTTGGATATGCTTGAATAGATATGAAACTGTACAGAAATTCTGAAGAGGTGCAAGCCAAAATTTGAATTTTATTTTCAACCAGAATTTGAAATAAAAATGATTAGATTTTATTTCCAAACAAATAAAATAAATTCAAATGTTTTTGACTCAAAAAGATCAGTATTGGGCCGGACAAGCCCAACCCAACGTCACACCACACACCCGCGCCCAAGCCCAGTCGAGCCGACCGGATGGACGGCGGCGCACGCGTGTGTTTATTTTTGGGTCCAATAGGTTTAGCCCAATTTGCCCATAACCTCTCCTTTCTACAAACTTGGGGTGCCCCTTTGGGCCCTCTCCAAGTTACAAACCCATGCCTTATAAACCCACAAAATTCTTCCCACCAAATCAATGTGGGACAAGCCTTTATTCAAACCTTAAGGAATTTTCACCAAAAACTCTATTTCCATGGAACTTACTTTGGCGTCAATTTCCCATTCATCCGATAATGGTTTTGAGCAACCAAATATACCACGTGAATCACAACGCGGCATAGAACGCGTTACCACTTAGATTCGCCAACTTTGGCGCATGGGTCCCACCTAAAAATTAGACCAAAGTTGAGAAAAAATTATGTTTTTCCGAAAACCATTTCTAACAAATTTTCCTTCACTTAAATGTTATACCAAAATCACTTTGGGTCGCCTCTTGTGATCTTGTTCTTTTCTCTGTGGACCAAAAATCAAAGATGCAAAGTCGAATCAATTCTTGACTGACAGTGACACAATGTTTAATATAAATATATGGTGGAAGGATGTTCAGGGATGGATGAATTTTAAAATGTAGGTCTCATTGTGTAAATATTTTTAAAATGGGCTCCTCAAGTTTTTTTAATCAAAAGTGGGTCTCGTTATGTTAAAATTTCTATTCGTAATATTTTTATGCATTTTAATTATGTGAACATGATCACATGCTTAATGTGTATAGTATTTTTTTTTATAAAAGAAATGGATTTTCTCCAGTTGTGTATTCAATTAGAAAAGTATTGCTAGACTTGGTAGATTCACTTTGATATTTTGAATTGTTCGTTTTGTAAGATCCGTTAAATATATCATTTATGTAAAAATAAATTAAATTAAAATAAAAAATAAGCGGTTAATTGAATGTTTAAAATATCTAAATGTGAAATTTGTAGCTGATAAATGTTTAAATTATCTAAGCCACTAAAATATTGTGTGAATGTGTTATAGAATTGAGTGACTCTAGAGAAGTAGAAATTTTTTATTGAAACTACTCATTTGTAAAGCTTATTTCAACTAGCCAAAAAAAAAAAAAAAAGGGTTGTACATAAAAATAAAAATAAAAAAATACATAAAAAATTGAGTGAAAATAAAGTTGCCCTTTCTTTTCATTTTTTTTTTTTTTTGAACAACAAGAAGTTGTCCTTTTTACTAGGGGCATATTTCATAATAAAAGAACAAAATCATAATTTTTCTTACTATACATTGCAACACTTTCTAAAAAATGAAGAGTACTATTCCAACAACCATTACTAAAAGAAATAGAAAAGCAAAAATAATAGCAATTGGTAACACAATGTCGTTACCCTTTTTTTTTTAGCAACCCCATTGTTTATTTTTTATAAGCAAGTCTTCAAACTAGTAGCATTACCACATAAACCTTTATTACCTCTAAGTGCCTCAAATGAAGCCTCCCAGAAGTCTCCGATGTTAGGAATAGGACCATCAAACTGATTGAAAAATACATCTATTGATGTCAAACCTAACATATTATCAAAAGATGATGGAATGAAACCAGAGAGTTCATTGTGGAAGAGATTCAATGTTTCTAAGATTTGCAATTCTCCAATCTGCTATGGTATCTTACCTCTTAGCAAAATTATGACCAAGATCAAGAATTTGAAGGTCACGCACACGACCTATTTCAGCAGGAATGCTTTCCCCAAACTACTCAAATTCAAGTTCCAAAGTTTCTTACAATTTTCTAGTGCTCCAAGGATTGAACCACTCAGATCATTTGCTGCCAAATTAAGGATCTCTAGATTTGATAACTTGCTGAAATCTGGAGGAATATTGCATAATAGATGGTTATCATCTAGCTAAAGGTCGAATAGTGAAACCATCCTTCCCAATTTCACTGGGATCTATCCAACTAGATCGTTGGAAGAGAGGTCAAGGAGGCCTAGTTAAGTTGAATCCATTATTTCAAATGGTATCTCGCCAGAAATATTATTGTTGGATATTTTAAGACTAGTCAAACTATGGCACTTTCTTCATTTTTGTGATACCTCACCGTAAAAATTGTTATAACACAAATCAATGTAAACCAAGTTTGGGTATGCACCAAAATCTTCTGACATATTTCCCTAAAGTTGGTTTCCATCAAGCCTAAGTCTGAATAAGGTACACCAATTTCTCAAGCTTAGTGGGATAGGACCTGTGAGATTATTATGAAATGCAATCAAATTAACCAACAATCCATTAAAGCATAGGCCTTCTGGGACTAAACCAATAATATTGTTGTTATAAAAGTACAAATAGGCTAAGTTGCTCAAGTTCCCAATAGATGTAGGGATTGAACGGGTGAGATTGTTCATTGAAAGTTCAGGATCAACGAGAGAACATAGCATCCCAACTTCTTAAAGAATTAAACCAGAAAGTTGGTTGTGATGAAGGTACAGAGTGGTTAAGTTGCCCAAGTTGCCTATAGATGCAGGGATTGAACCGGTGAGATAGTTCATTGAGAGATCAAGTTCAACGAGAAACCTCAACATCCCAACTTCTTGAGGGATTGATCCGGAAAGTTGGTTGTCATGAAGGTATAGAGTGGTTAAGTTGCCCAAGTTCCCTATAGATGTAGGGATTGAACCAGTGAGATTGTTCTTTGAGAGTGCAAGATCAATGAGAGACCTCAGCATCCCAACTTCTTGAGGGATTGATCCGGAAAGTTGGTTGTCATAAAGCTGTAGAGTGGTTAAGTTGCCCAAATTCCCTATAGATGGAGGGATTGAACCTGTGAGCTTGTTCCCTGAGAGTTCGACATCAAAGAGAGACCTCAGCATCCCAAATTCTTGAGGGATTGATCCGGAAAGCTGGTTGTCATGAAGATACAGAGTGGTTAAGTTGCTCAAGTTCCCTATAGATGTTGGGATTGAACCCGTGAGGCTGTTCCTTGAGAGTTCGAGATCAATGAGAGACCTCAGCATCCCAACTTCTTCAGGGATTGATCCGGAAAGTTGGTTGTGAAAAAGCCGTAGAGTGGTTAAGTTGCCCAAATTCCCTATAGATGGAGGGATTGAACCCGTGAGCTTGTTCCCTGAGAGTTGGAGATCAATGAGAGACCTCAGCATCCCAACTTCTTGAGGGATTGATCCGGAAAGTTGGTTGTCATAAAGCCGTAGAGTGGTTAAGTTGCCCAAATTCCCTATAGATGGAGGGATTGAACCCGTGAGCTTGTTCCCTGAGAGTTGGAGATCAATGAGAGACCTCAGCATCCCAACTTCTTGAGGGATTGATCCGGAAAGTTGGTTGTCATAAAGCTGTAGAGTGGTTAAGTTGCCCAAATTCCCTATAGATGGAGGGATTGAACCTGTGAGGTTGTTCCCTGAGAGTTCGACATCGAAGAGAGACCTCAGCATCCCAAATTCTTGAGGGATTGATCCGGAAAGTTGGTTGTCGTGAAGGTACAGATTGATTAAGTTGCTCAAGTTCCCTATAGATGTTGGGATTGAATCTGTGAGGTTGTTCCTTGAGAGTTCGAGATCAATGAGAGACCTCAGCATCCCAACTTCTTGAGAGATTGATCCGGAAAGTTGGTTGTGAAAAAGCCGTAGAGTGGTTAAGTTGCCCAAATTCCCTATAGATGGAGGGATTGAACCCGTGAGCTTGTTCCCTGAGAGTTGGAGATCAATGAGAGACCTCAGCATCCCAACTTCTTGAGGGATTGATCCGGAAAGTTGGTTGTTATAAAGCCGTAGAGTGGTTAAGTTGCCCAAATTCCCTATAGATGGAGGGATTGAACCCGTGAGCTTGTTCCCTGAGAGTTGGAGATCAATGAGAGACCTCAGCGTCCCAAATTCTTGAGGGATTGATCCGGAAAGTTGGTTGTCATAAAGCTGTAGAGTGGTTAAGTTGCCCAAATTCCCTATAGATGGAGGGATTGAACCTGTGAGCTTGTTCCCTGAGAGTTCGACATCGAAGAGAGACCTCAGCATCCCAAATTCTTGAGGGATTGATCCGGAAAGTTGGTTGTCATGAAGGTACAGAGTGATTAAGTTGCTCAAGTTCCCTATAGATGTTGGGATTGAACCCGTGAGGTTGTTCCTTGAGAGTTCGAGATCAAGGAGAGACCTCAGCATCCCAACTTCTTGAGGGATTGATTTGGAAAGTTGGTTGTCATAAAGGTACAAAGTAGTTAAGTTGCCCAAGTTCCCTATAGATGCAGGGATTGAACCCGTGAGATTGTTAGTATACAAGATGAGCTCATTGAGAGAGCTGAGCAATCCTATTTGTTGGGGGATGGAGCCACCGATTTGGTTTCTATTTAGGTACAAGATTCTTAGATTAGTTAGTTCACCTATTTCGGTCGGAATTGTTCCAGAGAAATTGTTGAAAGACAAGATAAGGTAGGTGAGTCTGCGAAGGCTACCTATATGGGAGGGGATGGTCCCACAAAGTGAGTTGTTAAAAAGTTGAAGGGTGAGGAGATGAGGGAAGGATGAGAAATTAAGATTAGAAAGAGTACCTTTCAAACCATAACCGTGAAGTTCTATATGGGAAACTCTACCGGCCTTGTTGCAACCAATTCCAACCCAACTGCAATGGTTACTTCCAACCCACGAGGGCAAGAGAGTTTGACTTTGGTTGTGAAGGCTAGCTTTCCACGTCAAGAGAGCCGTGGCTTCACTTTCTTGTTTTCCAGTTAAGGAAGAAGCAAAAGCACCATAATAAAAAAAAATGGGCAATGCAAGGATGATGAGGCAGAGTGAAAAAGCTCGGAAAGAAAGAAAGTGGTTGGGAAGTGTATTGGCCAAGAATGTCATTGTAGGCTTGTTATTAATAGAAAGCTATGAAAGACAGTAATAGGATGGAGGGGTGAAGAGCTGCAAGAGCATGGAGAGGTATTTATAGATAATAGAACTTGAAAAATTATTAGTTGGGTTTGAAAATTCTAGTGCTATTCCTTTCAATAGGTTTGGTTTGGATCTTCCACTAAGATCATGCCAGATCGATGCATATGAAAGATATGTCTTCAGACCATCACTTCTGTAACAAATTATACAACATAAGCATTCGATCGTTTGGATCAATGACCTTGCGCCGTGTTTGGTCCTCCAATAGTTTCATTTGCGGGTCTCACCATTTTATAAATTAGGATAAAATACATTTCTTTATATACATATTTTGTATTACTTTGATTTTGAAAAATTTTAATGTTATCAATGAAGTATTCACGGAAATGAATTGATTCAATTTTAAACGGATTGTCTAAATAATGAAATGATAAATAAATAGTTTCTAAAATATGAATTTCATGTTATTTTGGTCTCTAATATTTTATTTTTGTCACTTTGAATCCTAGACTTTTTTATTTTTATTTTTTAAGTGTAACTTTGAATCCTAAACACTAATAAAAAAAAAAATAAAAAAAAAGAGTAAAAGATAATCATTCTGTTAATTATTTAAACAACACAATGATATACATAATTTTCAAATCACAACCAGTTTTAATAGTATAATATTAATATGTAGACTTGACTTTACTTGACTTTTGGGGAGTCCTTTCGTTTTGTTTTATTCAATAATATCAGTAGAAAAATTGTAAAATAATTATAAATTAATAATAAATTTTATTAATATTATGAATAATTAAAATTATAATTTTTTTCTTGCAAATGTAATAATTTTATCAACTTACGCCTTTTTGGTAATTTCCTTTTATTATTATTATTACAAAAATGTTATGGACAATGACATATCTATTCAATTTTTTTTAGATATAGAAATGTATGGTAAATATTGAATTTTTACAATGTACAATTTATATATGAAATGAATATGAGTCATTAAAACAAAATTTTGAATAATTTTTAAATTTTTATGTTTGGGCCCATAATATTACTGTTATTATTATAGGTGGACTTGACTTTGAGTGGCTACTCCTGTCATCTTACTCGTTTCTCGGTGGACAATAAATCAAAGATGCGAAGTTGGTGCATTTTAATATTTAAAGCAAATTATGAATATATTGAGATGGCACACGCTTCTCTCCGGTTTGAAATCACGATAGAGTGTGTTGTGGGGTTTTATAGGCTCACTACAGAGTTTGTATTAATGATTTAAATCGTATAATATGTAGATTTTATCGAATATTTTATTTCTGTAAAAAATTATATTACTCAGATATCGATAGTTGCTTAATTAGATCAAATTTATATTAACGGTAAGTATAATTTTAAAAATAAATTATTAATACAAATGTGATCTGATCAAGTAATTATTAATATCTAATTAATGTGATTTCTTATAAAGATAAAGTACTCGACGAGCCCTACACATTGAATGGTTCAAATCGTCGATGTGGGCTCCGTGATGAGCCTACAGAAGCCCAGCAACATGCTCCAATCCAAACTGGAGAGAAGTTGTTCCTTATTAAGATTTGTTTAAAATATTAATTGTAATTTTGAAAAAAAAAAAATGTTTGGAAGCTCTACTTGAGCACCTCTAATCTACTTCTAATGATGTGAAATAGACCTCACTCCTTATTCCTCACTCTTTATCCTTCCTCTATCTCTTTCTAATCTCTCTTTCTCCTACCTCATTATGGGTTCATTTGGAGGTGGGTTGACTTTTTAGCTTTTCGGCTTTTTTGGCTATTAGCCTGGGGCTAAAAAGCCTCGTTTGGGAAGGACTTTTGGCTTTTTTGACTTTTTGTGAGAGAAAGAGTAATAATTATGGGTTGGATTTGATATTTTGTCTTATTGGACTAAAAAGTCTATTTTGTTTTTTGTGGCTAAAATAGTCAAAAAAACTCCAAGTTAGGCTTCCCAAACGAAGCCCAAATGTCAAAATAGAGGTGATATATTAGGGGATGTATCACCACTCTGAAAATTATATTGTCATTAAATTTTTAATTGCATAATAAATTACTCATTTTGTTAATAAATCATTAAGTCATAAATAATTTTTAATGGTGTTAGAAATATATTTTAATTAATATTTCTAATAATTTTATTTTTAGATAGGAGGGTAGTTAAAAATTTCTCTTTTTATACTAATTTTGTTAAATGACAAATTCTGACGAGAAGTATTCGTAATTTTCAAAATTACAAAGGGCAATATATATTTTAAAAAGTTCTCAAGGAATGTATTTGTAATTTATCATAAAAGAATAAGTCAACAAAAAAGTATTAAAAGAGCAAATTCCAAACACCTACTTAATTTGCACCAAGCATCCCCCATTATATAATATAAAGACTTGACTTTTGATTATCACAAATATCATAACCATTTTTATTTTTTGCCATAACTAAAAGAAAAAAGACTCCTAAACAAACACTACATAAAGTATAACTGACGACTTTTTAGATTATAACTATAACCAAACTAATAATCATGAAAGGTTTTAATTAATATCACTATAAGTCATAACTAATTATTACAATGAGTTATAACAAAATCATAATCAAGTTATAACGAACATCATAATAAAATATAACAAAAGACGATAAATGTCATAATTGATACATATACTACACACCCCAAAATAGGGTGTATATTGTAAAATTTCCTTTATTTTGATTAACCTACAATCCCCCTACTTTAACTTACACGACAACAAATTTACACATAAGATTTGGATTGTCTTTGATCAGGGATTTCATTTCGATCACCCGAATCATTCATTTTGGAGAAACTTTCATGTCTATTATTCACACAAAAAATTTAATCGATCCAATAATCGTAACATATTTAATTTATAACATTTATTACGAAAAAAGATGAATAATATTTTTTAAAAAATACACATTGTTAATATTATTTTGA
This sequence comes from Camellia granthamiana, assembly GCA_036172215.1. Taxonomy (NCBI): domain Eukaryota; kingdom Viridiplantae; phylum Streptophyta; class Magnoliopsida; order Ericales; family Theaceae; genus Camellia; species Camellia granthamiana. Next base: position 431,934 of record JAXFYN010000176.1, read on the forward strand.
GATAAATTTGAAAAATTGAATACGTTACAATTATTAAATTGATCTATAAAAAGGTTGGCTTTTCTCTAATCCAAACAAATGTACTGTTTAGGTGTGTGGACCTCACTATGCACCCCGTTTTTCAATGATTATGGATAGCCCAAGCTTTTTAAGGTGGCTATCTTCCTTATAATTGGGTTTGTGCCTCTCTGTAGCTTTGTTGGCAGTTTTGTGTAAATCTTAATAGAGTGGTAGCTTTTTTCGTTCAAAAAAAAAGAAAGTACTGCTTGACTCAAATTACTTCACCAATGTTCACGGCATGGGAAAGAACGATTCAATCAATTTTGCAACATTAATCCGTCATGCAAAGAGGGCAAGAAAATCATACCTTATCTGCCCCCAATAGACTTGACTTTGATTATTCAAATTTGGACAATTATATGCCCCACACACCATACCCACTTTTTGAATATGTCCATACATTATACATAAAAGATTGGGGAAACAACACAACAGTGTAGTTTTCCAACCAAAAAAAAAAAAAATTAAATTAACGAATATTTTATCAACATTAACAATTAAATTTACAAATTTTTTCATTAATTTGTAAATATTTTGTCCAATTCCAACTCAAGTGTAATTTTCCCTAAAAGATTTGCAATCATAAAATTGCAATTTTTTTTCTCAATTTTCCACTCAAATTGCAATTTGACATTGTAGCCAGAGCGTACTCCAAGGTAGCACTTCCATCCTTAATTCCAAATTTGAGGATCTGTGCTCAAAAAAAAAACTAAATAAATAAATAAATAAATTTGAGGAAAATCACTGCTTAAATACTTCTGTCACATTCAAGGCACATCAGTTGAGAACAATTTCCACATTTCAACATATACATCCAAATGTGTAGAAAATAATGGAATAGGCTCTAAATCATGAGTGATTATTTTGTAATTTCAAAACATTACTCTATATTATTCATCATTTAATATTTGTCAAATTATTTTTGAAAAATTTAACAATAAATATTAAGTCTTATTTTTTTAACGAATAAGTATCAAATAAAAACATTACATGAATTTGACCCAAAAGCAAAAATAATATTTCCTAAATCATATAAATAATTGTGTGGGACCAATGATTTGCCTTTGCCATGTATAAAAGGTAACGAATTAATGAAACACTTTTGTTTGTGCAATACCATGACTTAAGACTTTAGGTGTCCTATTTGCCATTCTTTTTCTTGCGTAATAAGAACTCCGGTTATGTATAAATTATGGATTTGAAAAAAAGATTTATGGAAAAAAAATGAAAAGGAAAAAAATAGGGTAAATTATTGATAAATCCCATTTAGAAGTTTTTTAACCCAAGAAGTCCATGAAAGAATTTTTTAACCCATTTAATCCCATGTATGTATAGTTTTATTCCATAAAATCATTTTTCTTGATTTACACTATTTTCTTGGACACTTATCCTCTTATATTTAATTTTGATACTCTTCTAAATATTTTTTGAATGGTTAGCAATTTTATGATGTGAACATTCATATTTTAAAATTCACATTGGTAGGAATGTAAAATTGGCCAGTGGGCGGCCCAAAACCCGCCCGCAAGCCGGGGCGGGCCCGGCCTGTTGACAATGTGAATATTCACATTGACATGTTAACATTACATTAATAGGAGTGTAAAATTGACCCGCGTCTCGTGGCGGCGCGAAACCCGCCCGCGGCCCATGGGCGGCCCGGGGTAGGCCCGGTCTGGCTCGTTGACAATGTGAATATTCACATTGACATGTTAACATTCACATTGATAAGAGTATAAAATTGGCCCGCGGCTCATGGCTGGCCAAAAGCCCGCCTGCCGCCCGGGGCAGCCCCGGCCCGACCCGTTGACAATGTGAATATTCACATTGACATGTTAACATTCATATTGATAGGAGTGTAAAATTAGCCCGCGCCTCGTGGCTACCCGAAACCTGCCCACGGCCCATGGGCGACACGGGGCGGGCCCGGCCCGGCCTGTTGACAATGTGAATATTCACATTGACATGTTAACATTCACGTTGATAAGAGTATAAAATTAGCCAGCGGCCCAGGGCGGGCCCGACTCGGCCCATTGACAATGCGAATATTCACATTGACATGTTAACATTCACATTGATAAGAGTATAAAATTGGCCAGCGGCCCAGGGCGGGCCCGACCCGGCCTGTTGACAATGTGAATATTTACATTGATATGTTAACATTCACATTGATAAGAGTATAAAATTGGCCAGCGGCCCAAGGCAGGCCCAACCCGGCCCGTTGACAAAGTGAATATTCACATTGGCATGTTAACATTCACATTGATAGGAGTGTAAAATTAGCCCGCACCTTGTGGCTGCTCAAAACCCGCCCACAGCCCATGGGCGGCCCGGCCCGGCCCGGCTTGTTGACAATGTGAATATTCACATTGACATGTTAACATTCACATTGATAAGAGTATAAAATTGGCTCGCGGCCCATGGGCGGCCAAAAGATCGCCCGCCCGCCCGCCGCTCGGGGCGGGCCCGGCCCGGCCCGTTAACAATGTGAATATTCACATTGACATGTTAACATTCACATTGATAGGAGTGTAAAATTAGCCCGCGCCTCGTGGCTGCCCGAAACCCGTCCATGGGCCATGGGCGGCCCGAGGCGGGCCCGGCCTGGCCTGTTGACAATGTGAATATTCACATTAACATGTTAATATTCACATTGATAAGAGTATAAAATTGGCCAGCGGCCTAGGACGGGCCCGACCTGGCCCGTTGACAATGTGAATATTCACATTGATATGTTAACATTCACATTGATAAGAGTGTAAAATTGGCCCGCAACCCGATGTAGACTTGGCCCGACTCGTGACAATATGAATATTCACATTGACATATTAACATTAACATTGGTAGGAGTGTAAAATTTGCCTGCTGCCCGAAGCTTGCCCGCAGCCCGTGGTAGGCCCGACCCAACCCGTTGACAATGTGAATATTCACATTGACATGTTAAAATGCACATTGATAGGAATGTAGAGTTGGCCCGCGGCCCGTGGGCTGCCCGAAGCCCGTCCACGATCTGGGACAGGCTCGTTTCGGTCCGGGCTCGAGCAAGTCCGAGACCCTAGGTTAGGGCCTAGGTCATCACTTCAAAGCCCGGCTCGGCCCATCGGCCTGCTTAAGGCCCATTCAAGGCTCGGTCCGAGGCCCAGCCCGCCCGAGGCGCAATTTATTTTTTTGTGAAAAATAATAAAATTTTGGTAGAAAAAATTAAAAAGAATTAAAAAAAAATGGCCAGGCCCGCCCAAGCTCGACCTAAGCTTGAGGCTAGGCCCAGGCCCACCGGCCTGACCAGAGGCTTGATCCATTGGCCGGTCTAAAGCCCGAATACCCTTGTGCTAGGGCCTGGGCCTGGGCCTAATTTTTTGGCCCGTGGGCCGGCCCGGGAAAGGCTCGTTTGGGCCCAGGCTTGAGCCTAGTCCGAGACCCTAGGCTAGGGCCTGGGCCATTACTTTGATGCCCGGCCCGGCCCATCGGCCCGGTTAAGGCCCATACAAGGCTCGGTCCGAGGCCCGGCCCGCGCCGAGGCCTAGTGTCTTTTTTTGTGAAATATAATAAAATTTTAGTAGAAAAAATTAAAAAGAATTAAAAAAAAATGGCTAGGCCAGGCCCACCCCGGGCCGCCCACGGGCCGTAGGCGGGTTTCGGGCAGCCACGAGGCACGGGCTAATTTTACACTCCTATCAATGTGAATGTTAACATGTCAATGTGAATATTCACATTGTCAACGGGCTGGGCTGGGCCCGTCCTGGGCCGTTCGCCAATTTTATACTCTTATCAATGTGAATGTTAACATGTCAATGTGAATATTCACATTGTCAACAGGCCGGGCTGGGCCCGCCCTGAGCCGCTCACGGGCCGTGGGCGGGTTTCGGGCAGCCACGAGGCGCGGACTAATTTTACACTCCTATCAATGTGAATGTTAACATGTCAATGTGAATATTCACATTGTCAACGGGCCGGGCCAGACCGTTCCCGGGCCGTGGGCGAGCTTTTGGCCGCCCATGGGCCATGGGCCAATTTTACGCTCTTATCAATGTGAATGTTAATATGTCAATGTGAATATTTACATTGTCAACGGGCCGGACCGGGCCCGCCCCGGGCCGCCCATAGGTTGCGGGCAGGTTTCGCGCCGCCACGGGATGCAGGCCAATTTTACACTCTTATTAATGTGAATGTTAACATGTCAATGTGAATATTCACATTGTCAATGGGTCGGGCCCGCCCCGGCCCGACTCGAATTTTTTCGGGCACCTACGAGGATCGACATGGACCGGGCCCCTACACATTGACGATATGAACATTTACATTGGCGGTGTGAACATTCACATTAGGAGTATTTTGGTAATTATGTCACCCATAGGACTTATTGAAACATAAGAAAATAATGTGAACTAAATGGAACATAAGTATATGAAAGGGGTATTTTGGTTTTCTTATCTCAAATAGGACCTAATGGAATAGTCAAAAAGAATATGGATTGGATAGAATAAAGTTCTTAGAAAGTAGATTTATCAAAAAAGCACCCAAAAAAATAACTAGCAAATCTCTTCTTAAATCTATTATCCAAACACAAGCTTCTATTGGGAAGTTACTCTTTAGACTATTTTTGTCTTTTAAGTATTTGCATTCCGAAATTGTTTACCCAAAGCTAACTCGAGTCAGGGGCTGAATTGCCCATAAATTCTTTTTATTTTTCAAATTAATTAATTTGTTAAAATAAATTTTTATTAACATCATTTTGGTAATCATTAGTAATATCAAATCAAACAATTTATCTAATGTAAGTGAGATGGAGAGCAGAGAGATAAGAATTGCAAAATCAATTAGAGATTGCGGTGGTCTTTACAATTTTTTAGAGCATCTCCTCCAAGCCAGTTAAATTTTTAGTCAAACTTTGGTTAAAAAGTTAGATTGGTATTTTAGTTAGTCATCTTTCCAAATACACTTTACAATAAATTCTCAATTCTTTCTCTATTTTATTTAAATATTATTTTTCAATTGCCATAATTTTTTAAAATTAGCATTTGTTTATGATAATATTTTTTCAGCAAATATATTAAAGAAAATATTAAGCAAAGTTAGAAAAGTTTCAAGTATTACAGTGTTAAATGTATATGTATATATATATATATTTAAACGAGCATTTCCTACAATAAAGTATTACAAAAAGTAGCATTAAAACAACAAAATGAAATGCTATATTTAGTGCCAAAAATGTGTATCAATCATATGAAAATTATTAGGTAATTCTGCCGTACCATACTTGTGAGGTGTTCCTCATAAATAAAAAAACCACAAAATACATTATATTTTTTTATTTTTTAACTACTTAATAAATGTGAGTAAATATTGTCCCATCAATAAACATTTTTACTAAGAATAATACTATATGCACTAATTAATGCACTAACTAATGTACTAATTGATGATGTGACATAATTTAAGAGGCTTTTGATATTTGTAATTTGTATAAGAGTCATGCTAGAGACCCAAATGAATTACTAAATATTCTACCAAACCTCTCACATGGGTGTAGGACCCAGACCCAGACCCAGACCCACACCCATGTGAGAGGTTTGGTAAAATATTTAGTAATTCATTTGGAGTCTATAGCATTTTTTCAATAATAATGTCATAACTAGTATTGGTACATTAGTTAGTACAATAATTAGTGCATGTAGCACCACTGAAAAAAAAAATTTCAAAAAGTTAAAAACTTACTAAAAAAATTAAGTCGAAAAATATTTAAAAAAATCATTTACATTTATCATTCAAAAATTTTCATATAATTAAAAAAAGTCTTTCGAAAACATATTAATTTTTTATTTTGCTAAAAAACCTAAAAATTTAAGAAATCACTAAAAAAATAAAATAAAAATCCAAACAAGACTTTTTTGACTTGATATTCTAGATTAATGAATAATTATTTATAAATTTTGGCACTTCAAAGCTGTAACGCCCCAAAAGTACACACTATTGAAATATAATAATAACCATGGCTCTTGAGAGATACCGGAAATATCCCCAACATTTCCATTACATAATCTCAATGTTTATATAAAATAATCCCACATGCGATTATACATTTAAGGAATTCTAGGACATGAATCTATAGCATGTAGACTATTCCATCAAAAATAAATAAATGCCCTTGAGGGCTTACAAGTTTCAAAGCTTAAATCCGATTGCACAAAAGTAGTCTCTCGGACTCAACAATTATAGCCCTAGGCTTATAAAATACAATCACAACAAAACAGAGCCTTGTGCTCTATATACATATATCCACGCCCTAGATTTGCAGGTTCACCACGTCCTTTCCTGCAACAAAATCCCATGGGGTGAGCATAAAGCCTAGTAGAGAAATCTTAACAAAGTATATACATTTATGCAAGATTCCCAATATGAAATGTACATGCCATGCTATGCCTTCGAAAAAGATTTCGTTTACATCTTTTGAAAACCACCATGCACAATGATAACTTGAAATCTCTACAATTCAGAAATTTACAATTTAATTCAATGGGGCGGTAAATACGACTCAGGTAATCCCTAGGTTAGTGTCTGCAAGTAGGCATAACTAGCACTACCAAAACCCCACTTTACCGGTTGCTAACCGGAAGGGAAGTGGTGTCTCCTCTACGTGTGTTTTCGGTCTTTCACCCCGAACACTCAAGCCAACTTAATCAATCTCATCTACATCTCCTATCCGGACTTACCACCGTACTTACCCCAAAACATTTCAATGATTTCATTCCATAACATTTATTTCTCAATATAAATGTTTTCAAATCTCAACCCACAACTTACAACAATACAATATTAGCAATGCCAATACAATATATGCCAAAACTAAATAATAATTTTGTAATAGTCAATTGAATGAATATGCAATGCAATAATCATCGTCACTACATAACATTTCTCCATCGTCAAATCTCTCAACGATAATTCATCATAATCAAACTTTCCACTCCTCTTTCAACAATATCTAGCGTGATACCCATAATTTCGTTTAAATTCATCAACAAATAAATACTTTCACATTTCGTATTGAACCAACAATTTGTTACTTCATAACTTTATCTACAATTACAACTACAAATTTTTGTCTCCATGTTTCACACATTCCATGCAATTCATCATTTCTACAATGGCAAAAGATATTTTCCATTCCATTCTTCTATTGTGACATAACAACAAATTGATTAATTTTATAGACCCTCAACCCATTTCAAAAACAAAATCCATGAATTTGGGTCTTTGGCTAAGATTAGATATCTCCTCACCTTTTTAAAAGGACACACACGCAAAACATTTTCTCTCACACAATGAAAGTAAAACCCTCAAGGATGAACTTAGAAAGATTTGAGATTTTAAAACCCACTTTTGAAAATCCCTACATTCTTGAGCCAAAAATCAAAACCCTCATAATATCCCCAAGAAAACCCCAAAATCAATATCAACCTTGTAAAAACATGTATATAACTCAAAGAATGTAACACTCTCAAAAAAATAATACAAATCAAACCATTCATAAGATCTATAGACATGATAGAAATGTTATATTTTCATTCATCAGAGTTAATATTACAAAAGATATCACATGCATTACACTTTCATAAATGTTCATCTTGAAATTGTAGCATGTAACTTTAATTTCTAATAACAAAATGAGTGCCCTACGGGCTTACATCTTTCCAAGAAATAACTTGGTTACAACAAAAGAGAGTCAGAAGCTCTTTACAATTAAAGCCCTCGGCTTAAAAGAAAACATATAAACACAAAATGAAATCACGAAATGGAGCCTTCAACCCCTAAGCCTCCCAAGCTATGTCCTTGGAGGTGGCATGTCACTTGTACCTGAAAATGATTTCCTAAGTAGGGTGAGCCAAAGTCCAGTAGAAATATGCTAAACAATATATGAGAATTAACTAAGATATCAGCATCAGAAAAATGTTTAATACATGTAAACCAACTTACATCCTTTCCATAACCAATCAATATTGACATCCATATTTTAGTCCATTTCCATTTCATTTATCCAAATCGATACATTAACATAGTTCATTGTTATCTAAACAATTCAAAACAAGACTACAACTCATTCATCCATACGTCAATAACAAACATTGTTCAAACGATTCCATGTTCTTGCTATTTTGCGGAATCATATCCGAGGGAACCGGCACCCAAATACAATAAGATTTCAAGACTTTCATCCTGGACACTCTGGCCAACTTAATTATCAATGGAGTCCATCCCCTATCTCCTCCCAAACAATGGAGTACATCCCCTATCTCCTCCCAAACAAAGATACATATACAATATATTTAAACACGTTGTCATATACAATGACTAATCGAATCACATATTCAATGGTTTAATCAAACCGTCATATTCAATGACAATATTCATATGTCTAGTTTCAATTTACCTAGTCCTCATGCAGTTTCTACAACAATCACAGCTATCCTCCACTGATAGCCCAAAATAGATATATCTAAACAGATAAATAAATCTATCAACAGATAATTTATCAAATTCCATAGGTGAACGATTTATCAAATCCAACTACACCATTTATTACACATCCTCCCAATTTCATATTTCCCATACCAATTTCATTATTCAAACAAAATAATTATTTAATTCAAATTTGGGCAATCTTCCCCCTTTCACAAATATTACACCAAAGACCAAATTTCACCAATTATACCCAAGCAATATCATGTCCAAGGCCTCTTACACACATATGGTACCAAATATGGAAAACCCTTCTTTCAAATATCAAAACCCTAAACACAATGCAAAGCTTCAGGTTTGCTACAAACATAGACGCATGCTCAAGCACAAGAATCCTCGCTCGAGCGAAGGAACAAATAACACAAGGCTCGCTTGAGCGCAATAAGGCTCACTCGAGCGAAAACTGCGTCTGAGAAACAAACCTAAGGACTCTCAATTCTCGCTCGAGCGCAAGAACCTTCGCTCGAGCGAATAAGCAAATACCCAAGGCTCGCTCGAACGCAAAAAGCCTCGCTCGAGCGAAGAAGCCAAAACCTGGACAGTAACCACTTATACCAACTAACAACCAACCTATTCCAAACTCACCCAACAAGTCCCAAAACTCAAATTCAAAGAATTAAAGGGAGGAAACAAGACATAGACAACAACATACAATCACGGAATCCGAATCCGGAACACAACGAAGATCGGGGTAAAACCGGGATCGCTATAAAAAAGTCCCTACCTCAAGCTTTGGAGAAAAAGAGAGAAGAAACCCCCAAAACCAACAGTGTAGAAACTTGATCTCCACAGCACAAAGTGAAGCCCTCGTTTAGCTCTCCAAAGTTTGTGAAGGATGATTGATCTAAACCTCAATGGATTGCAAAAGATCAAGAGTTTAATGTGTTTAGTGGATGTTTTTAGAGAGAAGGGAGGGAAAATGTTACTTTTAGAGAGAGAGAGAGAGAGAGAGAGAGGGGTGTAAAAAGTGAAATCCATACAGCCCCAAAAGAGAAGAAAAACAAAATTTTCAGACTCAGCGGAGTCCCGTACATGCGGCACCTACACCCGCACGTGCAGAGTGTCCTCTCGCACGTGCTGCATGTCCTCCCTCACATGCAGTAATCACCTCCATACCTGCGGCAGTGCTCCCCCCCACCATCGGCCGCACCTGCATATAATGCAATGTGCAGCCCAGAAATCTCCTTGATTCCTGCACGTGTGGCCCCTATCTCGCACGTGCGGCCCAAGGCCCTGCATATGCGGCTCAACCCTCAGCCTAGAAAAATTTCCAGCTTAAGTGTAAAACCCCCCGGATTCAACTTCAAGCCTCTTGAAACAAGTGGAACTTAGAATTGAAATTAATAGAGACGAAAATCGAGAGATAGATTTAAAAAAAAAGTGTTGACCCAACACGCACAAAAGAAGGTAAGATGGGTTACGTACCTGGTCATCACAAAAGCCAAAAATGTAATATTTAATTATTTTAATTAATTGTTGAGCATCTAACTACTAGCTATTTGTGACGATGGAGTTAAAAAGGGAGAGTATGTTATTGAGTTTGATGGACTGCATTTTGGGGTGTGTTTGCTTTATAATAGCTAAGCAATGAATTTAGTGAATCTGATCTAACAATCTAAATAATTTTAATATTATTTAATAACTAATAATTTATGTTTATACTTAATATTTTATATACTTTTTATATACAATTCAGGTTTTAGGTTAGTTAGATTGTATTTTAAAATTTAATATAGTGTCTTTGCCTAAGTCAATCCCAAATTTAATTTGAATTTTAAAATTTTTACCAAAATCTTGCATTAAATTAAAAAATATGTTACACAAATCTTAAAAAATTCAAAACTAGACTCAAGTTACTTGGGTTGAGTCTACCTACGGTACAACAACATCACAAGGCCATTGCTTTTTTTTTTTTTTTTTTTAATCAGCAAAGGAGAAAATTTTATTGATGAAAACTAATATACAAGCAAATAGTACATCAACAAAGTAAAAAAAAAGGTGAGTGCAAGACTAGATCATAGCAAGATTACAAGCCCAATCATATACAAAGAAATAACCATGAATTGATGAGAAACCAACCAAAAAAACAACTAAATGACAAAGCAGAGGACAACTCTAAGCCTTTACATACAATCCAATACAAAAGACAAGCTGCAGTAGCAACATGCAGGTCCATGCGAACATCAGTCCTAAGGGCCACATGTGCACCAGCCAATGCTTCTTCTAACTCATTGGCTCTTGGTCTTGATCTTGATGGTCTTTAATCCTTCCAAACAGTACATGAAATCATTAATATGACTAGATGACCTTGTGAAAGAAATGGAAGCAACATGAAAAAAAATTAAAATTAAAATTAAAATTAAACATGGAAACATGTTCAGTTTGTTTTTAGTGAATATTTTTAATATTTTAAACATTTTTTTTAAAAACTTTTTTAGATGTACCTTACTTAGATATATCTAAAAAGTCAAAAATTTGTGAAAAAATATTTCAAAAAGTTAATAAATACATAAAAATACAAAAAATATACTGAATTCTCATATTTTTTTTTTTATATATTTTTGGTATTTAGTGAATTTTTAAAAGGTTTTTTTCACAATTTTTTTACTTTTTAGGTATATTTATGTTAGGTATGTCTAAAAATTTTAAAAAAATTTGCTTAAAATATTTTTAAAAATTTAGTAAAAACAAAAAAATACGGAAAACAAGAAGTAAAATTTTCTAAAAAATATTTTTGGAAAACTCTAACGAAGCAAACAAAACCCTTCCTATAAGCCTTAATTTTTTATGGTCCTAACTTTTTGAAAGCCTATGCATTAAGGGATAGATTCTATGGACTAAATTTATTTATAAAAATATCATATTTTAACTTTGAGTGATAAATTTATTACTGTAAAAATATTTATTAAAAAAATACAATTTAACTAGTGACACCGCTCATATCATATTTTAATATAAACTAACACAAATAAACTAAAATTAAGCAAAACTTGCAAACAAAAGTCAAAATGTCTTAATTATCTATCACTTTGATAAATTTATTAGTATCATTACGAGTACCAAATAATTATTTGATAAACACAAAATATATGTATCAAGTTTCCAAAATATCTCATCTCATTATTAAAATAAGAGGCAAATACATATTAAAAAAATCACTTAAGATTTATGAGCAAATAAATTCAATTAATAGGACTTGTTAATAATTATCCCATTTATTAAGGCCTATATAACTTTAACATTTTTTTCCCGGAAAATAAGGCGTTCGTGGTTCACATGGAAAAATAGACTTAAGAAGACCCACATTTTTTTTTTGAAAATCTACAGGTTATGACAGATTTCATATAATTCTTACATTTGTTTTTGGTAAATTAAACACTTCTCTCTTGAAATTTGAAAAAAATACGCTTAGTTTCACGCTTTCGACGTAATTACACTAACCTTTCTGAAGCTTTAATTTATGTAACACATAAGTCCCTTTTTACCAGTAACTCGTCAGTTGTATATATATAAAAAAAATTAATATTATTATCTCTGTCCTACTAAACTGTATATTTATATTTATTTATTTCAGTGTCTACTCACTATTGGTATTAGTTTTAGTCATTTTAATCATACTAAAAGAGTCTCATAAAAAAATAAAAATAAAAAGTATGGGACTAATATATATATTTTTAAATCTCGAGAGAGGATAAGTGTAATTTATCCTTTATATATATATATATATAAGAAGGCCCTGATCCGAATAAAAAAAATTCATCAGAAAAGAAGCTCAAAACAAGCTGCACTAGTTAAATTTTTATTTATTTTTAATAGCTGGGTTTTGAAAAGATACAATTGTTTTCACTTTTACTGATACAAAAAGCTGTCTGCTAAGATCTAAAACAAGAAAGTTCAAAAGTTTGAAAAAATTACACCAAACCAAGCTGACCCCCGCTGTCACGACTCGAAACCGCCCCTATGGATTAAGGCCATAATCGGCCAGTAATCAAGGGATTACCTGCGGCCTCAAACCTGATTAAAACATATTTCATTAGAGTTAAGGGGCTAAAACGGAAGCAAACTTAACCTTTTTGTCCGTAGAGCTATGCTTAGATGGCACATCAAACATTTCACATATACTCATTAATAACTCACACCAAGTAAATAACATATGATTTTACACACACAAGATCATTCAAGTCATAGTCAGCCAAATCCAAAAGCTTATGTACATGGTGTTGCGACATGTTCGCCAAAATAACAAAAGAGTAAACTAAAAGAAACAAAACAGTGTCTCGTACGTGAGACATTCGGGCTCACTCCACAAAACTTGACTTTCCTCACATACTTCACCGGGGCTGGGTTTGTACATCTCTTTGCTCACCTACATACACATGAATGGGAGTGAGCAAAAGTCCAGTAAATAATATCAAATAAAGAAGATACATGAATGAAACTTGAAACAGATATATCAGATGGCCTTGGGCCCATTCATAGTTCTATCTAGTACATTAAACGACTATAAACCCAAACGTATCCAACGACCTCTGGCCCACTTCATTTTTAACAAACGGCCTCCGGCCAAATTCATTCACGTCAAACGGCCTCTGACCCAATTCATTCACATCAAACAGTCTTTGGCCTAATCATTCACGTCAAACGGCCTTTGGCCCAATCATTCACGTCATATGGCCTTTGGCCCAATCATTCATATCCAACGGCCTTTGGCCCAATCATTCATATCCAACAACCTTTGGCCCAATCATCCATATAGCGATCCCGATTTTCCTTTCCTTTGTCTATTGTATTCCGGACTCGGTTCCGTGGATGTGTTGTTGTCTCATTCTCATTTCCATCCTTTACTCTTTATATTTAAGTCTTGGGTTGTGTTGGGCAGGTCTGAAACAGGTTGGTTGTGCTTTGAAACCAAAATTTGATGCCCAGAATTTGGCCTTCAAGCTCGAGCGGGGCTTTTTACGCTCGAGCGGGCCTCTTGTTGTTGCTTCTCCGCTCCAGCGGGCGTTTTGACGCTCGAGCGTGAAGTTCCATCTCCCAGTATTTTTCTCTGTAGGTCTTCGTACGCTCGAGCGGGAGATTTGACGCTCGAGCGTGACCCTTTGATTTTTGTTCCTCCGCTCGAGCGGGGAGTTTGACGCTCGAGCGGGGACCATGTCTACAAAACTTCTGCAGGTGTGCAATCGACGCTTGAGCGGCGCTTTTCACGCTCAAGTGTGAGTTTATGTCTGACGCTCGAGCGGGGGTTTCCACGCTCGAGCGGGGCGACTTTTATATCAGTCTGAGTTTTGACTTTTTGGACCATTTTTTGATTTCCTTTCTCTCTCTTACTTTTTCAAAACCTCCATTGGAGAGCTCCTCTCTCTAAAACCTTACCTTCTCTATAAGAAATCATCTAGCCCTAGTGATCTCCCACCTTTGGGCCTTTGTAAAAAGTGTTGATCTTGGTGTGGGCTATCTTTTGATCTGAAAATCTTGGGTTTTGGAGCATTTCGAAATTCTTCATCTTCTCCATTGGGTCTCATCTCTTGAGGTAGGGATTCCAACTCATTTTTATGAGCTTTAACCTAAATGTTGAGTTTTTTGTACAAATGGTTTGATTTGGAAAGTTAGGGTTTGTAATGTGTTATATTGGAAAGAGGGGTTTTACTCTTTTGATTCAAACATATGTGTTTTGGGTCTAAAAAGGAGGTTATTGATGTTGTTGATAATATTTGGACCTTTGGGTCAATATTGAGAAAAAGGGAGAAAATGCCATGTTTGGGTATATTTGGGTCATTAGTGTAATTAATGACAATTGTTATGGAAATGTGAAATTGAGTTGGAAATAATGAAATTGGCTCATTATGGGATAGAATGGTGGACTTGGATTTATTAATCGCTCACTTTGAAAATGTTGAAATTATATATCTGTTGAGGCATTTATTATCTATTTAGAAATAACTGCTTTGGGCTATCGGTGGAGGATAGTCTTGATTGTTGTAGACAATGCATGATAATTAGGCAAACTAAAACTAATCAATTGAATATGTCATCGAATATGACGGTTGGGATAATATATCAAATTTATGTATTGATTGATTATGTATATGATATGTGTTTATATACATTGTATTGTGTGAGAGGAGATAGGGGATGTACTCCACGGTTTAGGAGAAGATATGGGATGGACTCCTAAACCGGATATTGTTTGGGAGGAGATAGGGGATGGACTCCATCGATACAACAATTATGTGTATCTATTGAAGTACTGATACAGCAAATCTGTGTATCATATATGAAGTACAGAGGTGTTCTATTTGAGATTGATACAGCAATTATGTGTATCTATTGTGAAGTGTGAAGTGTTTAATCTGAGTCGTTATCTCAATTGAAATGGAAGTACTATTGATATGAGATGTAATCTCATTAAAATTTTTGGCCAGGTTCTGAGCCATAGTTATGAATTGAGAAATTGGTTAAGAAATGGAAAATGGAATGAAACATGGACACATTTGTCATGTAATTGAAATGGGTTATGAATTGATTTATGTGAGTTAAACATTTATCAAATGCTAATGTGTTAGTTACTGCTCATATTGTGTTTAGCATATCTCTACTGGGCGTTGGCTCACCCTAAATGGGACATCATTTTCAGGTATAGGTATTATGCCACCTCCAAGGACGTAGCTTGGAAGGTTTGAGGCTGTTGGACTCTTTTGTTGTTTTTGTTGTATTACATGTATATCAAGCCAAGGGCTTATTTTGTTTAGAGTTAGTACTCTCTTTTTGTAACCAAGTGTTGACTTGGAAAGTTGTAAGCCCATAGGGCACTTACTTTTGTTGTCAACATGTAATACATTTTGTAATGAATACTCTGATGATATGTAATTATACTTTATTCTCTTATGTCTAAGCATGTCAAGAATGTATGATTTATGGGTTTATTTTGAGGGCGTTACAACTTGGTATCAGAGCGTACCGGGTTTGAATACTTTGGGTACGTGGGAAGTGATTAGTATCACAATGGGTTTGTCTCGCTTGTTAGAGACTCATGTGTAATGTTATGTGCTTATATGATAACATGTTTATGTGACTATTTGGGTATGGGATTTAGTTTCTAGGATGTTGATTGGATCCTTGGGTTTCTGTGAGTCTTGTTGGAAAAGCACTTGATCAATGCTGTTTCTAACCGGAACTCTAGTAACGCCTCGGACTATCATTATTTGGAAATGAAATTCATAAGTGCTTATGTGATTATGTGGAGTGAATTACAGTTGTCCGTACATTAGGACGCGAGTGTTATAGCTTCGGCACATTTGTGAATGTGCTAATGTTCTTTGTTACCTTTATTAGGATGTCAGGACGAGGGCCGAGGACGTGGAGGTAGACGTGGTAGGCGTGGTAGGCAGGAGATGCCTTTACCGGATGATATTCGGCACGGCAGGAGGGTGTTGGTCAGGCCAATGTGGCCGAGCCAGCGGGTCAGCAGGCCTTGGGTGCCTTAGCCCGCGAGATACCAGGAGCCTTGAGGGAATCCATGGGCATTCTCAGAGTGAGAATCAAGTTCAGGCCCAGGTTGTTGATGCAGGGCCTACCTTTCTGAAGAGGGAGTTTTTCCGGTCTAATCTAGACGAGTTTGTGGGGAATCAAAAGAGCCACTGAAAGCTGATGAATGGCTCGAACAGATGACAAAGATGTTTGAGATGCCTGGCATCGAAGACGGGGCTTTGAAAGTGACCTTGGCATCTTTCCAGCTAAAAGGGGATGCGGGTCAGTGTTGGAAGTACATGAGGGGTCGTATTGGTGGCACGTGGGAGGCTTTTGTGGAAGCTTTCCAGGAGAAGTTTCTATCTCCAGCTGCCAAGAAGAAACTGAGAGACCAGTTTTGTCAGCTCAAGCAGCTGAGTTTATCAATGGCCGAGTTTGAGGCCGCATTTACCAGTCTATCTAGGTTCGCACCTGAGCTTGTGGCGTCTGAGGAACGCTGTTGCCTTGAGTTCGAGAAGAAGCTGAGGCACGGGCTCAAGATGAGAGTTGGGGGTTCTATGACTCGGGATTATGGGCCCCTTGTGGATGCTGCGGCCCATATGGAGATTATGATACAGGAGGAGGAGGAGAGGCAGAGAGGCTCCAAGAGGAGTCAGGATGGCCAGGGTGATGGCAGGAGACAGAGGGGTTCTAACCCTCAGCAGCCTCAGGGTGGTTTTGCTAGATCTACCTTTCCAGTGCCAAGTGCAGGCCCTGGGAGAGGCAGTCAGGGAGACGTGACTTGTTACAAATGTGGTCAGCTGGGCCACAAGTCTCAGCTTGCCCGCAGAAGGGCGGAGGGCAGAGAGCAGCTTCATCTTCGGCTCGACCTCAGAGCCAGAGTCAGGGCAGAGGCCAGCCGCTCTCTTGTTACCAGTGTGGTCAGGCGGGGCACGTGAAGAGGTTTTGCCCGCAGTTGAGTGGCACTTCTGGTGCATCTGGGCAGAGGCAGAGTTTTCAGCCAGCTCAGTCAGTTCAGGCCTCGAGGGCCAATTAGGGAGCTTCGTCGTCCCAGTCTATGCAGCAATCTTTTGCTCCTAGAGGTGAGCAGGTAGATCAGGGGCCTACAGGGCGTGTGTATGTTGTTATCGCGTAGGATCTAGTACCAGCTCCATCTGTTGTGAGAGGTACCTTTTTGTTTTGCAACTCGGTTGCCAGTGTGTTGATTGATATGGGTGCATCCCATTCTTTTATATCTGCTGCATTTGCATCTGTTTTGGGGTTGGAGTTGGCACAGTTAGCAGCTCCTATTTGTGTTGTATCACCTGTTGGGGGTGAGTTGATTTTGAAACAAGGGTGTAGAGGGTGTGATATAGAGGTAGCTGATCGCCGACTTCCATTTTCTTTTGTAGTTATGGCTATGTCAGGTTTTGATGTTATTTTGGGTATGGACTGGTTATCGTCATATTGGGCTGTTATTGATTGCTACCGCCAGAGGGTCACAGTATGTACCTTGAGCGGGGATTGTTTCCATTTCTTGGGGGATCGGGTTGGTAGTGTATTGCCACCGGTGTATAATCCGCGAGGGCAGAGTGAACTTAGTGGTCTGCTTGCTAGCTTTATGAGTGGTGAGTGTGATGAGACCCATACTGTATTGCCGAGAGTGGTTTGCGAGTACTCGGACGTCTTTCCCGAGGATCTTGTTAGTTTGTGTAGACGCGCCCGTGGGGCTTCCATCTAACAGTTCGCAGGACTCGATCTTGTTTGTCGCGGTTCTAAATCTGAACCAAAGAGTCCAACTCTGGCAAATCGTTTTGAAGAAAAACAGATTTTTGAAAAAGAAGTGCCAAACATGGACTGCTTTGCCAGATTACAGAGTCGCCACCTAAATATTTTGAAATGGGAAATTTAGGAAACCCTGACTCAGTGCCGAAGGCCACGTGTCCGTCATCACCAAAGTGGTCTTGGCTCGGGAGCTTGGGTACGATCGGGGAAGGTCAGCTATGAGCACCCCCTTTCGCCCGGTCCGAAGACCGGCCTCTACTAACCATGATATCCGATTTTGAAAACTTTATGCGTTCTTATTCCGGTTATTAGCCTAGAATTACCATGTTATGCGCACAGCAAACAAGTATAGACCAAATCGCCTAAATTGGAATAAAACATTACGTGTTCGTTTTGAAAACGGTTTGCTACTCGTAAGTAGGCTAAAATGCAGGTTTTGCCACTCTCAAGCGGGCTTTTAGAAAAGACGGTTTTGCCACTATCTAGTGGGGTTTAAAACTCACAGTTTTAATGCATTATCCCAATTTAGGTAATTCAACCTCCATCCACAGGCATTCATGCAGTTATATCACATAAGCACTTAGCCTCATGGTAAGCATGCTATCATGGCAACATTCACACACATGCGATATGCTAAAGCATAAAAGCTTACCTAGTACTCCAAGCCAAAACAGAAGCTTATTAGAAATCCATGCATGGACCTAAGCATACTGAAATGTCTAATGCAACACATGCAAAGATGTAATCTAGGCAGGCTCGGCTATCCTAGACATGGCATATGAAATGCTACAAATAACACGTATTCAATTTGGAATTGAAAGTACGATGCAGTTTGTATGATGTGCCGAGCCCGATGCATGTCAACAAATGCATGGATGCACGCATGCATTGCATAAGGTATGCTAAATTAATTATGCCCTAATCTACCATCATAAGCAGGTAAATAAAAGGGAAGAAAGAAGTGGGGGTTGGAAGACATACACACACCCACGCACACTTATTACAATTATGCCCTCACACGGAGGGACCAAAATAATAATACAGTCCAAAAATAAATGAATAAATATTACAAAATTTTAACTACTAAAATTAAATTAAACGAATGAAATAAATGGGGCCTCAGCCCTGCCTCGGGGTGCGTGAATGATGCATGCTCGTCGCGACTTGCCCGGAAAACCCGTGTCATGGCACTGCTGCTTCTGTTTTTACTGCCTTGCCTCTCTAAAATTTTCCAGAGTCTCAGGACACCTTCCTTGAATGCTGATGAGTGCCACCGGCTGGAAGACATTCCCACCGACTGCTTGTGGTGACCACCGGCTGCAATGGAAGTTATCGGCACAAAAAAATGTGCCGGTCGGCACTAAAGAGTGCCGGTCGGCACTAAATTCCTGCAGGAGACAGTTTTGACAGCAACAGACAGCAGCAGTGCATGATATGGAATCTTGGGACAAATGTTTGCACCAACCATACTCCTTATCATATTTGTGACTCAAAGGAGTATAGCCTTTGGTTCTCGGACCACCAATCGCGCATTTCGATGCGTGATGGCCCAAGAGCCAAGTTGTGCACTTTCAATGGGATGAAATGCAATGCATACAATCAAATAAAGGGGCTTCTACCTCCATCATGACTTGGTCAAGAGGTAGAGCATGCATGCTAATGCAATGCAATCCTAGGCATGCAAGCTAAGGATGCAAAATGGGCAATGTAACACACTTATGCAAAACATACAAGTAAGCATGCAAGTCAAGCATGCAAACCAAATGAAGGATGGACTTACACATGGATTAGGCAGCCCTAAGTAGGCCTAAAACAGTGGCCAAATGGACCAAAAAGGTAGACAAACATCCATGCAAACATGCAAGCCAAAAGGCCTAAGGCTAAGGCACAAAGTAGAGCATTCAACCACCCCCATACATGACCATTCATGGCACATATCAAGCAACCAAAAACAGATTTTCAGCATGCTAAAATACACCTAAAACTCACACACATGGCATCCCAAAAGCTCTAAACACACAGGCATACACGAGGCACATTTCAAGGCATAAAAGGGCACACCCTTAAAGCATGAAAGAGATGACAAAAATGAACATGTGAGCATGGATTAGGGTCTGAAATAGCATGTAAGAGGGTTCCAAACCCTTGAAATCATGGGGGCAATGCATCCTACACATGCACCTACTTGAAGCATACAAGCTACAATGCAAAGGGGGTATACAAAGCATGCCAAGATTGACCCAAACAACCTAGGACAGACCTTATACATGGCAAAACAAGCACATTTCCAGTTTATGTCAAGCCACAAAAACAAAAGCAAGATAGGCTAACAAAGCATGCAAAATTACGGTAAATCACATGGATTTCAAAGCAAGTGCATGATAGAGAGGCCAAACATGGTTGAGCCCTTCTTCAATGTTGAAGAAGGGCTCAAAAAAAGCCTCTTTACAGTATATGACAGCCCCAAAATCAGTAAGCATACAAGGCTAACAAACCATGCAAAAATGAGGCTAAAACATGGATTTCAAAGCAAGTAGCCTAAGGATTATGAAAACAATGTTGAGCCCTTCAACAATGTTGAAGAAGGGCTCAAAATAAGCCTACTCTTAGCTTACATAATGCTCTGAAACAGATCATACACAAGCCAAATATTCTATGCAAGAAACATGGCATACAAGAGGATATTTAGATAGGTGCTAGATGCAGCCACCAAACAGCAAGGGGTCCTCAATCAAACATGAAGAGGACCCCAAAATAAGACTATTTGAAGTTTGGGTCGGAGCCCAAAAGTGCTTGCAAGCAAGGCTTAGATATGGATCAAGAAATTGCAAGAAAAGGGAAGATGAGGACTTACCCTTGAAGACCAGCAAACCAGCACCTCTTGGATCAAGTTTAGGTGCTCCTAAGCTCTGAAGAACAGCCCCAAGTCGTTGGAAATGGAAGTGGTGGTGTTGTGCTATGGGTTGGTGAAGGAATGGCCAAGAATAATGGTGTTTGGAGGTTGGATGAGAGAGATATGTGATTGTAGATATATATGTTAGATATATATATCTATTCTCTGGTTTTCTTGCTCAGAATTTCCAACCTTGATCAATGGAGAGGGAGTGGTGCTTATATAGGCAAGTATAAGCACCAAACTTAGAGGCTAAGTTAAAGAAAAAGGGTCAAGGGGGGCCAAAGCTTGTAAGGGAAGCTTGGACAGCTGGTAGGCTTCTTGAGGAAGCCAAGACAAAGGGTCAAGGCTTCCTCAAGAAGCCATGAGCAAAGGGTGCACCAAAGGGGGTTCAAGGCTCCAAAATAGATACATATATGCACGTGGCTCTGGTTCTGTGCATCCCAGCTGGCACAGCTGTCATGCACCAGGCTAGGGGGGTGCAAAGGGTGCAAACCGGCCAGCCAATTCGATCACTGTCCAAAATAAAGTGCCGGTCGGCACTCTTTTCTGCCGGCCGGCTAAATAGAGTGCTGATGGATGATTCCTTGGTCAAAACATGGCCGGTGGGTATGCAAATCGAAGCCCCGGAAGTTAGCTTTCCAATGGCGCAAACCTTGCATCAAAATTCCTCCTGTGAAAAAAGTTATGCCCTTTTTCGTGAAGTCGCGCAGACTCGATCCAACCGGGATGATGCCCAGCTTCAACCAATCATATCTCCTCCACCCGGACTTGGCTCTAGGAGATTCTTGAGTGCAAAGTGAAGCCCCGGAAGTCTTCTTTCCAATGATGGTGGCCTCATAGCTTAACTCCAAGTATGCAATTGAATAAGCCCGATTTAGCGAGGGCTGCTCGATTCTCTCCTACCCGGATTCATGCCGAACTTCTCCCAGACCTATTTTCTCCTCTCCTCTCCTCTTTTCTTCAACTCCCAACCCTTGAACAAAGTGTTTGGGAAGATTTGCCTCTCTTCTTGCCGAAGAAACTGAACCTGTGCCCTGCACATCTCTCAACACCGAGCAAACCATCAGTAAGGCCCAAGTCTTGAGGGCGGTCAAAAATGGGGTGTCTACAGTTGCCCCTCTTTGACAGAGCTCGTAAGTCATAACAATGACGGGAGTGAATGTCAAAGCCCAGAGACGACCCATTTTTGATAAGGCCGAAGACTTGGACAAACAATCAAAATATAGATAGATAAATGGTTGTGCCCGCAGGCTGCCTACGTATCCCTTTGCAAGGAATCAAACCAGCGTAGTTCGGGGGCAAGATGCAAAGTGATGCACAATGCAAGTGCATAACTTATGATCATGCAAAGGATGCTGTAATGAAGCAATTATGTAAAATAAATGCAACATTTTAAGCGAATGCTACGCAAGCAAGTAAACATGAACCAAACTACATCTCATGCAGAAAGGATGGAAGAGACTTAAGCAATTCCCACGGCGTCTTGCGCGGAGAAGGCTAAAAGTGACTACCGAGAATACCCGGAGTCTCAAACACAACATCTCTCAGCGTATCGTACACAGGAGAGGAAAGAGTAACACTTCTCAGCGTAGTACACGCGAGAGAAGAAAGATAAAATTTCTCAGCGTAGCACACGCAAGAGAAGAAGAATAAAATTTCTCAGCGTAGTACACGCAAGAGAAGAAGGAAAGGCAAAGGGAAACCTCATCAGCGTAGTACACGCAAGAGAGGAAAGAAAGGCAAAATGATACCTCTCAGCGTAGTACACGCGAGAGAGGAAATCAAGAAAGCAAAAAGAAACCTCTCAGCGTAGTACACACGAGAGGGAAAATCAAGAAAGATAAAATCTCTCAACGTAGTACACGTGAGAGAAGAAAGAAAAGGCAAAGAGAAACCTCATCAGCGTAGTACACGCGAGAGGGGAAAGAGACAAGCAAAAAGATACCTCTCAGCGTAGTACACGCGAGAGAGGAAAGAGACAAGCAAAAAGATACCTCTCAGCGTAGTACACGCAAGAGAGGAAAGAGGAAAGCAAAGAGAAACCTCTCAGCGTAGTACACGCGAGAGAGGAAAGAGGAAAGCAAAAAGAAACCTCTCAGCGTAGTACACGCGAGAGAGGAAAGAGAAAAGCGAAAAGAAACCTCTCAGCGTAGTACACGCGAGAGAGGAAAGATAAAAGCAAAGAGAAACCTCATCAGCGTAGTACACGCGAGAGAGGAAAGAGGAAAACAAAAAGAAACCTCTCAGCGTAGTACACGCGAGAGAGGAAAGAGAAAAGCGAAAAGAAACCTCTCAGCGTAGTACACGCAAGAGAGGAAAGAGGAAAGCAAAAAAGAAACCTCTCAGCGTAGTACACGCGAGAGAGGAAAGAGAAAAGCAAAAAGCCTCTCAGCGTAGTACACGCAAGAGAGGAGAGAGAAAAGCAAAGAGAAACCTCTCAGCGTAGTACACGCAAGAGAGGAAGGACAAAAGCAAATAGAAACCTCTCAGCGTAGTACACGCGAGAGAGGAAAGAGAAAAGCAAAAAGCCTCTCAACGTAGTACACGCGAGAGAGGAAAGGGAAAACAAAAGGAAACCTCTCAGCGTAGTACACGCGAGAGAGGAAATCAGGAAAGATAAAATCTCTCAACGTAGTACACGTGAGAGAGGAAAGAGAAAAACCTCTCAGCGTGGTACACGCGAGAGAGGGAAGAGAAAAGCCTCTCAGCGTAGTACACGTGAGAGAGGAGAGAGAAAAGCAAAGAGAAACCTCTCAGCGTAGTACACGCGAGAGAGGAAAGAGACAAGCCTCTCAGCGTAGTACACGCGAGAGAGGAAAGAAAGGCAAAATGAAAACCTCTCAGCGTAGTACACGCGAGAGAGGAAAGGGAAAAAACGAAAAGAAACCTCTCAGCGTAGTACACGCGAGAGAGGAAAGAGCAACAATGCAAGTAAAAAAGGCGCACAACAAAGTGGGCGAAACAATGCATGACAATGCAAGTGAAATGAGTGCATAACAGTGCAACTGGGATGTGCATCACAATGCAAATGAAGTGGGTGCATAACAATGCATGTGGAAGGGTGCATTTTCTATGCAAGAGATGCGAGCATTTAACATGTACTCTGGTGCCTCTGATTTACCTCTTGGAGGGCTTTGCAACACACTTAGCTCCAAAAGGGCACACCCTGTTCGTATTGGCGAGAGATAACATCTGCTGCTGCTTGAATTGCCATTCTGACTTGAAGCAGGCTTACATTTGAGGTAGAGGCGCACCCATACTTCGGTAGCATTGACAAGGCTTGACAAGGTACATCCGGAATACAATCTCGGAGCTTGCTGAAGGTGAAACACACTCAGATGCTTCGATTTTCCCTCTTTTCTTTTGCTTTGCAGTCCGGAACCTATATAGCTTCAGATAGGTCCTGGTTTTACTGTTCTTACTTATCGGGGGTGGGCCCTGCGGTTTTATGAAAGAACAAATATTGTTTTGCACAAATGTGGAGAATGACACAGCACTCTGAGCACACAACGATTTTATTTTGAAATTGAAGTTGAAAATGAGTTCTCAACTGGGTATTGAGTCTACGACTGGACACAGCGCACCACGACTCAACAACGGAAAATAAAGGCACACAACCTAAACACATCGAGACACGCTCGGAACAGACTCAAAACAAAAGTTGAGGTAAACAAAACAAGAGACACGACACACATACGTGCACAGGGAGCCTGTTTCACCGGGTATTGTTTCCCACCCTTTCTCATTTGTGATTCTCACATCACTCGGCCCTCAAGCTCGGTTTTTCTCTCAAAACCCTTTTGCTCACTTTTTCTCTCAACTTACACCTCTCTATTATTTAATCTCTCATTTTTCATCCCTCCCCAGGGTGATTGATGGATGAATAGGAAGTGGTGGGCTCTTGCCCCTGGTGCCCTACCAGATTTTTTTTTTTCTTCTGCACACAGCAGTGAACTTTCCCATAGAGGGGCTGTGCTACAACCGGGTGTGTAGCAAATCTGTAGCTGACATCGGTCGATGATGCCCTGCTGGGGAGTTTGGACGTGGTTAGATCTGTCCAGATGAGGAAGTGGGACATCTTGATCCATTCCAATTCGTGCTTCGCACTTGACTTAATACCTCGTTGCTTGGAGGATGAGAGAGCTTTCAGCCCTTTGCTGTTGACTTCAGTTGTGCCCTTGCTGGCAAGTATGCTGGCGACGGGGAAAAGACAGGAAGCCTGACTCAACTATGCCCCTAGTTCATCATTTTGACCATTTTTTTTTTATTTTTGCGTTCTACTAAAACAGTTTTGACCAACATGAGAGTTAGATTAACATGCTTATTCAACTTTTTGATTTGAAAATCATGCAAGTCAGGTTATGAGCACTGAAA
The DNA here is from genome assembly GCA_036172215.1 of Camellia granthamiana. NCBI lineage: Eukaryota > Viridiplantae > Streptophyta > Magnoliopsida > Ericales > Theaceae > Camellia > Camellia granthamiana. The sequence goes on from JAXFYN010000176.1 coordinate 457,009, forward strand.
ATTTTCCTTTCTTTTGGGGTCCAAACATGGTCCGGTTTTGGAAAATGAGATAATTTTCGAGGAAATAGTCAACCTCAGTAAAAATTTTCAAAAACTATTTTTGCAGACGGCCACTGCTCAACGAGCGTAGAACCCACTCTCGAGATGCGCAACCTCAAATTCGAAGGAAAATTGCCCCTTGCTTGAGGGGAGCTGCATGGCAACGGAAAGTTGCCCCTTGTTTGAATGGCACCGCGGCGCGTTGAATGGCAACGGAAAGTTGCCCCTTGTGTGGACGATGCCACAGCATTTTGTAAACAGTCTTCGGAGTGATGGTTACAACCGAACTCTCGGATACAGAGAAGGCAGAGATGATCAAAACCATTTCATGGACACAATTAAATTCGAAGTGTTTATGGCTGGACTTCAGAATGAAGTTGCCTACGTATCCCAAACATGGGAATCAAGCCTTACGTAGTTCGGGGTTAAGGTACACTCGGGTATTTAACCTCTCATTTTTATGCTCTAACTTTTGCCAAGGCGCCTATTGCAGGTTTTCGACCTTGCGAGCTTTGTTCTTCTTTCTTTTCTTTCTTTTTCATTTTTTTTTTCTTTTTCTTTTTAGGCTCTAACTTTTGCCAAGGCGCCCGATGCAGGTTTTCGACCTTGCGAGCTTCTTTTTCTTTTTTTTTTCTCTTTTTCTTCTTTTTTGTATTTTTTTTCTTTTTCCTTTTGTATATATATATTTTTTTGCTTGCTCTAACTTTTGCCTGGGTCGCCCTTCCGGGTTTTCGGCCCAGCGAGCCTCTCAAAGGGTAAAAATGTAACAAGTCCATGCCAAATGGTTTTGAGATTGAAGCCCTCTGTATCCAGGAGAGTGGCTGTTGTATTGATTTGCAGAAAGATCCACCTTTGGCTCTTCGAGCACATCGGATATTTTTTTTTTGCCCCTAGTTCGAGGGGTGCTTCTGATCTAGCTTTGCAAGCTTCTTCTGATCTCCTTGATCTGACTTTCCTGGCCTCTTGTTCGGGGGCTGCTTCAAATCTGGCCACACAGGCCTCACATCATGATTGACCGTTGGACGTTATGAATCCAAGTTCAAGGTTTGAAAGCAAAGGGGTTGAGTCTCGAGGCCGAGAGCGATCCTAAGCTGCACAATCTCAAGAGCGATTCCACACATGTCTTCGCAGGACCGCGCAAAACAATTTTTGAAAGTTTTTAAGAAAGCGACGAATCGCTCGCGCTGAAGACAGTGTAGGACCAATCTGGATCAAAGCTAGGGTCCTTCTCAGTACTCACACTAACAAGCATGGTTTCGATCATTAAGGGCTTAGCACGCCTCTCTTTCTCTCAATTGATCAAATTTTTGCAAATCCCGAGGAATTCCTTCCTCTTCGTTTTCACCGCAGTGTTCAAAAAGTTTTGAAAAACTTAGGTCATTACAATGACTTCAAGGCACAGAAAAGACAGAGTTCTTAGTCAAATACTTCCATCTCATTTAGAATTTCTGGCACAACTGGCACACGGCAGAAGCAAACACAAAAGCGTGAAAATCACTGCTGTTCCATTCAAATCTGTTGGCATTACTGGCTCCCTGGCAGAAACAGACTCAAAAGGAAACAAAAAGACAAACACAAAACAAGTGAGTGATGTCCGAGGTAACACCCCCAAAATCACCCGACCCCGACACAACAAGACAGACTTGATACAACAAGACTGACTCAACAGGTTTGACTCGATACAACGAGACAGACTCAACAGGACTGACTTGATACAATGAGACAGACTCAACAGGACTGACTCGATACAACAAGACTGACTCGATACAACAAGACAGACTCAACAGGACTGACTCGATACGATGAGACAGACTCGACAGGATTGACTCGATACGATGAGACAGACTCGACAGGTTTGACTCGATACAACGAGAGATACTCAATACCCAAATCAGAAAGTACAAAAACCAGCATTCACAAATGCTCAAAACAGTGCGTGCCATACGCCATATCTGGAGTAAACTGAGTGCCGCCCGCAGGTGGTTCAACCCTTGATCACACAACAACACAGGTCCAGAGTTCCCGGGGGATATCGGACCCTTCTGAAACTATGGTTCCAAGACCACTTAGCAAAAGAGAAAACAGACAGCATCTCAGCTTAATTTCACCAAAACAGATACGAGCAGAGCTGAACGACTGCACTCTCTACTGAATTCTGTCCAAAATTCTGCCCCAGATCTGATACCCTCGGGTAAAACTGATTCCCCAAATACTGATGCTGATGCCCACAGACCCGATACCCAGACTCGCAAACTGATACATGCATTCCCTGTAGAGATACACTCTAAAGCACATAGCAAGTAAATGAGAGCCAATACACCCCTATGTTGGGGTAGGGTTTCCCTATCCTATTTTGTCAGGAGCTAGGGTTTCACTACGCACACAGCGGTTTCAAACAACCTATAAACGGGTAAGCAACCTGTCCTAATTTGGAATGGTCACTATGGATTCCGATATGCACTAGGTCGAATGGTCAAAAAGGGTGCCCCGGTAAAACCGGGGTTTGTGTTCCCATACTGGCAGAGCCCGCAACCGGTCAGCCTTATGGACATGCCTTGACAAGACAAGCCTCCAGCAAACCGTTCAGGAATAGCAGATGGCCAACACGGTGTCCTAGGCGCACCAATGCACATGCAATGCAAAGAAACACATAAGTGTAGTCAAAACAGGATATCACGAGTTCGAGTCAAGCTCTCTAAATCCCCAGCAGAGTCACCAGAAACTGTAGACGCGCCCGTGGGGCTTCCATCTAACAGTTCGCAGGACTCGATCTTGTTTGTCGCGGTTCTAAATCTGAACCAAAGAGTCCAACTCTGGCAAATCGTTTTGAAGAAAAACAGATTTTTGAAAAAGAAGTGCCAAACATGGACTGCTTTGCCAGATTACAGAGTCGCCACCTAAATATTTTGAAATGGGAAATTTAGGAAACCCTGACTCAGTGCCGAAGGCCACGTGTCCGTCATCACCAAAGTGGTCTTGGCTCGGGAGCTTGGGTACGATCGGGGAAGGTCAGCTATGAGCACCCCCTTTCGCCCGGTCCGAAGACCGGCCTCTACTAACCATGATATCCGATTTTGAAAACTTTATGCGTTCTTATTCCGGTTATTAGCCTAGAATTACCATGTTATGCGCATAGCAAACAAGTATAGACCAAATCGCCTAAATTGGAATAAAACATTACGTGTTCGTTTTGAAAACGGTTTGCTACTCGTAAGTAGGCTAAAATGCAGGTTTTGCCACTCTCAAGCGGGCTTTTAGAAAAGACGGTTTTGCCACTATCTAGTGGGGTTTAAAACTCACAGTTTTAATGCATTATCCCAATTTAGGTAATTCAACCTCCATCCACAGGCATTCATGCAGTTATATCACATAAGCACTTAGCCTCATGGTAAGCATGCTATCATGGCAACATTCACACACATGCGATATGCTAAAGCATAAAAGCTTACCTAGTACTCCAAGCCAAAACAGAAGCTTATTAGAAATCCATGCATGGACCTAAGCATACTGAAATGTCTAATGCAACACATGCAAAGATGTAATCTAGGCAGGCTCGGCTATCCTAGACATGGCATATGAAATGCTACAAATAACACGTATTCAATTTGGAATTGAAAGTACGATGCAGTTTGTATGATGTGCCGAGCCCGATGCATGTCAACAAATGCATGGATGCACGCATGCATTGCATAAGGTATGCTAAATTAATTATGCCCTAATCTACCATCATAAGCAGGTAAATAAAAGGGAAGAAAGAAGTGGGGGTTGGAAGACATACACACACCCACGCACACTTATTACAATTATGCCCTCACACGGAGGGACCAAAATAATAATACAGTCCAAAAATAAATGAATAAATATTACAAAATTTTAACTACTAAAATTAAATTAAACGAATGAAATAAATGGGGCCTCAGCCCTGCCTCGGGGTGCGTGAATGATGCATGCTCGTCGCGACTTGCCCGGAAAACCCGTGTCATGGCACTGCTGCTTCTGTTTTTACTGCCTTGCCTCTCTAAAATTTTCCAGAGTCTTAGGACACCTTCCTTGAATGCTGATGAGTGCCACCGGCTGGAAGACATTCCCACCGACTGCTTGTGGTGACCACCGGCTGCAATGGAAGTTATCGGCACAAAAAAATGTGCCGGTCGGCACTAAAGAGTGCCGGTCGGCACTAAATTCCTGCAGGAGACAGTTTTGACAGCAACAGACAGCAGCAGTGCATGATATGGAATCTTGGGACAAATGTTTGCACCAACCATACTCCTTATCATATTTGTGACTCAAAGGAGTATAGCCTTTGGTTCTCGGACCACCAATCGCGCATTTCGATGCGTGATGGCCCAAGAGCCAAGTTGTGCACTTTCAATGGGATGAAATGCAATGCATACAATCAAATAAAGGGGCTTCTACCTCCATCATGACTTGGTCAAGAGGTAGAGCATGCATGCTAATGCAATGCAATCCTAGGCATGCAAGCTAAGGATGCAAAATGGGCAATGTAACACACTTATGCAAAACATACAAGTAAGCATGCAAGTCAAGCATGCAAACCAAATGAAGGATGGACTTACACATGGATTAGGCAGCCCTAAGTAGGCCTAAAACAGTGGCCAAATGGACCAAAAAGGTAGACAAACATCCATGCAAACATGCAAGCCAAAAGGCCTAAGGCTAAGGCACAAAGTAGAGCATTCAACCACCCCCATACATGACCATTCATGGCACATATCAAGCAACCAAAAACAGATTTTCAGCATGCTAAAATACACCTAAAACTCACACACATGGCATCCCAAAAGCTCTAAACACACAGGCATACACGAGGCACATTTCAAGGCATAAAAGGGCACACCCTTAAAGCATGAAAGAGATGACAAAAATGAACATGTGAGCATGGATTAGGGTCTAAAATAGCATGTAAGAGGGTTCCAAACCCTTGAAATCATGGGGGCAATGCATCCTACACATGCACCTACTTGAAGCATACAAGCTACAATGCAAAGGGGGTATACAAAGCATGCCAAGATTGACCCAAACAACCTAGGAAAGACCTTATACATGGCAAAACAAGCACATTTCCAGTTTATGTCAAGCCACAAAAACAAAAGCAAGATAGGCTAACAAAGCATGCAAAATTACGGTAAATCACATGGATTTCAAAGCAAGTGCATGATAGAGAGGCCAAACATGGTTGATCCCTTCTTCAATGTTGAAGAAGGGCTCAAAAAAAGCCTCTTTACAGTATATGACAGCCCCAAAATCAGTAAGCATACAAGGCTAACAAACCATGCAAAAATGAGGCTAAAACATGGATTTCAAAGCAAGTAGCCTAAGGATTATGCAAACAATGTTGAGCCCTTCAACAATGTTGAAGAAGGGCTCAAAATAAGCCTACTCTTAGCTTACATCATGCTCTGAAACAGATCATACACAAGCCAAATATTCTATGCAAGAAACATGGCATACAAGAGGATATTGAGATAGGTGCTAGATGCAGCCACCAAACAGCAAGGGGTCCTCAATCAAAAATGAAGAGGACCCCAAAATAAGACTATTTGAAGTTTGGGTCGGAGCCCAAAAGTGCTTGCAAGCAAGGCTTAGATATGGATCAAGAAATTGCAAGAAAAGGGAAGATGAGGACTTACCCTTGAAGACCAGCAAACCAGCACCTCTTGGATCAAGTTTAGGTGCTCCTAAGCTCTGAAGAACAGCCCCAAGTCGTTGGAAATGGAAGTGGTGGTGTTGTGCTATGGGTTGGTGAAGGAATGGCCAAGAATAATGGTGTTTGGAGGTTGGATGAGAGAGATATGTGATTGTAGATATATATGTTAGATATATATATCTATTCTCTGGTTTTCTTGCTCAGAATTTCCAACCTTGATCAATGGAGAGGGAGTGGTGCTTATATAGGCAAGTATAAGCACCAAACTTAGAGGCTAAGTTAAAGAAAAAGGGTCAAGGGGGGCCAAAGCTTGTAAGGGAAGCTTGGACAGCTGGTAGGCTTCTTGAGGAAGCCAAGACAAAGGGTCAAGGCTTCCTCAAGAAGCCATGAGCAAAGGGTGCACCAAAGGGGGTTCAAGGCTCCAAAATAGATACATATATGCACGTGGCTCTGGTTCTGTGCATCCCAGCTGGCACAGCTGTCATGCACCAAGCTAGGGGGGTGCAAAGGGTGCAAACCGGCCAGCCAATTCGATCACTGTCCAAAATAAAGTGCCGGTCGGCACTCTTTTCTGCCGGCCGGCTAAATAGAGTTCCGATGGATGATTCCTTGGTCAAAACATGGCCGGTGGGTATGAAAATCGAAGCCCCGGAAGTTAGCTTTCCAATGGCGCAAACCTTGCATCAAAATTCCTCCTGTGAAAAAAGTTATGCCCTTTTTCGTGAAGTCGCGCAGACTCGATCCAACCGGGATGATGCCCAGCTTCAACCAATCATATCTCCTCCACCCGGACTTGGCTCTAGGAGATTCTTGAGTGCAAAGTGAAGCCCCGGAAGTCTTCTTTCCAATGATGGTGGCCTCATAGCTTAACTCCAAGTATGCAATTGAATAAGCCCGATTTAGCGAGGGCTGCTCGATTCTCTCCTACCCGGATTCATGCCGAACTTCTCCCAGACCTATTTTCTCCTCTCCTCTCCTCTTTTCTTCAACTCCCAACCCTTGAACAAAGTGTTTGGGAAGATTTGCCTCTCTTCTTGCTGAAGAAACTGAACCTGTGCCCTGCACATCTCTCAACACCGAGCAAACCATCAGTAAGGCCCAAGTCTTGAGGGCGGTCAAAAATGGGGTGTCTACAGTTTGCCACCTCATCGAGAGATAGAGTTCTCTATTGATTTAGTGCCTAGCACAGCGCCGATTTCTATGACACCTTACCGTTTTGCCCCAGCCGAGTTGAGTGAGTTGAAGATTCAACTCCAGGAGTTGCTAGATAAAGGCTTTATTTGCCCTAGTGTTTTGCCGTGGGGAGCACTGGCCCTCTTTGCTAAAAAGAAAGATGGTGCCTTGAGACTTTGCATTGATTACCGAAAGTTGAACCGGGCAACGATCAAGAATAAATACCCTGTGCCCCCTATAGATGATTTGTTTGACCAGTTGAAGGGTTCCCGTTGTTTCTCTAAGATAGACTTGAGATTGGGTTACCACTAGTTGAGGGTCAAGGAGGAGGATATTCTGAAGACGGCATTCCGTACGCGGTATGGCCATTACGAGTTTCTGGTGATGCCATTTGGGCTCACCAATACACCGGCAGTGTTTATGATTTGATGAACCGGATATTCCAGGAATTCTTAGATTGCTTTGTGGTCGTTTTCGTGGACGACATTATGATTTATTCACCTTCTGAAGAGGAGCACGAGGAACACTTGAGAGTGGTGCTTGAGTTGCTTAGAGCCCATAGGCTGTATGCCAAGTTCGGGAAGTGTGAGTTTTGGCTAAGAGAGGTTAGGTTCTTAGGCCATGTGGTTTCCGGGGAAGGGGTGTCTGTTGATACATCCAAGATAGAGGCAGTGCAAGATTGGGCACAGCCTAAGAGTGTTTTTGAGGTCCACAGTTTTCTGGGATTAGCTGGGTATTACCGCCGGTTTGTGAAAGATTTCTCCAGGCTAGCTTCACCGTTGACTAGATTGACGCGGAAAGGGGTCAAATTTGTATGGAGTGAGACTTGTGAAAAGTGGTTCCAAGAGTTGAAAGTTAGATTGACCACTGCTCTTGTGTTGATTATTCCAGAGAGAGGTTTGGGTTATGCAGTTTATTGTGATGCCTCACGAGAGGGTTTGGGTTGTGTGTTGATGCAAGAGGGGAAAGTGGTAGCCTATGGCTCACGTCAATTGAAAATACATGAGAGGAATTACCCTACACATGACCTAGAATTAGCAGCAGTGATCTTTGCCTTGAAGATTTGGAGACACTACCTTTATGGTGAGAGATTCGAGGTATTCTCGGATCATAAGAGTTTGAAGTACCTGTTTACACAAAGAGACTTGAATTTGAGGCAGAGGAGGTGGATGGAGTTCATAGAGGATTATGACTTTGAGTTGCACTATCACCCAGGAAAGGCCAATGTTGTGGCCGATGCCCTTAGTGGGAAATCCATTAGTGATGTAGCTTGTATAGCCATCCGGGAATGGGAGATGTTGGGTGCACTTGGGGAATTTGATTTGCTTCTGGACGAGTTCGTTGAGGCTGCGGCCTTGTTTTCTGTTGTTGCGCAGCCTACACTTGTGAATCGAGTGTTAGAGGCACAGAGAGGTGACCTTGAGGTAGAATCTGTTCAAGAGAAGATCTCCAGTGGGAAGGCTGAGAAGGGTTTGTCTGTGTATCCCGACCTGAGTGTGAGATACCGAGACCGTTTGTTTGTGCCGGAGTCTTGCTGAGAGGAGGTACTCCGAGAGTTTCACCATTCATGCCTTGCAGTGCATCCGGGGGGCACCAAGATGTATCGTGATTTGGGTCGCCAGTTTTGGTGACGGGGTATGAAGAGAGATGTGGCAGTTTTCGTATCGAAATGCCTTACTTATCAGGAAGTGAAGGCCGAGCATTAGAGGCCAGCGGGTTTGTTGCAACCCTTGCCTATTGCCGAGTGGAAATGGGAGCACGTCACTATGGACTTCATTGTAGGTCTTCCGAGGACTCAGCGGGGTAGTGATGCTATTTGGGTGGTTGTAGACCAGTTGACTAAGTCGGCGCACTTCATCCCTATGCGCGTGAGAGATTCGGTAGATCATCTTGCCGACTTGTATATTCGGGACATAGTGAGGTTGCACGGGGTCCCAGTGTCGATCGTCTCAGATAGAGATCCTCGTTTTACTACTAGGTTGTGGCAGAGTTTGCAGAGTGCCTTGGGCACTAGATTGACCTTTAGCACGGCTTATCATCCTTAGACTGACGGGCAGTCCGAGTGTACTTTTCAGATCCTTGAGGACATGATTCGAGGTTGTGTTCTTGACTTTAGTGGGTCATGGGAGAGGCACTTGCCCTTGGTGGAGTTTGCCTACAACAACAGTTTCCAGTCGAGTATCGGTATGGCACCATTTGAGGCCTTGTATGGCCGACCTTGTAGGTCTCCAGTTTGTTGGGCCGAGGTGGGTGATGCACCTTTGTTAGGCCCGGAGTTGGTGAGGGAAACGACGGAGAAAGTTGAGCTTATCCGTAGGAGGCTTGTTACAGCTCAGAGTCGCCAAAAGAGTTATGCCGACCGTAGGAGGAGGCCTTTGGCATTTGAGACGGGTGATCATGTTTTTCTGAAAATATCACCTAGGCGAGGTTTGATGAGGTTTGGGAAGAGTGGGAAGTTGTCCCCTCGGTTTATTGGTCCCTTTGAGATCCTTGAGAGGATTGGGGAGGTTGCGTACCGTTTAGCTTTACCGCCGCAGTTGTCCGGAGTGCATGACGTGTTTCATGTTAGTATGCTTCGGAAGTATAAGCCGGATCCGTCCCATGTGCTGGATTGGACCGATTTGGAGGTTGACGAGGATATCTCGTATGAGGAGAGACCGGTTCGGGTCTTGGATAGGCGGGATCAAGTCTTGCGAGGCAAGACCATTCCCTTAGTAAAAGTTTTGTGGAAACATCACGGAGTGGAGGAAGCCACTTGGGAACATGAGGTGGATGTCCGTGAGAAGTATTCGGACTTGTTTGTAAATGTTTAACCATGTGTTGGGATTTTGTAATATTGATGAACTTTAAGAGCATTAAACATGTCTTGAGTTGTAAAACATTGTATATGTTTTGATTTATGGAAGTATTTTGAAACTTGCCTTGAAAAGGAGGTTTAATGTAACATTGCATATGTTGAATGTTTTGTAGAAATGGAAATATATCATGAACATTGAATATGATATGGAATTGTGAAAAATGTGTTGAAATTGGTAAATTTCAAGGGAAAGCATGCTAATAATGCATATTGAGTATATATTGTGAAATGCCTCTTGAAGAGAGATGTAATGACCGGTAATGGGTCAAGTTGTTGGGTAATGAATTGTAATATTGTTGAGAATTGAGAAAAACTTGTTTGTGAAAACTTGTACTTAATTTCGGGGATGAAATTCTTTAAGGGGGGAAAGGTTATAGCGATCCCGATTTTCCTTTCCTTTGTATATTGTATTCCGAACTCGGTTCCGTGGATGTGTTGTTGTCTCATTCTCATTTCAATCCTTTATTCTTTATATTTGAGTCTTGGGTTGTGTTGGGCAGGTCTGAAATAGGTTGGTTGTGCTTTGAAACCAAAAATTGATGCCCAGAATTTGGCCTTCACACTCGAGTGGGCCTTTTGACGCTCGAGCGGGCCCTTTGTTGTTGTTTCTCCGCTTGAGCGGGCATTTTGATGCTCGAGCGTGAATTTCCATCTTCCAGTATTTTTCTCTGTAGGTCTTCGTACGCTCGAGCGTGACCTTTTGATTTTTGTTCCTCCGCTCGAGCGGGGAGTTTGACGCTCGAGCGGGGACCATGTCTGCAAAACTTCTGCAGGTGTGCAATCGACGCTCGAGCGTGAGTCTGTGTCTGATGCTCGAGCGGGGGTTTCTACGCTCGAGCGGGGCGACTTTTATATCAGTCTGAGTTTTGACTTTTTGGACCACTTTTTGATTTCCTTTCTCTCTCTTACTTTTTCAAAACCTCCATTGGAGAGCTCCTCTCTCTAAAACCTTACCTTCTCTCTAAGAAATCATCTAGCCCTAGTGATCTCCCACCTTTGGGCCTTTGTAAAAAGTGTTGATCTTGGTGTGGGCTATCTTTTGATCTGAAAATCTTGGGTTTTGGAGCATCTCGAAATTTTTCATCTTCTCCATTGGGTCTCATCTCTTGAGGTAGGGATTCCTACTCATTTTTATGAGCTTTAACCTAAATGTTGAGTTTTTTGTACAAATGGTTTGATTTGGAAAGTTAGGGTTTGTAATGTGTTATATTGGAAAGAGGGGTTTTGCTCTTTTGATTCAAACATATGTGTTTTGGGTCTAAAAATGAGGTTATTGATGCTATTGATAATATTTGGACCTTTGGGTCAATATTGAGAAAAAGGGGGAAAATGCCATGTTTGGGTATATTTGGGTCATTAGTGTAATTAATGACAATTGTTATGGAAATGTGAAATTGAGTTGGAAATAATGAAATTGGCTCATTATGGGATAGAATGGTGGACTTGGATTTATTAATCGCTCACTTTGAAAATGTTGAAATTATATATCTGTTGAGGCATTTATTATCTATTTAGAAATAATGCTTTGGGCTATCGGTGGAGGATAGTCTTGATTGTTGTAGACAATGCATGATAATTAGGCAAACTAAAACTAATCAATTGAATATGTCATCGAATATGACGGTTGGGATAATATATCAAATTTATGTATTGATTGATTATATATATGATATGTGTTTATATATATTGTATTGTGTGGGAGGAGATAGGGGATGTACTCCACGGTTTAGGGGAAGATATGGAATGGACTCCTAAACCGGATATTGTTTGGGAGGAGATAGGGGATGGACTCCATCGATACAACAATTATGTGTATCTATTGAAGTACTGATACAGCAAATCTGTGTATCATATATGAAGTACGGAGGTGTTCTATTTGAGATTGATACAGCAATTATGTGTATCTATTGTGAAGTGTGTAGTGTTTAATCTGAGCCGTTATCTCAATTGAAATGGAAGTACTGTTGATATGAGATGTAATCTCGTTTAAATTGTTTGGCCAGGTTCTGAGCCATAGTTATGAATTGAGAAATTGGTTAAGAAATGGAAAATGGAATGAAACATGGACACATTTGTCATGTAATTGAAATGGGTTATGAATTGATTTATGTGAGTTAAACATTTATCAAATGCTAATGTGTTAGTTACTGCTCATATTATGTTTAGCATATCTCTACTGGGCGTTGGCTCACCCTATATAGGACATCATTTTCAGGCACAGGTATTATGCCACCTCCAAGGACGTAGCTTGGAAGGCTTGAGGCTGTTGGACTCTTTTGTTGTTTTTGTTGTATTACATGTATATCAAGCCAAGGGCTTATTTTGTGTAGAGTTAGTACTCTCTTTTTGTAACCAAGTGTTGACTTGGAATGTTGTAAGCCCATAGGGCACTTACTTTTGTTGTCAACATGTAATACATTTTGTAATGAATACTCTGATGATATGTAATTATACTTTATTCTCTTATGTCTAAGTATGTCAAAAATGTATGATTTATGGGTTTATTTTGAGAGCGTTACAATCCATATCCAACGGCCTTTGGCCCAATCGTATGGTATAACGAATATGCGTCCACAATTCAAATTAACGAACTAATGAAACTGAAATAGGAGTAAGCAATTGTACAAATAGCATACTTCAACATATCTTTACTAAGATATTACTCACCGTGTTTTGCCGGTGGATTCGTCCTTATGCTCGTCCCTACATAATTCATAACACATATTGAGTCACAAACAATTCAATCTGTTCTTCAATCTATTTATTTCTCTTAGGCTTCTGTCTTGACCTTTTAGGTCATTTACAATGCTCAATGTATGCCTAAGAGTGCTTAGAAATGAAAGAGAATGGAAAACAAATCACAAAACCATTTTTTCATAATTTTAGAAACAGGGCTATCCACTTGAGAGGACCCTTTTGATCTGCAAAAGTACTGGTAACTTCATTTTTGCGCTTGAGCGTGATTTTAGATGCTCGAGCTGAGAGTCAAAACATGTGACTTGGCGCTCGAGCGTGACTCTTTCCGCTCGAGTGGACATCAATATCTGCAAAAGTTTTGGGAGTTAACATTTTATGCTCGAGTGGTGAGTTCCTCGCTTGAGTGGACCCCACGATCAAACTTGCATTCTAATTAATGTAGCTTGCATGATATGACCCATATTTCACATGTACATCTTCTAACATGATATGAATACTAAATTTACAACATTATGAAGCTCAATTCCTATGAATCAATTACATGCACATACAATTCTTGCCAAATTCATCTTCAATGCTTCAATTTATGCAGCCAAAACTCATACCTCTATAAATTGTACTTGCATGTGGAATATAACCCATTCCTAACTTAAATGATGTAAATGATGATCATCACATGTTTCATGCTCAAATACACAAATTCATGGCAATCTTTTACATGCATGCTTATAATGACTTCAAATTAGCCAAATTCAACTCAACTCATGTTCTTGATTAAAATTTATCTTTGAGTTCACAAAATTACAACTCAAGCTCATGAATTCATGTATAATTACTCATCTAGAGGCTCAAATTCTCTAATTCCTAGCTAGTAAATATCTTACCACACTTAAAGCTTTCCGCTGTTCTGATTACAATCTTTGGCCATGTGCCCTATCTTACCACACTTAAAGCAAGCCCCTGATATAAGGTAACAAACCCCATGGTGCCTTTTACCACACTGGTTGCACATTGGGGATGTGTCTCGGGAAGAATTCGAAATACTTGAGGAGCCCGTATTTTGCTTCCTTGAAAATTTCTTCTTCGAAAAGAAGCTCTATCTTTTACTACCTTTCTAGTTAGTTGTTGATTTGGCCTGTCTGGCTATATTAGCTTCTGATATTATGGCCCGGTCCAGTACCTCAATATAGGTTTTGTGATAACCCTGCTCTGTATTATGCTAATAATTTTAATTATGGTTATGGTTATGTGTTTAATATGGTTTTGAGTGTCATTTATATGATTATATGTGATTTTGATTTTATATCTGTTCACCATAGGAAAATTTGTCCAACTTACTGTCATGAATGGAAAATTGGAGGCCTTACCGGCCATAGAACCCGAAATTGACTACGCCATTGTGATTGGCATAATTTTTAGAGCCTATGGTGAAATTTAATTAGAAATTGATTCGGATAAGAATAATTAGATTCAGAACGATTAATTAAGCACAATTACTTAGCCTTAATCAATTTGATTAAGAGAGCCTATAAATAGGCCTCTATACACTCAATTCCTCTCCTTTAGATTCATTTTTGCTGAGATTACACTCTAGAGAGAGAGAGTGTGTGCCGGTTAGAGAGAGAGAGAGGGAGCTTAAGTTGAAGAATTAATCAAGAAGCTTGAAGATCTTGAAGATCAACTCAAGAATTAACCATAATTTGGGTGATTAGAGCGCCTAGGTAAGCATTTGAGTATAAATTCATGTGCATAAGTTTGTAAATTTGTGTATTCAAGCTAGTTGGGTAATCAAGAACATAATTTGAGATGAAATTGAAGAATTGAAAGCTTATATGTACATGCATGCATAGAATTGCTATGAATTTGCATATTTGAGCATGAACTATGTAGAACAAATGGAATTGAGCACAAAATCTCACATGCATGCATGATTTTCATGAGCTTCATGATATTAAGTGTCATTTGTACCATTTGGAATAGAATTGGAGTCAAGAATCTACATGCATGCATGATTGATGAAGATATGGAATTGGTGTGAAGTTGAATGCGCATGTTTTAGAACTATGTAAAGAATTCAAAATGATTTTTTGGAAAAGGGACCATGAATTTGAGCAATTGGCCTTATATTGTTATTGTCCTCATGTTATGTAATATGTTTCCATGTTTTTGGTGTCCAAAACATGAGCCTTGCACCTTTGAATGTCAAGTTTGAAGCTCAAACAGCTTGCTGGAAAACCCAGAATTCGGCATGTCCGCTCGAGCGGGGTAATGGCCGCTCGAGCATGAAATGCTAGTTTCCAGAACTTTTGCAGACATGGATGTCCGCTCGAGCGGGGATATTCAAGCTCGAGCGTTAGGCCATGTAGTTTGACTTTCAACTTGAGCGTCCGAAGTCACGCTCGAGCGTAAAAGTGAAGCAACTAGTACTTTTGCAGACCAAAGGGGGTCCGCTCGAGTAGCGAAATCCATGCTCAAGCGGGGAACCCTGTTTCAGAAATTTTGAAAAGATGTTTTCTGTTTCATTTTCCGTTCTCTTTCATTTCTAGGCACTCTTAGACATGCATTGAGCATTGTGAATGGATTGAGAAGATAAGAAAGAGGCCTAAGAGGAGTAAATAAATTAAGAACGGATTGAATTGTTTTTGACCCAATATGTGTTATGATTTATGTAGGGTCGAGCATAGGGACGAATCCACCGGCAGAACACTGTGAGTAATATCTTAGTAAAGATATTTTCATGTATGTTACTTTTCAAATGCTACTTCTGCATAAGCTTCATGGATTTGTTGATTTGAAATATGAATGAGTATTCTATATGCCTAATTTTGTATAAGGCCGTTTGATACGTTTAATATATCTAAATTGGGTCTAAGGCCATTTTCCGTTTGATACGTTTGACATATCCGAATTAGGCCTAAGGCCGTTTGACGTTTGATACGTTTGATATGTCCGAATTGGGCCTAAGGCCATTTGCCATTTGATATGTTTGAATATAAAGATGGGCCAAAGGCCGTTTGAATACCGTGATGGGCCAAAGGCCGTTTGAACATGAGCGTAATGGGCCAAAGGCCGTTTGAATGAAAAGGGATCATGATCATGAATATGAAATGCGCATGGATATGAATATAAAGAGAATGGGCCCGAGGCCGTTTGATACGCCTGATATGTTTGAATTGGGCCTGAGGCCGTTTGATATGTTTGAATTGGACCAAAGGTCGTTTTGAATAAAGAGTCAGTTGGACCAAAGGTCGTTTTGTATAGATGGACCCAAGGTCATTTTGTCTTATATAAGAATTGGACCTGAGATCGTTTTACATATGGATATGATGTGTCGGACCCGAGGTCTTTTTGCTTTGTTGAGATTTGTAAATCTGATGTGAATGAGACTAGTGGTTCAAATGTGTACATTATAAGTATGACTCATTTATGAACGAATCTCATTCATTAACTTCTTTATTTTGATATTATTCACTGGGTGTTAGCTCACTCTTATTTATATGTATGTAGGTGAGCAAAGGGACGTTCAACCCCAGCCTTAGTGGAATTTAAGAAAGGAATCCGAGTTTTGTGAAGTCAGCCCAGGTGCCTCACGCAAGAGGCTTTGTTTATGATCTTTGTATTTCCTTTGCTATTTCTATTGGTCATGATAGACCGTTTATGTGTATAAGCTTTCGGTTTAGCCAACTATGTGTTTGAATGATCCGGGGTATACAAGATGTTAACTACTGATATGTGGTGTGAGTTATTATTAAGTATATGTGAAATGTTTTGATATGCCATGTAAGCATAGCTGATTGGACAAAATTTTTAAGTTTGCTTCCGTATCTGGCCCCATATTATTAATTATTAATTGATATCAGGTTTGAGGCTATAGGAAATCTCATGCTTATTGGCCGGTTATGACCTTAATCTATAGGGGCGGGTTCGGGTCATGACAGGGTGGTATCAGAGCACGAGTTAATGACTCACACACTTGTCCAAATGAGCCATAAGGTGTCTAGAAAAGACTTAAGATGCATCCATTTGATAAGTACATGATGTAAGCATTGAGAACATGTGATTATATGAGATATGAATTGTTGCACTAATGTGTACAACAAGTTTTGTTTTGTTATAATGCACGTACATGAACATACGAATCATGAAAAGTTGCTTACGTGCATTCGATTCTGCAAATGGTTGTCTATGTGGAATACGAATATGGTTTAAGTGTATAATTACTTAGTAAATGTTCAGCACGCAATATCTGATAAGTATGCAATCATCTGTTATGTATGTGATTAATTGTGTCTTGACAATACATAAAATGAGAATATAACGATGTGCCTATGTGCGAATGTACCTATGTGTATCTGTGTTTATTTCTATATTGGGCATTCCTGTATTGGGCACAGCTTAATAAGAGTTGTGTAGATCATGGATAAAGTAAGGGCATATGAGTTGGCAGACTCTTCCATAGCCCGACTTGATAGACTAGAAAGAATAGTACAAGAAATGGCAGAGATCTTAAGACAACAATATCAGTTACCGCTACGGCAAGAACCTTTGCCACCCCCAACGCAAGAGCACCAAGTGAATGTGTTGGAAGTCACAAAATATGTTGAGATGCTAGACCGAACACTGATGACCGAAGCTAACATGAACCGATCTTCTGAATGAAAAAGCAAGAGACAAGGCTTTTTCTTAAAGAAAAGATCATTTAAAAAGCAAAATACGGGATCATCGCGCACATCAAACTCTACAAGGAATACAGCACCAACGTGTGACGAATGTGTTAAGAAACACCGAGGAGTTTGTTATCAAATTTCTGGGTCTTGTTATAGGTGTGGTAAAATGGACCATATGGTATGGAACTGTCCCCAGACTGAACAAAACGTGAATAGACCCGTTGTCTCAGCTAGATTCGTACCAATGGCAGGAACTGCTAATCAAGATAAAGTAATTACACCTATCCCAGAAAGCACTCAGAATACTGCGACCGTTATTCCAAGTATCTATACTGTTTATAAATGAATGCCTATATGTCGACTGATTCTGGACTGGTGCATGTGTACATCTTTGCTTGGGATATTATTTTATTCGATTCGGCGCATTCTTTCATATTTGCTATATGTATCTAGATTGGTCAGAACCACATGATCAATACCTTATTTACTGTACGTATCTGTCCCATTTGGGAAATTTGTGAAATACGTATTGGGATATTGATTGACTCTGTACATGCGCAAATACACCTAAACCTATGCTCAGGGTGATTTGTTATATCACTGTCTTCAATGACTAAACCACTGGAATTATGACTCTGTGATTGTGTGACTGAGTTGAGCACCCCAAATAATGAACTCTATAAAGTGTGAGATCATGTATTCTGATTGGTAGACAATTGACTGGACTATGTGACTACACTAGGCTTGACTCGTAAACCTATGCTTTTGTGACTGATTTGGAACTTTTGCGTAACAAATCCTATATTATGTGCAATCGAGGAACTTTGTTTAATGTGTTACTGTGCACCATGTACTTGCATATAAGACTTATTTGGGAACTGCTGTATTGATTATGATACATATCTCCTGATATGAACAACTGTATGCCTGTGCACTTACATGTGAACTTATGTGGACAATGTCATATTGTATATGACCTAAAACACTTTGATATGAACAGTTGTGATGAATGACTCTGATATGACTTTGAGAACTGATGAACTTAGGACAATTGTGAAACTATTGACTATGTACCTACGCAAACGAAGTATGCCTTACAGAACCAAATGTACCCTATTTGAGAAAACTTTTATTTGATTCGATCTGATAGAACTTATGTTTGATTTGGCCTGATAGAACCCTCATTTGATATAAATTGATGGGACCTTTGTTTGATTTAATTTGACAAGACCTTTGCCTGGATTGATTTGATAAGAACCTCTATCCGATTTGATTCTGTTAAGGGGGATTACGAATTGTGCATGAATAAATAACTAGATTATTCTTGATGAGAAAACTGATAGACCCAAAACTTGAATCTGTTTGGAATACTTGACTTATTTAGAAGACCTTATGTGGGCTATCGACAGATCGATCTAACCATGAACACCATTAAGAACCAACCTTTAATTGTTGGAGACATACATGTTATAAATGAACAGAATTGTGCAAATCCAGTGATTGGATGTTTAAGGAATGACTGCCTCTGTGTTACTGAATTCTTATCTATTTGACGCTATGGGAATTGATGACAGCAAATCGATTTGATTATAAATAGTACTGAACATTTATCTTTGACTGGTCGAAATATGTTTTGTTTTGTATGGGAGAATAGTTACTTCAGTGTTATCGGATGTTAGGAATTTATGTTACGGTAATTGTTAACAGCGAACAGCTTTGATTGTGAACACTATTAGGATTAGAAAACCTTGATTATCCAAAAGTGTGTGAATTTAGTGCGCCCTGTAAATGACTGCTCAGTGCTATTATATTCTGCAATTGGGGCTTTGAGGATGTGTAAATTGTGCTTAACATGTGATTGACTCCTCCGATATTACCTTTGATGTCATGAGGATTAATATATGAATTGCCTTATGCTTTTGACGACTATCAGATAATGTGGAAAGACTCGATGGAACAGGGAATTGAATATTGAACTGAATTGTAAACTATTGAATGATTGAGAACACGTGTATTATGTTAGAAATTGACTGCTTCGATATTATTGTACTTTACAATCAATGCTGTGGGGATATGTGAACTATGTACGTCGTGTGGTTACTTACTTCGTTATTACCTTTGTTGATTCGGGAATCAGTATCTGGATCCACTTTATATTCCTGAAGACTTTTAATTGACCTTGGATAACTGTGATGAGTCACTAAACTAAATAGTGAATTGGATTATGAATTTCAGAATTATTGAAAAATGAATTGAACTTCTGTGACGAGGGAATAGACCAAACTTCTATGGTAAAGTTTGCTGACATTTGATGCCTATAGACTAGCTACTATATATGTTGATGAGATTGTTCGTTTACATGGAGTTCTAGTGTCCATTGTCTCAGATAGAGATCCGAAGTTTGTGTTTAGATTGTGGAAAAGTTTGCAAAAGGCTATGGGAACCGAATTGAGGTTCAGTACCGCGTTCCATCCACAGACAGATGGGCAATCAGAATGGACAATACAGACTTTGGAAGAAATGCTAAGAATGTGTGCCTTGGATTTTCAAGGGAGTTGGGAAGATTATTTGCCACTGGCAGAGTTTGCATACAATAACAGCTTCCACTCCAGCATCGGTATGGCACCATACGAGGCTTTGTATGGTAGAAGGTGTAGATCACCAATTTGTTGGACAGAAGTTGGGGATAGGGCTCTACTTGGGCCCGAAATTGTGCAAGACACTTCTGAGAAGATCAAAACTATTCAACAAAGGCTCAAGACAGCTCAGAGCCGACAAAAGAATTATGCAGATGTTCGAAGAAGACCTCTTGAGTATGAGGTTGGTGACCACGTGTTTATTCGCATGACCCCGATGAAGGGCCAAGTAAGATTCGGTAAGAAAGGAAAGTTGTCGCCCGTTACGTTGGGCCGTTCTAAATTCTAGAAAGGCTTGGTCCAGTTGCTTACGGAGTTGCTTTGCCACCAAGATTCAAACAAATACATAACGTGTTTCTTGTATAGATGTTAAAGGGTTATCTTCGAGATCCGTTTCATGTAATTGATTATCACCGGATAGCTCTTGATGAAAATATGGAATACGCAGAATGGCCGGAACGAATCATTGACTGGCAAGTAAAACAGTTGAGAAGCAAGTCCATCCTGATGGTGAAAGTGGAATGGAAGGAACACTATGAGACAGACTCTACATGGGAAAAAGAGGATGATATGCGACTACGCTATCCACGTTTGTTTTCCAATGAAGGTAAAATAAGTTTGGAGGACCAAACTTCCTAAAGGAGGGAAGACTGTGATAACCCCTGCTCCATGTTATGCTAATTGATTTTAATTATGGTTATGGTTATGTGTTTAATATGGTTTTGAGTGTCATTTATATGATTATATGTGATTTTGATTTTATATCTGTTCACCGTAGGGAAATTTGTCCAACTTATTGTTATGAATGGAAAATTGGAGGCCTTACCAACCACAGAACCCGAAATTGACTACGCCATTGTGATTGGCATAATTTTTAGAGCTATGGTGAAATTTAATTAGAAATTGATTCGGATCAGAATAATTAGATTCAGAATGATTAATTAAGCACAATTACTTAGCCTTAATCAATTTGATTAAGAGAGCCTATAAATAGGCCTCTATACACTCAATTCCTCTCCTTTAGATTCATTTTTGCTGAGATTACACTCTAGAGAGAGAGTGTGTGTCGGCTAGAGAGAGAGAGAGGGAGCTCAAGTTGGAATTAATCAAGAAGCTTGAAGATCTTGAAGATCAACTCAAGAATTAACCATAATTTGGGTGATTAGAGCTCCTAGGTAAGCATTTGAGTATAAATTCATGTGCATAAGTTTGTAAATTTGTGTATTCAAGCTAGTTGGGTAATCAAGAACATAATTTGAGATGAAATTGAAGAATTGAAAGCTTATATATACATGCATGCATAGAATTGCTATGAATTTGCATATTTGAGCATGAACTATGTAGAACAAATAGAATTGAGCACAAAATCTCACATGCATGCATGATTTTCATGAGCTTCGTGATATTAAGTGTCATTTGTACCATTTGGAATAGAATTGGAGTCAAGAATCTACATGCATGCATGATTGATGAAGATATGGAATTGGTGTGAAGTTGAATGCACATGTTTTGGAACTATGTAAAGAATTCAAAATGATTTTTTTGGAAAAGGGACCATGAATTTGAGCAATTGGCCTTATATTGTTATTGTCCTCACGTTATGTAATATGTTTCCATGTTTTTGGTGTCCAAAACATGAGCCTTGCACCTTTGAATGTCAAGTTTGAAGCTCAAACAGCTTGCTGGAAAACCCAGAATTTGGCATGTCCGCTCGAGCGGGGATATTCACGCTCGAGCGTTGGGCCATGTAGTTTGACTTTCAGCTCGAGTGTCTGAAGTCACGCTTGAGCGTAAAAGTGAAGCAACCAGTACTTTTGTAGACCAAAGGGGGTCTGCTCGAGCGGGGAACCCTGTTTCAGAAATTTTGAAAAGATGTTTTCTGTTTCATTTTCCGTTCTCTTTCATTTCTAGGCACTCTTAGACATGCATTGAGCATTGTGAATGTATTGAGAAGATAAGAAAGAGGCCTAAGAGGAGCAAATAAATTAAGAACAGATTGAATTGTTTGTGACCCAATATGTGTTGTGATTTATGTAGGGTCGAGCACAAGGACGAATCCACCGGCAGAACACTGTGAGTAATATCTTAGTAAACATATTTTCATGTATGTTACTTTCCAAATGCTATTTCTGCATAAGCTTCATGGATTTGTTGATTTGAAATATGAATGAGTATTCTATATGCCTAATTTTGTATAAGGCCGTTTGATACGTTTGATATATCTGAATTGGGTCTAAGGCCGTTTGCCGTTTGATACGTTTGATATATCCGAATTAGGCCTAAGGCCGTTTGACATTTGATACGTTTGATATGTCCGAATTGGGCCTAAGGCCGTTTGCCATTTGATATGTTTGAATATAAAGTTGAGCCAAAGGCCGTTTGAATATAATGATGATGAGCCAAAGGCCGTTTGAATACCGTGATGGGCCAAAGGCCGTTTGAATGAAAAGGGATCATGATCGTGAATATGAAATGCGCATGGATATGAATATAAAGAGAATGGGCCCGAGGCCGTTTGATAAGCCTGATATGTTTGAATTGGGCCCGATGCCGTTTGATATGTTTGAATTGGACCAAAGGTCGTTTTGAATAAAGAGTCAGTTGGACCAAAGGTCGTTTTGTATAGATGGACCCATGGTCGTTTTGTCTTATATAAGAATTGGACCTGAGATCGTTTTACATATGGATATGATGTGTCGGACCCGAGGTTGTTTTGCTTTGTTGAGATTTGTAAATCTGATGTAAATGAGAATAGTGGTTCAAATGTGTACATTATAAGTATGACTCATTTATGAACGAATCTCATTCATTAACTTCTTTATTTTGATATTATTCACTGGGTGTTAGCTTACTCTTATTTATATGTATGTAGGTGAGCAAAGGGACGTTCAACCCCAGCCTTAGTGGAATTTAAGAAAGGAATCCGAGTTTTATGAAGTCAGCCCAGGTACCTCACGCAAGAGGCTTTGTTTATGATCTTTGTATTTCCTTTGCTATTTCTATTGGTCATGATAGACCGTTTATGTGTATAAGCTTTCGGTTTAGCCAACTATGTATTTGAATGATCCTGGGTATACAAGATGTTAACTACTGATATGTGGTGTGAGTTATTATTAAGTATATGTGAAATGTTTTTATATGCCATGTAAGCATAGCTGATTGGACAAAATTTTTAAGTTTGCTTCCGCATTTGGCCCCATATTATTAATTATTAATTGATATCAGGTTTGAGGTCGTAGGTAATCTCATGATTACTGGCCGGTTATGACCTTAATCTATAGGGGGCGGGTTCGGGTCATGACAGGTTTCCATCTTGAGAACATTCACCTTTTCTAAGATATCAGCTCGAAGTCCCCCTTCAAAATGTCTCGGTTTCTTGTAGTCGGTGTCGACCACGTGTGGTGCAATTCTGGCCAATTCAGTGAACTTGGCCTTATGCTCAGCTACTGTCATGCTGTTTTGTTTAAGTTCCATGAACTCCGACACCTTTTTATCACGAAAACATTGTGGAAATTATTTGTCATAGAAAATTTCCAAGAACCGTGCCCAACCAATATCCTTATTGTTTTCACGCATTAGCATCCACCACCTTCTTGCCTCATCTTCAAGAGTAAAAGTGGCTAGCAATACTTTCTGTGTTTCTAGGAAAGGAAACACTTCAAATAACTTTTTCTATTCCAAGGATCTATGCCTCAGCCTTTAGCGGATCCAATCCCCCATGAAACTGTGGCGGTTTCATCTTTTTAAACTCTTTGGTGAGAGTTATTATTCGGTCATCATTTTGAATGTCTTGGACAGGTGGTACTGGAGGAGGAGGCGGAGGATGTGGTTGTTGCAACTGTTGCTGTTACCTCAATGTTTCTGCCATTTCCTGAATTAGTCTTTCCATCTTATCCATCTTGGCAGTGGAAGACCCCTCTATTTCATCACCTTTTGTTCTCACCATCTGATTAGACTTGCATTATTCCTTATACAAAAGATTCACAAGTATGCATATACCAAAGAGCACACATATTCAAATAGTTCGCAATGCAAGTAATTCACAAACTTATAGCACATAATCATTCACTTTGGAGCGTTTAAGCATGTTCTCGATGTTTTCAAGTTCATACATATCGCATGAATGCATCTTAGATCTTTCTAGATGCTTATTGCTCATTTGGATAAGTGTGTGAGTTATTAACTCGTGCTGTAATACCACTCTGTCACGACCCGAACCCGCTCCTATGGATTAAGGTCATAATCGGCTAGTAATCAAGGGATTACCTGCGACCTCAAACTTGATTAAAACATATTTCATCAGAGTTAAGGGGCCAAAACGGAAGCAAACTTAACCTTTTTGTCCATAGAACTGTGCTTAGATGGCACATCAAACATTTCACATATACTCATTAATAACTCACACTAAGTAAATAACATATGATTTTACACATACAAGATCATTCAAGTCAAAGTCAGCCAAGCCCAAAAGCTTATGTACATGGTGTTGCGACATGTTCGCCAAAATAATAAAAGAGTAAACTAAAAGAAACAAAACAATGTCTTGTACGTGAGACATTCGGGCTGACTCCACAAAACTTGACTTTCCTCACATACTTTATCTGGGCTGGGTTTGTACATTTCTTTGCTCACCTACATACACATGAATGAGAGTGAGCGAAAGCCCAGTGAATAATATCAAATAAAGAAGATACATGAATGAAACTTGAAACAGATATATCAGACGGCCTTGGGCCCATTCATAGTTCTATCTAGTACATTAAACAACTATAAACCCAAATGTATCCAACGGCCTCTGGCCCACTTCATTTTTAACAAACGGCCTCAGGCCCAATTCATTCACGTCAAACGGCCTTTGGCCCAATCATTCACATCAAACGGCCTTTGGCCCAATTATTCATGTCATACGGCCTTTAGCCCAATCATTCATATCCAATAGCCTTTGGCTGAATCATTCATATCCAATGGCCTTTGGCCGAATCATTCATATCCAATGGCCTTTGGCCCAATCATCCATATCCAACGGCCTTTGGCCCAATCGTATGGTATAACGAATATGCGTCCACAATTCAAATTAACAAACTTATGAAACTCAAATAGGAGTAAGCAATTGGACAAATAGCATACTTCAACATATCTTTACTAAGATATTACTCACTGTGTTCTGCTGGTGGATTCGTCCTTGTGCTCGACACTACATAATTCATAACATATATTGGGTCACAAACAATTTAATCCGTTCTTTAATCTATTTATTTCTCTTAGGCTTCTGTCTTTACCTTTTAGGTCATTTACAATGCTCAATGTATGCCTAAGAGTGCTTAGAAATGAAAGAGAACAGAAAACAAATCACAAATCACAAAACTATTTTT
Organism: Camellia granthamiana; assembly: GCA_036172215.1. Classification (NCBI taxonomy): domain Eukaryota; kingdom Viridiplantae; phylum Streptophyta; class Magnoliopsida; order Ericales; family Theaceae; genus Camellia; species Camellia granthamiana. Next base: position 482,118 of record JAXFYN010000176.1, read on the forward strand.
TCAGAATTTCAGAAATAGGGCTCTCTGCTCGAGCAGACCCCTTTAATCTGCAAAAGTACTGGTTACATCATTTTTGCGCTTGTAATGCCCCGAAAATTGGGCAGGGTATTTCTATTCATACAACAAACCCTCCTGATAGACAAACACATATATCTAGCTAACTATTCCATATATCCATTTCCATTTAATCCCAAATACCAAATACATGATGTTCACATCCCAATGCCCTAGTTCGTATCCCAAGCATGCATTTTACAACAAGTATGAAATGGAAGCCAACAGATAATGAGTGCCCTACAGGCTTACAAATTTATCCAATGACATTCTTTGTTACACAAAATGGAGTTTCAACTCAACGCAAATACAACCTTGGGCTAACATTCAACAAATAACAATAAAACAAAAATGAAGCCTCGGCTCTGAGTCCTCCCAAGTCAACGCCTTGGCGGAGGCATAGTACCTATACCTGAAATGGTTTCCTTTATAGGGTGAACCACAACCTAGTAGAGATATACTACACAACATATGAACCATGACAAGACTAAAGAGGAGTATGCTCATGCCATGCTCATGATAAAACAATTTATCTCTTTTTCTATAAAGCATGCAATGCTGAGATGCAACAATAGATATAAAACCATTTCCATTTTAAACCATATCTGTTACATGAATACAGACTCTGTGAATCTCTAGGTGAGTGTCTACAAGTAGGCCCTAATGCACTATCACTGTCAGTTTTACCAGTAAATTGGAAGGGTCGACACCTAACTGCGCGGTTCTACACCTCCTACCCAGATTCACTGAGTATTCATCTTTTCCCAAAGGATACATTTCCAAACATTTCTCAAAAGTAGATACATTTCCAATGAAATGAATTTAATGCAATGTCCAATGCAACAAATGAGGAATGTGGTTCAATTTACCTAAGTCTCATGCATTTCTACAACAATCATGGCTATCCTCCACCGATAGCCCAAAACAGATATTTCTAAACGGATATTTAAACAATTAAATTCCAAAAAAAATTCGATAAATACAATCTATTCCACATCTCATCAAATATGAACAATTACACTAGTTTTCATATCACAATCACGTCCGGTAACCTCTCAAGGTCTATTTCTAACTGTGTTGGTTTTGTTCCAATGGATACATTAAACAAAATAATACCGTTAATGCCCAAGAAAACATCATTTTCGTTCCAAACTCATTCTCCAAGCATTATTCAACTATGACATCCTATTTTGATCGAAAGTCCCAAAAGTTAAACGTAATTCCTTTGTTTTCTTTAAAAATGCTCTTTTGGCCACAAACCGGTAAATATTTCAAAACTAATCGAATCGAAGTCCGTTTTTATTCAAATTTAAAACATAACTCTTTCATAACCTTACAAATATATTCCAAGTTTACACTTTCGCAATTTGGGCATCAACTTTTTATTTTTCTCAAAATTTCTCTTTTAAGCAAATAAATCACATATTTTCCAAAAATTCTAATTAAATTATATACAACTCTAAACTCCATATAATCAAGTAAAAGTGCATAAAGAAGTGTAGGAAAAATCACAACCTCAAACTAGAAGAAGAAACAAGAAAAAATCTAAATTTTCGATTTTGTCGAATTTCAATCTCCACCGGTCAAAACGGTGCTCTCACCAAGCTCTTCACTTTGATCTTAAGAACTATGGTCTAAAACCTAATAGATTTTGGTAGATCAAATATTTTATATGATAGAAGTAACAAAAAAAAAAAAAAAATTCAGAGAGAGAGAGAGAGCCAAGAGTCGAGAGAGAGAGAGTGTTCGAGCTTTGCAATTGAAAAGAAGAATGAAAGAAGTAAAAAAGAAGAAAGAAGGAAAAGAAAAAAAGAAAAAAGAAAGAAAGAAAAGGAATGGGAGAGCAGCACCCACGTGGGTCTGCCTCCTTGTTTTAATTAAATAATGTTTTTTTTTTTTTTTTTCAAATCAATACAATTATCTATTTATACATATATATATATATATATCAATTAAAAGTATATTTCAACATTATTAATGATAAAAAGATATAATATTTTCTCATCACAAAATATATCGTGTTTGCTTGTAAACATCACAAAATATAATATTTTGCTCACCACGAAATATACGCCCATTTTATTTACTACAAAAATATATAATTTTTCACCAATTGGTACACACCATAAAATCAACTATTAAATATTTATTATAATCATATATAATAAATAATAACAACTCCCAAGGTGGTTATTACCAATCACATTTTAAAAGGACCAAACAGTTAAATGTGAGTCATTAAACAAACTCAATTTAAATTAAATCTAAGTCATAGGTCTCACCCATAAGTCAAATATGGTCCAATTATATACCAAAATAGACCTAACAAATTTATCTCAAATCATGGTCTGAACACCCAAAACTCAATTTTAAATTTTGCTATAAATTAAACTGAATACCAATCAGTCCGTGAATTTTCATAAAAGAAACACTCATCATAAAATTCTGAAATTTTTATCCAATGTGCTAGACTCATATGGGAACAACATATAAAAATTTCATAATTTTCTGAGATCGGGAACTATTTTTTAAAAAATATAAAACCGAACTGTTTTCGCACAGAATTTACACGGCAATCCAATTCGGAAATTTGCTCAATTAAATTATGCGCTGGCTATTTAAAAAAAAAAAAAAAATTGGGTCATTACAGCCTACCCTCCTTAAAGAAATTTCGTCATCGAAATTAAATTCAAGTAATGTAATACATTCTACAGTCACCCACAAACTCACTCAGGTACTTACTAATGCCCTGAACAAAATTTTGGCAAAACGACTCCCTAGAGTACCAAGACACCACACCTTATTGGTGATAATCCAACTTCAACGAACTATCTCCATCGCTTAATGCACAATGCATCCCAAGGCCAAAATAACTATCACTACTCTGAGACCTTAACAAAACGAAATAATAACTCTTCAAAAGCACTAACCACCAACTCTTATGAAACATAACGCAATCATGCCAAACACACTACTCGAAAATTCTCAGCCACAACTTTAATTGCCCAACCAAGCAATTTCTGTATTATTTTTACCTATCCACTTTATTTCTTTCACTCGACGAACCGACTAACAGTTTATGCAAACTTGTTTACATCCACCTACACAATTTCACTCCAACATAGAATTTACCCAAACGCTCAGTCAATGCACTTTGAGTCCACATAGAAATCATCAAGAGTAGGTACAAATTCTAACCATACCAAGGTACTCCCAATAAAAGTTAATTCAGAACCACTCTCATTCTTTAAAACCCAAGCCATAACACTAACTCCAAAGTTACAACACGATTCTACATCACACTAATATTACGATAACCCACGAGATCAAACTCAAATTAAACAACTTTTAATATACTATCTCACTTAGTGACAAGTGTTAATACTGCTCTTGAGGCCAGTTAACAAAATAGTCTACCTCTCCACCTTAGAAGTATATAAAACGAATCACAATAAGACCACATATAAAGATTAACACTAAAACAGTTCTAAAATTTCCAAACCGTTAATAAATTGATTAACCTCAAATTGCAATAAAATCTCTCTAAAGGAAATTCAATGTACATCCCTCGCCAAAAGAAATAATTCTATACTTCTGATTCAGAATTCTAACTAAAACATCTTCAACACTTCAATCCAATCACTACGAAATCTGATCCACTCTTGAAAAATATACAATTTAACTCGAGAAGTAATCCACCACAGCTTACTAAAGTACAAAGAAAATAAAAATCGAATCCTCATAACTGCTCATGTCACAAATAATAACACCAATTACCATATCAAACCCACCACGAAAGCCTACACAATTCAAGACAAAAGATTACACCAACAAATATTTAGTCTTGTGGTTACTTCAAAATCTCATCCAATACCTCTAATCAAACTCACCATTGCACAACTCTAAAAAGGTACTACTATTTGCTACAATGCCACATGCTCACTCTAGGGATTTTCTAAGCCAACAATAGTCATTCCATAACAATTTTGCAAGACTAACCAAAATAGCAAAAGTACTTCATACCAATTTATTCTCCAACAAGGGGTCCGCCAAATAACTTCTTATAAAATAATACCATCACAAAACACCATGAATAAAATTAAGGAATTGCCTTCTATTAGGCCAAACTAAATATCTTTTAATTTAGGAAAACCACTTACCCCTCAAGGTCAAATACACCCAAATTAAACCAATGATAATATTAGATCAACATACCAATAACACAAATTCTCGCCACACTTATAGCAAAATGAAGGATCAATATAAGAGGTTCACAACTCTTACACCGAGGATACAAAACAATCTTATAGCTAAAGGGACAAGGGGTACAAAATAACCTTCATTTCAATTGCATGAAAATCACCGTCATTACACACGCCAAACTTAACCCAAAATGCTCACGTATACTTCTCATATTCACAATTTCTAATCATAAGTACGATTAACTATAAAAATTAACATCAATCACTCGCGATGGATCAAGCACTAATTTTCATGAAAAATACTCAAATCATAGTCACATCAACCATCTCAAGGCACCAGATCATAATCTCCGTAGAATCACAACATCCTCACATGATCATTTCAAAAATTTCTTTAAAGACATTGGTTTGCTAACACAACTCCCGAGACATCAATTACATCATAGCCCCTAAACACTTATTGCACTTGGGTACATCAACAATCAAGTCTAAGACAATTTAGCTCCATCAAACTCAAAAACATACACCACTTGGCTACATATCCCAAAATGTCATCTCACAAGTCACTATATATATATATATTTTTACTACTAAAAATTCAATCAAAAAGCGCAACCCTAATCAAATTAAACTCATTCCAATCTATCTCAAAATTATGTATCTCGTTTGCCCTTTAGGATTTGCAACATGATTATGACTAAAACAAACTCTCTACGAAACACATTTCGTACTACACTATAGTTTCTATCATGCTAACACCACGTTTATTCCCAAACACATACAAAATGATTGGCCCAAGGCCTATCACTAACCTCACAGTAGTCAATTTAGCAAGTGAAACAACCCAACCATAACTAACTTCGTCTATCGCAAGGAAATTTAGAACTAGTTTTACGTATTCTGATGTCAACAATCCAAAGCATATTATCTTAGATTACTTTAATCATCATTAAAGTCACAACCAAACCATACTATTACAATAAGGTTAGTCTCTAACTCATTTTACTTCTAAGATTTATTTTATTTATTTATTTATTATTATTATTTTTTTCATCTAGTCCACTTCTACAAACTTGATATAAAATTGAAAAATAATTAATTCCTCATAACAACAAACCAGTCGCTACACAACACAAACTCTACTATTTTAAGGTCACATTTACACCCACAATCATATAAATCGGTTAACCTACGCTTTAATACTAATCCCACAACATCTTGACCAATCATCTCGGCCATATTACTCTAGCTTACACCTTTTTCCTGGGGAAAAGGTATCCTCCTACATAAGAACATCCTGGGCAGCCCAAGTGCCTCTATTACGACCTCTCCCGCTTTATGACATCTTATATAAGAGACATAATTTAGCTCAGAAGTAGGTACTCCACACTAGTTCTAACACACTGCATACGGATTAAATATAAACCTACACATGTATCTATATCACATAAGGCAAACCATATAAACACATAGTCACATAGAGCACATACGAGTTACCTCCAAGATATTGACTCGTTCCACAAACATTCAAAAACTTCCAAATAGAAATAGCATTGATCAAGTGCTTTTAAAAAAGGACCTCAAAGAATTTCATGGATACAAATCACATCTCAGAAGTTTAACCATATACCCACATAGTCACATAAACATGTTATCACATAGCACATAAGATATGCAACATTTCTCACATTGTGGTAAAAATCAATTCCCACCAGCCCCAAGTATTCAAACCCGATAGCTCTGATACCAAGTTGTAACGCCCCAAAAATTGGGCAGGGTATATCTATTTATACAACAAACCCACCTGATAGACAAACATATATATATCTAGCTAACTATTCCATACATCCATTTCCATTTAATCCCAAATACCAAATGCATGATGTTCACATCCCAATGCCCTAGTTTAGTTTCAATCCCAAGCATGCATTTTACAACAAGTATGAAATGGAAGCCAAACAGATAATGAGTGCCTTACAGGCTTACAAATTTATTCAAGAACATTCTTGGTTACACAAAATGGAGTTTTAACTTAACGCAAATACAACATTGGGCTTACAATCAACAAATAACAATAAATCAAAAAATAAGCCTCAGCTCCGAGTCCTCCCAAGTCAATGCCTTGGCGAAGGCATAGCACTTATACCTGAAATGGTTTTCCTTATAGGGTGAGCCACAGCCCAGTAGAGATATACTACACAACATATGAACCATGACAAGACTAAAGAGGAGTATGCTCATGCCATGCTCATGATAAAACAATTTATCTCTCTTTTTATAAAGCATGCAATGCTGAGATGCAACAATGGATATAAAACCATTTCCATTTTAAGCCATATATGTTATATGAATACAGATTCTGTGAATCTCTAGGTGAGTGTCTGCAAGTAGGCCCTAATGCACTACCATTGTCATGTTTACCAGTAAACTGGAAAGCTCGACACCTAGCTGCGCGGTTCTACACCCCTTACCCAGATTCACCAAGTATTCATCTTTTCGCAAAGAGATACATTTCTAAACATTTCTCAAAAGCAGATACATTTCCAATGAAATGAATGTAATGCAATGTCCAATGCAACAAATGAGGAATGTGGTTCAATTTACCTAAGTCTCATGCATTTCTATAACAATCATGGCTATCCTCCACCGATAGCCCAAAACAGATATTTCTAAATGGATATTTAAACAATTAAATTCCAAAAAAATTCTGATAAATACAATCTATTCCACGTCTCATCAAATATGAACAACTACACTAGTTTTCATATCACAATCACGTCCGGTAACCTCTCAAGGTCCATTTCTAACCGTGTCAGTTTTGTTCCAATGGATACATTAAACAAAATAATACCGTTAATGCCCAAGAAAATATCATTTTCTTTCCAAACTCATTCTCCAAGCATTATTCAACTATGACATCCTATTTTGATCGAAAGCCCCAAAAGTTAAACGTAATTCCTTTGTTTTCTTTAAAAATGTTCTTTTGGCCACAAACCGATAAAAATTTCAAAACCAATCGAATCGAAGTCCGTTTTTGTTCAAATTTAAAAAATAACTCTTTCATAACCTTACAAACATATTCCAAGTTTACACTTTCGCAATTTAGGCATCAACTTTTTATTTTTCTCAAAATTTTTCTTTTAAGCAAATAAATCACAAAATTTTCAAAAATTCTAATTAAATTATATACAATTTTAAACTCTATATAATCAAGTAAAAGTGCAGGAAAAATCTCTACCTCAAACTAGAAGAAGAAACGAGCAAAAATTCAAATTTTCGATTTTGTCGAATTTCGATCTCCACCGGTCAAAACGTTGCTCTCACTAAGGTCTTCACTTTGATCTTAAGAACTATGGTCTAAAACCTAATAGATTTTGGTAGATCAAAGATTTTATATGTTAGAAGTAACAAAAAAAAAATTTTAGAGCGAGAGAAAGCAAAGAGTCGAGAGAGAGAGGGTGTGAGCTGTGCAATTGAAAAGAAGAATGAAAGAAGTAAAGAAGAAGAAAGAAGGAAAAGAAAAAAAAAATGAAAAGAAATGGGAGAGCAACACTCACGTGGGTCTGCCTCCTTGTTTTAATTAAATAATGTTTTTTTTTTTCTTTTCAAATCAATATAATTATCTATCTATCTATACATATATATCTATTTATATCAATTAAAAGTATATTTCAACATTATTAATGGTAAAAAGAGATAATATTTTCTCACCACAAAATATATCGTGTTTGCTTGTAAACATCACAAAATATAATATTTTGCTCACTACAAAATATACGCCCATTTTATTTACTACAAAAATATATAATTTTTCACCATATGGTACACACCATAAAATCAACTATTAAATATTTATTATAATCCTATATAATAAATAATAACAACTCCCAAGGTGGTTATTACCAATCACATTTTAGAAGGACTAAATAGTTAAACGTGAGTCATTAAACAAACTCAATTTAAATTAGATCTAAGTCATGGGTCTCACCCATAAGTCAAATATGGTCAAATTATATACCAAAATAGACCTAACATATTTTTCTCAAATCATGGTCCGAACACCCAAAACTCAATTTTAAATTCTGCTATAAATTAAACTGAACACCGATCAGTCCGTGAATTTTCATAAAAGAAATACTCATAATAAAATTCTAAAATTTTTATCCAACGTGCTAGACTCATATGGGAACAACATATAAAAATTTCATAATTTTATGAGATCGGGAACTATTTTAAAAAATACAAAACCGAACTGTTTTCGCACAGAATTTACACGGCAATCAAATTCAAAAATTTGCTCAATTAAATTATGTGCTGGCTATTTTAAAAAAAAAATTGGGTCATTACAGCGCTCGAGCGTGACTCTTTTTGCTCGAGCGGACGTCAATATCTGCAAAAGTTCTGGAAGCTAACATTTTACGCTTGAGCAGTGAGTACCTCGCTTGAGCAGACCCGACGAATTCTGGAATTTCCGGCAAGCTGCTTGAGCTTCAAACTTACATTCAAATTAATGTAGCTTGCATGATATGACCTATATTTCACATGTACATCTTCTAACATGATATGAATACTAAATTTACAACATTATGAAGCTCAATTGGCATGAATCAATTACCTGCACACATAATTCTTGCCAAATTCACCTTCAATATTTCAATTTATGCAGCCAAAACTCATACCTCTATGAATTGTGCTTGCATGTGGAATATAACTCCTATTCCCAACTTAAATGATGTAAATGATGATCAAAGGCATGAATCTTCACCAAAATTCAACATGGATCACATGTTTCATGCTCAAATACACAAATTCATGGCAATCTTTTACATGCATGCTTATAATGACTTCAAATTAACCAAATTCAACTCAACTCATGTTCTTGATTAAAATTTATCTTTGAGTTCACAAAATTACAACTCAAGCTCATGCATTCATGTATAATTACTCACCTAGAGGCTCAAATTCTCCAATTCCTAGCTAGTTCTTGAGTCTAGCTTCCAAATCTTGAATTCTCCTGCAAAAATCCACAAAGATGCCTTCTCTCTCTCTCAAAATCGGTTCTTTCTCTCTCTAGAGAGCTAATTCAGATTTTTGAACTCGTAAGTATTGAGCATGAGTGCAATTAGGCCTTTATATACACACTTGGCTAATCAACTTGATTAAAGCTAATTAACTAGACTTAAATTATTCAATTTAATCTAATTATTTTGATCCGAATCAATTTTCAATTAAACTTCACCGTAGGCTCTAAAAATTACGCTAATCACAATGGCATAGTCAATTTCAGTTTCTGATGCCTCTACGGCCATCAATTTAAATTCTAAAGCAGGAATTCAAATAGATTTTCCTACGATGAACAGATAGAAATTCAAACACACATATAATCATGTAATTATCACTCAAAATCTCGTCAAGCATATAATCACAATCATAAATTAAGATCAATTAGCATAACACGGGACAGGGATAACACACCCTCTCTCTAGGTTGCTTTCTTCAATTCAAGTCATGTTTGAATAATTTCTAGCTTTGGAAGAAATTGTTGATTTTTTTTAATCTAATTTTACAAATTAAAATCACTTGATGATGACAGTTTCAAAATTATTTTATAATAACAGTAAATTAGGCATATTATCAATTGAAAAAAAAAATGTTAGCAAAACTTGAATATGAAGATTTAATTAGTAAATTTTCATCTTAAAATCACAAAAAAAAATTAATTATAAAAAAATATTAAAAAATAAAAACGTCTCAATCAAATTTATTGATTTCGATCTCAAATTATGTCAAAAAGATTTCAATTAGATTGGATGGCCAAGGGCATTAGTTGCCTACATAGTATAACACCACTTTGTAAGAAACAGAGCAAGCAAGTTCGAAGAAAAGCTAATGTGGAATTTAGAGCTTATAAATGAATAAATTATATAAGCAACTCAAATGTCAAATAAATTCAAGATAAATAAGTAGAAAATTTTTATTGAAACTATTCATTTAAAAAGCTTGCAAAAATCCAATGAAAATAGCCCACTAAATACACCAACATGAAGAATTGAGATGGTTTTAAATTCGTCATTAAAAAGTTTTGTAAAATGCTAATTAGTATAAAAGAGCAGAAAAATAGACTAGAAAAGAGGGTTGAAATTGAACAATCTAAGAAGAAAATAGAAAACAAGAACAACATATAGTCCAAGGATAGAAGGCAAGTACTCAAGAGGTGGAGCAGTTGATATAAGTTGTGCCAATGTGATCATGTGGAATTCATTTTGCAGATGTGACCTTCGATCATCTGATAGCTTCATGGCAACTTGTCTCATGGTTGGCCGAGATAGTGGATTGGCTTGCAAACATGCAAATGCTAGTTTTGCAACCACAACTACTTGCTCTGCAACTGGATTCTCAGGTGCTAGGAGACATTGATCCAACACATCCTTCAATAATATCCCATGCATAGTTGATGTGGATGAGGAGGAGGAGGAGGAGGAGGAGGAGGAGGAGGAGGAGGAGGATGATGATGACAGAGAGGAGATTAGATCACCCGGATGCTTCCCCATAATCACTTCTAATGTGAGAACCCCAAAACTATAAACATCGCACCTCTCATTCACTTCCATTGTATAAGCAAGTTCTACCAAATGAAACAAATGACCAAGGGAAGAAAATAATAATTAAAAAAAAAAAAAAACAAAGGTGGAAAAAGAAAAAAGAAAAACAAGAAATATGCACATGCTCATGCTCCATATCAACATGACAATTAGAAGTTCAACGGCCCTTTCAATTTGAGTGAAATAACATCCAAGATTAGAAACCTCTTAATATGCAATGACTGATAAAATAAAATGAACATTACATACCAGAAGCAACGTACCTAAAGGTCCCTGCAAAAGATGTCCAATTGGACGAGTCAGGCTTCATAAATCGAGCTCTGCCAAAATCAGATATGTGAGCCGCATACTCTAAATCAAGTACAACATTCTTGCTTGATATCTCTCGATGGATGATTGTTGGAGAACAGTCGTGGTGCATATAAGACAAAGAATTTGCCGCATCTTTGACAACATTCACTCTCTTAATCCAATCAAAGTATAATACATGATCCTTTGTGCTCAATATCTTTCCCAAGCTTCCCCCTTCCAAGAACTCATAAACCAAAAATGAGTGCCTTGAGTGTGAACAATAGCCATAAAGTTTTACAATATTTTGATGTAATCTTTGTTAACGCATGGATCTCACTCGTAAAGCTTTTTAGATTAGTCAAGTCACCATTGGGTGATACATGAAGTTTCTTCATAGCAACTACCTGACCACTTGTAAGATCAGCTCTGTAAATAGTACCGCATCCTCCCTCCCCAACACAATGTTTGGTACTAAAGTCTTCAGTTGCTTCAATGATGCTTTCATAGACCATTTTTCTGTTATGGCTCGAAATTGCAAACAAATTTTCGTTATTTACTCGTCTTGGCTCATTTTTCATGTTCCTATATTTTTTTACAAAAAACCAAGAATACTATTCCAACAACCATTAATGAAAGAAATAGAGATCCAAAAAGAAGAACAATTAGTAACACAAGTTTGTTACTCTTTTTCTTAGCTACCCCATTGTTCATTTTTGCTGGACAAGTTTTCAAACCAGTAGCATTACCAGATAAACCTTTATTACCTTTGAGTGCCTCAAATGGAGCCTTACGGAAGGCTTCCATGTTAGGAATCAGACCCTCCAACTGATTGAAAGATACATCTACCGATGTCAAATGTAACATATCATCGAAATATAATGCAATGGAACCAGAGAGTTCATTCTATAACGATCCGGGTTTTGGACCTGATTTTCATCATATTTCGGACTTGGGTTTGCAACATAATATTGTATCTGTGTTTCGTTTTCCTCTTTTAACTCTTGAACTTGAGTTTTAATTGTGTTTGGCGTGTTTGGGACTTGTTGGTTATTAGTTGGTTCAAATATTTCCTTCCCAGATTTTGACTTCTTCGCTCGAGCGAGGTTTCCTTCGCTCGAGCGAGTTTTGTGGGTCTTCAGGTTTCTTTCTTAGACGCAGTTTTCGCTCGAGTGAGCCTTTTGGCGCTCGAGCGAGGCTAGTGTATTCGTCCCTTCGCTCGAGCGAGAACTCTTGCGCTCGAGCATGCGTCTGCGTCTCAGTTAGACCTGAAGGTTGGTATTCCTCGCTCGAGTGAGCTTTCTTGCGCTCGAGCGAGCCCTGCTTTGCTTGAGCGAGAACTCTTATGCTCGAGCGTGCGTCTAGTTCTGTGGCAGACCTAAAGCTTTGAATTGTACGCTCGAGCGAGGCCACTAGTTGTTTCTGGTCGCTCGAGCAACAAGTCCTTCGCTCGAGCGAGGATCGCGATCTCAGCTTTTTAAACATAGCGATTTTAGATCATTTTGGACACAACACTTTTCTACTCTTCATTCCTTTCCTCTCCCTCTTCTAAACCCTAACTTTCTATCATCAAATACCTCTCATACCCTTGTGTTGCAACCAAAATTGTTTGCTAGCGGTGGAGAACACTTGAAGAGGGTCTTTCTCAACTGATTTGATTGTGGGTTTGTGGTAGATTCGTGAAGAGGCTTGGGCATTTGGCTTTATAGTTGAGGTAGGGATACTCTTACGCTTGTATGTCTTCACTATTGAAGGGATTTATGGTGTTTAATGTGATTTATGAACTAATTGTGAGTTTGGTGATATCGAACCCATATTTCTTTTATGTATTTTATTCCTTTTCTTCTATTTATTATTGGTTAGAAATCTCTCATCTCCCCCTTTCAAAAATGATTAGAAATGTGATTGAGAACTTAGATTAGTGACAAGGAATGAGAAACCCCAAATTTGATAAAACCCTAAGTTTCTAATTCAATAAGAATTACTTAGTGTGATGAAATTTCCTCTTGAATCTTAGACATGGATAAATAAAGGAGAAATGAAATATGACATTTGATGTGGTTAGAGAGATAGTTATTTGAATGCTATGGTTCATTGAAATTTGTGAGTTGTATATCTATAATTATGCTTGATGATTCAAATGTGGGATTGAGATGTGGTTTAAGTTGTTGACATGCATGAGTCTTAGTGTGTGTGTCAGTGACGTGTAGAGATGGTGTTGTGTT